>JBBPDB010000140.1:3945028-3962079 GCA_037974465.1 Brachypetersius altus
AGTGATGTAGTGCTTCGGTGGTAATTGAATTCACTTTTGAAAAGCACACATATTACCCTTGTCTGGTCCAAATCCCCTTCAAATTCCCCTTAAAGCGAAATTGTTCATTTAACAGCGTGTGTCTATCTTCCATCGCTAGCTTGACTGAGCAGCAGCATTGACCACATGAAGTGGCTTCTTCTTCTGGCATGCTGGCCGCCGACATAGCGCAATACTGCCCCCACTGATTGTGCGGTACTGGAATGCAGAGGGGCATTTAATTTTCAAATTAATCGTGCGATCAATTTATTTTAAAGCGTTATAGAAAATAATTTAACCCAAATAGTTAACGTGATATTTTTAACAGCCCTAATTTTATCATGTTATATTATGTGGCTGTTTTATAGAGGGAATAGGCCGCTAGAGGCTAGGCATCATATTGTTCCTTGAACCTGGAGAGGCTTAGTTTTTTCATATTGCGTGTACATGTAACAATGACCAAAGCACCACCTTTAACTTACATTTTCTGGATTAATCCTCTCAAACTGTCTGTCCCTGTATCGGCTGCCTTCTTTTTGTTCAATATCCTTACCAAGAACAGAGCATGGAAACCTCCAGTCCCACATGCTGATGTATTTTACTTTAATTAACATGGATCTGCACTATATATATCCATGTAGAGACTAAATGTGCAGTATTTTCCTTAGTAGTGGCAGAAATTACATCAGGACTGCCAGAATTCATCCAACAGGTTTGAGGTTCACTATACTTAAATAATTGAGATAATTCATCATGCATGCCTCCATGGCAGCCTCTTATTTTCTTGTCGTCTGATTATTCAAACTTCTATGATATTTGATATAATCTATCATTATCATAGCCAACCCTACTCATATCAAGACATGAAAGTTTCAAATCATCTAGGAGCTAGTCTATTTGTGCCACTTCTGTCTGTTCTGCTCTGCCCCATCTGGAAGGAGAGAGAGAGAGAGAGCGAGAGAGAGAGAGAGAGAGAGAGAGTGAGAGAGAGAGAGAGAGAGAGAGAGAGAGAGACACCAACTCCTCTGTTACTGCATTCTTGCTAGAATGCAATCAATCCTTCTGCCTTCTGTATCTAACCAGACTCTACCCAGTATTTTCCATTTGTAATGAGTTTAACTGATACAAGTCTGGAGAAATATTGCCATTTTCCTTTACTTTCTATTATTTGTAATAATGTAATTAAATGCATATTTATTATACACACTACTTTTGCAGCATCGTCAAATTTGCATCTCTGACTTTTCCCACTTGCTTGTTTCTTTCTTTAGAATAGTACTTTAATAGTACTTTTGTCAAATTAGGAATCATACTAAATTCGATCCTATGGCAGGGATCAGAAGTTTAGAATCAGCATTTTCCACACTATGTCCTATGCAGTTTTTAATGAGCCAGGAGTCAGAACGGTTTAAAGGCTGCCCTCCGCTGCTCTCGGAGCTCTGCACACATCCTTCTGAAAAGCTGTGGATGGAAAAAACGAGGCGAGTGATGTCAGCGTGCCTGGGCTTCTTTCAGCTGGAGCGTGGCTTCGCTGTGTCTGGGGAACCAGGCTGTGAAGTGTGGACGCTCTCCAGAGCCACTCCAACTGGAGGCCCTCGTTTTTTTTTTCCACCTGCGACCTGATTCTTTCCATCCTGCCACTAACCTGGCGCTGATGGCGTCTCAAAGCTGGCTCCAGCCGAGAGGAGAGTGAAAGCTACGTGGGGAAACAGTGTTCAATTGAAAGAAAGGCTACATTTGCGAGTGTGTGTGCGAGTGTGTGTGTGTGTGTGTGTGTGTGTGTGTGTGTGATAACCTGCCGAGAAGTAAAAAATAATTGGGGATGGGGGAGATTTTCTAAAGTGATTCCAATTATGAGTTCTTCAGAGCCAAAACCGATCATTATTAGCCAGTTTTCTTCTGAAAGCAGCAAGCAACAAACAAAAGAAGTGTTTTTAAGCTCTTCACCCAGTGTGCTGGCATTCTGTGGGATAAATGAATGTCTTAATATAGCCTGCTGGGTAGGCCTAGCACCTTCATGTGAAGAGACAGTCTCTCTGCGTAGTTCACACTTTCACAATGTACAGTGCGACATTCGGCAAAGCTCAATAATGACTTGTCATTTAACAAATGAGGAGGAAACAAGGAAACCTTTCGTGACAGTAATTATGGCTATGAGGAATAGGTGGTTAGGTGGTGGTCGTAGCCTTGTGGGTAAAACACTTATCTGTGAACCCAATGTCTGTGAACCCCCCCCCCCACACACACACACTTTCTATCATTGTGTCCTTGGGCAAGACACTTAACCCTCAGTGTCTCCAGGGAGACTGTCCATGTAACTAATGACTGTAAGTATGGCTAAGAGCATCAGCGCCATGCCCCCTTTAGGATTTTAGCTGATGGTTAACTACCATATAGATGGTTAAGTGACACATCATTTAGCACCGACAGCACCATTTTTTTCTCAGTAACTCTATCATTCCGAATTCTGGTGGCTTCAGACCACAGCTGACTGTTAAGTGATCTGCTTTAGCATACAGATACAACCCATTTGATCAGATTCGGAAGAAGAGTGTGACATAAAGTCTGATTCAAATTCCCATCCTGTTGCCCCTCAGGGAACATTTTGGGCGGCAAATGGAATGGCAGAGCAACTGACTTAATGTTAAACGACCTGGAGTTAGACAGAAACAAATAGAATACTAATCAATAAAGGATTAAAGGGGCTATAGCTTTATAAACTGACTAAACAAAACAACATTCAGATAAATCGAATACATCCTGAAAAAATTGACATGCCCAAAGGCAAAAGTCAGCAGAACTTATGGCTTATGGGTTGTGACGTATACCATCACAGCTGTAAAGGTCTAGGAGGCTCACCTTTGACTCATGTCTTCAACTGAACCACAGCTGTTCATGAAATCTCACTTTCTCTATTGTTAAATTTTGCTTTTCTGTACATATCATCAATGCTTCCAAAAATCTGATCAACTGCATGTTTTATTTCAAAGAGAACCTGTTTAGCTTGATTTACTGCAGTGCAGTGTGCTAAACACTGAATAAAAACCTTTGTAAATGCGTTATCAATAAACGCTAGAAACAGACATTACCCATGACTACTAGTGACACCCTGAGGTTCCCCTGAGGAAGGTACTGTCCCCACACACTGCTCCCTGGGTGTTGTGTTCCTGGCTGCCCGCTGCTTCAGTTGCTGAATGGGTTACATGCAAAGAGAATTTTACACTGTTCACGCTGTGTGCTGTGGTGTTTACACATCAGATAAACAAACATTAATAACTGCATGTCTCTAATAGTATTATTAACATACATCAAACAAATATTAATCACCACTAGGCCTTCAAATGTGTTATTAACAAATGTCAGATGAACAAACAATACTCTACATTGGCTTCTAAAGCTGTTATTAACAAACATCAGACGAACAAACATTAGCCATTGCTATCTTATAAAGGTGTTATTAGTAAACATCAAATAAACAAACAATACTCTCCAATGCTATCTAAAGGTATTATTAATAAACATCAAATAAGCAAACATTTATTGCTGTTGCCCTCCAAAGATGTTAACAAACATCTAATAAACAAACATTAATCGCCCTAATAATGTTCTTTCTTAAGGTGTTACTAACAAACAACCAACAAACAAACAGTACTCACAGCCACCCTCTAGAGGACTACAACTTATGATGTTTTCTTAAAAGCCCAGCGAGCGTCTCAGAAAATTCAGTTTCTGCTTGCTTACATGCATTTTCCTAATATCACCCTCTTCACATTCTGATTGTAGCAGTGATAATGTTTAATTGTGAAAGTGGAGAAGATTATCTGTTAATTCGTTGACTGTGGCAGAACTAACATTATGGGAGCAAAGAGTAAAAAATAAAAAAACATAGTGGAAGCAGACAAGCTCTTCATAAACAGTGGTCCACCCAGCCACCTGTGAGCTCACTGTATACAGACAGAAGCCTCGCCTCCCTCTGCCTCACAGTCACTGCACTAGCTCATTCATACATTTTCTCTCTCCCTCTCTCTCTTTCGCACTCCTCCTTTCTCTCCTTCTCTGACTCATTCGCTCTCAAACCTCAGTCAAAGCCTGACCGATCTCAGATATAAGCAGGGCTGGAGAGGACACCTGCTGTGTTCAGGTAAAGGACATTGATATTATTGCCATTTGTGTCTCAATCGCCAGGCTTTTCTCAAAGACAGCGGCTGCTCGGGAGGCGGATCTCATAGACGATCTCTGCTCCCGTGCGCCGTTCGTTGTGAATGGGCTGCCTGCTCGCTTTTGAAAGGCACTGTGTTGCTGTATTGCTTGTGCTTGTGCATTCTACTGAGTCATTATAGGTTTTGTGCTCGTGGCAGTGGCGATGAAGGCTGCGATTTTTCAGCCCTTGTGGCGCAGAGCGAGTGACGTGCGCTGGATGGTTTGGTCGGAGTGGGAGCGGGCAGAGAAAGGATGAATGGACTGACTGTCCACTCCGTCTCACCCCCATGCATGCTCTCCTCCACACCAGCGATCTGTGAATGAGTCCTGGGGCGGATCAATGCGGCTTGGGGGGGGGGTTTGTCCGCCACGCGCGTGATGCGTGTGCGTGCCTGCCGTCTAATGTCAGCGGAGGGGTTCTCACGTCCCAGGACACGGCCGGTGGCACACTGCTGAAGAAGCTGTAGCTGGCCAAGCCCGTGCCTGGTTAATGCTGCATCCATGATAGGCTCCCGAAGCAGGAGGGGAAAGGGAATGAGAGAGCAGCGGTCTGCAGTGCAGGACTGTTTCTTTCTCTGGGAATGACATTAATGAAAGCAAAGTGGCCCTAGAGCAGCATTCTATTTAGAGGCTTACAAAACAAAATGTTAACAAATTCAGTGGTCGTCTTCTTTCCCTCCCTTATTTGCATCTGAATATCATAGAGGTCACAACCCTTTTTAAGTTTAAAGCCATTCTACCAGAGCAGTTTGTGTAATATAAGGTGTAAATATCATTTTCATTCCAAAATTTTTTTATGGTGAATGGTCTACCCCTATCTGAGAACACAAGCCTTCCGTTACAACCAAAAAGCATTTTTTATTACCTTTTTTTGTTCAGTATATAAATGTAACTGTAAACTCCTACATTTTATAGCCTTTTACTTGAGATCTCAGTTTTCCTCCAGGTGTTTTTGGGTCGAAATTTTTGTGGAAGTATGAAAGGCTTGTATTGATTTTTGTCTGTTTGTCATTTTCTGCCCAGTAAGATAAGGACTGTAGGAGTAAGGGATTGGGGGTGTGTATGTGTGAGGTGCGGGGGTGTTGGGGGGGGGGTGCGGATGGAGCGGTGGGGGTATGCTAGTCAGCGTGGATGCTGGGAGATAAATTTAGCCCTCCAGCTCTGCTTCCATCTGCCGCCGCATGGTTTAGGGCCGTTGCCATAGGAACAACCACTGGGTGCCCATTAGTGAAAGCAAGGAGGAGATTGACGAGATTTTTAAAAAGCATTTAGGCAACGTATTTTGGGTTTTAAATTGGTTAAGCAGAATGAAAAAGTTTGCTTATATAGCTCTTATGTGATTATTGGGCTTGGGCACTTGGGCTTTGAATCTTCGGCGATTAGGCGAAAACTGACCTCAGCCTCGTTAGTAAATGTATTTAAATCCAAGCAGGTGCCTCGGCCAGTATACTGCTTGTTGAACATGAACATGATGTTCTTGGGTATTTTCCACACAGGCTCCTCTATAGCATCTTATGTAGGAATTGTTGGTTGTGATGGCTGCGTATATTTTATCATTATATTTATTTATTTGTCATTCATTCTAGCTGTTTACCTGCTTACATGAACACTTACTGGATGTTTTTTTTGTTTTTTTTTTCAAATCAGTGCTTTCAGCATAATCCAGCTGTTCGCCTGTGAAAGCGGTGACCTCTACCTGCAGATGTTTTGAGTACATAAATGTGTTTAGTCAGAGCTGCGTTGAGCTGGTTACCTGTGGAGATTTTCATATGCTTTCCGCCGCAAGACTTTTTTAACGCGTTCGGAGTCAGGTGGTATTTCTGTCTATTAATTAAGAGCATGTGTGAAGAACAGTCTTCCCGTCTGTTCTGCTTCCAACGTTCCACCTGTGCAAATAGACCATCTCTTAAATACACATCAATCTCTCTTTAGCGCCGCAATTCAAACAGTGTGCAGACATGCATGTACACATGAGGCTGTGAATTTTCAACACTGTAACAGTGTCTCAAAAGCCCACAACTGAGCCACTGCCAAATTGTGAATTTCATTTTCAAGTGAAAATGTCTTTGAGGTTTTAGAAAGGCAGGTCATTTAATAGCAGGAACATTTTTTAAACCCTTGAGCTAATGACGCAATTTTTGACGGTTGTGGCTTTTATTCACGCATTTGTCAGGGTCTTGACAGCTAGTTGCGTTTAGTTGTTATTGGTTCTATTGGTTGCCTGAAATAAAAAGGACCCATTGCAATAATTTGTGTGCATCACTAATGCAGGACTCTGAATAATGTAATGTTAGTAACTTGTACATTCATTTTATAACAGTAGTTTTAATGTCAGATGTAAATAAATCATGATCAGTTCCAGCTGGTATGGAAAGGTTGAGAACGACCAAGAATCATTTAGTCAGATCCAAATAACTCACTTTATAACTAGTCTGGAATGTGCTGCTGGCAAAGAGTTGGATTACCAGCAGGATCTCATATGGTCCCACACCTATCCACCCCCTACAGCAAAGCGTGGGCGCCAGTGCCAGCTGGTTAGTGAGTGGGATGCCTTGTTCCTATGTGTGTTAAAATGAAAATAGTGAGGAATTATTATTTTTCAAGCGCTCCCACATAAAATTGCTTTAGAACATGCAGGCTCTTATTAAGATATAGAAGAGACTTCCCCCCCAAATTGTGAACATTGCTTTTGGGAGCAGTATATTGCAGTTACACAAACGAAACTGGAACTAACAGTAAGTGGTAGCTCTGAATTCTCATTCTCAGTAACTAATGGAAGTAAAAAAAAAACACAGAGGTGTCTGGAGTGTTCACCTTGTGCTTTGTTTTTGTTTACCCCTGCCTGTCTGTCTGCTGTGCGAGTTTGTTTTTGTTTTGAAGTCAGTCTCCACCCCATTCCCCATCTCCTTAGGGATAGGAACCAAAATTAGGTTCCAAATAAGAACCAATTTGAAAATACCTGGTACCGGGTAACCCATTCGTTTTTTTTTTCTTTTCTGATCAGTATATCAGTTCTTAACACTAGAACGGCTAACTGGCTATACCTATAACGGCTGCGTGCGTCAATTGGCGCAGTGCCCAGATTCGCACAAGAGGCTTCCTGATACGACGCTGCTGCTGTAAGTTTGGGCGTTTAGTCCTGTATCCTGCCGGCTCACATCCATGCAAGCTGATACTGAGCCAAATGAAATTACGTCAGTTGACGCTGTTAGCCGTTCTAGTGTTAAACACAGCATCTGCTAGGACGTGTGTGGTTATCTGGCTTTTTTTTTTGTACTTTTGTGGAATCAAAATATGGAATCAATAAGAACCGGAGTCGATTAAGCAGAACCGGAACAAGAATCGAAATCAGAAAAACTGTAAAGGATACCCACCCCCTGCGTCTCCTCCTTACTGTTTCCACCTGTTCCTGTCTTCTCCTTTGCCCAGGAGTTCTCTTTTCCATCGTGTTTATATACGTCCATGTTTCAGTCTGTGTTTTATGGTGTCTTCATTAGCCCTGCTTGTGTCTTTGTTAAACCTGTTATCTCATGTTTGTGGTTGGATTTTGTTTCTTGCCTGTCTGTTAAAATGGGATCTCCCACCTACACCCTGCCTGCTATCCATAATCATTTATATCTGTGTTTGTTAACGCACCTGTTCAGAGAGTGATGGCATTTATTTATTTATTTATTCATTTCTGGTATATTGCAGAGCTTCAGATGAGCCAAGAAGTCATTTACTAACCACAAGGACCTAATTGTCAAGGAAGAGCTTTATGAGGAAGGATGTTTTTCTCCTTGGAATGGACTTCTACACATAATTCAAGAGACACAGTTGGATTAAAACATGGACAGTACTGACAGAAACCTACCATCCATGAAGCAGTTTCTTAGTGGTTGCTGTTTACTGATATTCCTCTCATCACGAAATAATGTTTACTCAGTTTCCGCAGTTTACCCAGTGTGTGCATACATTTAACAGAAAATTGTACTTTTTTGAATGATCTCTTTACTTATAATGAATCTACTTCCTCTGATAGTGAGGTAGTCTTGAATAAACAAATCCAGGCATTTCATACATTCAGAGGCTCTTTTCTCGTTTTATGGAGGTCTCACATAGCCACCTAAGTACTGCGGAGCAGTCTGGATGCCCAGAACACCCACAGTCTTCTCACAACAGTTCCCATCCAACATCTTCTTTACAACAGCAGCAAACAGCTCCATCCCAGCAGCATGGACCTTCTCATCTCAAACAAACAAAGCGACTTCGCCATGAGAGAAAGCGTCTCAGGCTACAGAAGAAGAACGTCCAGGAAACTGAGACTTTTGAGGGGGACAAGTCAGCTTGGGTTGCTGAAACATATAAAGGCAACATGGGAGTATCTGGTGAAATGCCCACTGAGGCCTCATCTTCATCAGCATCAGCACAGCCTTGCTCCATGGAGACCCAAGAAAGCACCCCGAAGCAGAAACGTGAGCGTAAACCTCAGAAGCCAGGAAAATATGTCTGCACTTACTGCGGCCGTGCCTGTGCCAAGCCCAGTGTGCTACAAAAACACATACGATCCCATACTGGAGAGAGACCCTATCCTTGTGCACCATGTGGTTTTTCTTTCAAGACTAAGAGTAACCTGTACAAGCACCGGAAGTCCCACACACATAGAGTGAAAGCTGGGCTGACTTCAAGCAGGGAGGGTCCAGGCAGCAGCTGTCATGAGGAGCCACTTACAGAATCGGATGAAGACACCGGTCAGCCGCCATCATCTTTAACTCGTAAAAGTCAGGCAACACTGTCCTCTCAGAGAACTAGCACAGAAGTCTCTTGTGAAGTGCAGTCCCCAGGAATGGAAGATTCCCATGCTGTTAAAAAGAGATTAGCCATGAGGCTTAGCAGAGGAAGACACGCTCCTCTGGGCTCATCTGATGAGGCTTCCTCGTCGTTCGGGCTAGGCAGCAAGGGTAGCACAGAATCAGGCTATTTTTCTCGCTCTGAGAGCACGGAAGTCTCTCAGGACAGTCCACCAAACACAAGTGCCAAAAGCTATGCCGAGGTCATCCTTGGAAAATTTGGCCGCCTTGGGAATATACAGAGAACTGCTCGACAACAGCAAGAACACCCTGCAGCGCAAGAAGGGAGGAGCATCTCTTTCACGGTGCCTAAAAAACAAGTCATTGACCACATCACTAAACTCATCACGATCAATGAAGCAGTCGTAGACACAAGCAAGATTGATAGTGTTAAACCCAGAAGGTTTTCTCTCTCCAGGAGGAGCAGCACCGAATCCAAGGCATCTTTTTCTAAAGAAACACTACTGCATAGTGCAAAAGAAATTGCTTCAAAAAGTAGTGGGTCCATTACTCTTGGGGTTCCATGTGAAAAATTTCAGCACCAGTCCCCTACTGTTAGTCAATCAGTTGACCATTCAGCCACTGCTCCACTTTTAAGAAGTCATTCATTGCCATCAGATGCAAGTGCTCCATCCACTGCTGGTTCGCGTAGCCTTCGACTTAGCCAGTCATTTGAAGAACAACAGCCAGCTCAGAATAGGCGTCATGGAATGCTAAGACGCCAGCCTGCCATTGAGTTACCCATTGGTGCTGAAATTACCACCGAGGAGCAGCCCTGTTCCAGCTCATCGTTTCACCCATCAGTTCCTATGGTGCCTGACTGCAAGCACAAACCACTAGAACCATTTGAGTGTGAAGCAAGTGGCGCCGCTTGCATCAGCTGGGAAAAATATAAAACACACAAGCACCATTGTTTAGGCCGTACATCTCAACAACTTGAAATTCCTGCTGGTCAAGCAGAAGAACATGGAACACTTTATAAAACGCGACCTGGAGTTTTAGGAATGAGAAAGAGGAGAAAGGAAGATAGTCTTGAAATTGATGATCCTGCCTTACCATCGGTTGCCTTGCCATTTACTTTTACACCATCCAAAGGATATACTGCAGCATGTGAGAAGTCAGAGCCCATTTCATCATCACAGGCAAATGAGAAGGAGAGTGCTTTAAAAGGAGTATCAGTGATACAGCATACCAGTTTATTTGACAAACAGGAACAAACTTCAAGGCACCAAGGCACATTTGAGCATTCTAAAGACAAACCTCATGATGGCCCTCACACATTCACTCTCTCAAAGGAACAGACATCAAAGCCAGCCTTCCGTAGGCTTGTGCGCCAACACAACATTCAAGTGCCAGAGATTTTGGTCACGGAAGACACAGACAACAACACGCCGGTCTTACCTCGCCCAGATGTGGGTGAAATGAAAGAGAATGAAAAGGTTGGAGATTTCCAGTGGCCCCAAAGAAGCCCAACATTGGCCCAGCTTCCTATTGAGAAGCTGCCACCAAAAAAGAAAAGACTTCGTCTTGCAGAGGCAGCACAGTCGTCTGGGGAGTCTAGTTTTGAATCACTATCTCTGCCTCACAGTCCCAGCCAAGATAGCTCTTTATCTCACACATCTAGCCATTCCACTTCACTTGAGGAATCTGTCAAAAGTGAGGCTGATATGATGTCGTCTAGACGGTCACGAGCTCCTCACACATTGACAATCCCCACAGGTCCCCACCACCCACACAGAGAGATGCGCCGATCTGCGTCTGAGCAGGCACCCCATATTCCACAGCAGACAAACTTCATTATTGAAGCCAGAAGCAAATCCTTTGATTATAGCTGCCTCTCGCCTGATCGCACACCTGCAGGCTGGAGGGAAAGGCGAAAATGCCTTCTGATAAGGCATTCTGCTGTAAAAGAACCAGAGGAGGATATGCCCCCAAAACCAATTCTTAGTCTAAGCTCCTCCCCTACAACTACTAGCATTTCCTCTAAATGCAGTACTGTCAGTTCTCAATCCATGGGGTCATCTACATGCCAAAATGTCTCTTCAGGCACTATGGTGCATCCCTCATTCTCTCACAAATATGTTACACAGTGGCAGTTAAATCAGCCCCCTGGAATTTCAGAGAATGCCATGGCAATCCAAAAGATGCCACAGAATACATTGCCGTTGCCGTCTGTGACAAACATTGACCAGCATGCAGTCATGGAAAGTCCGCCGTGTCCATCAGGTGCTGCAAGAGCTCATTACTCCTCGGTGTCCACAGGTCTTAAGCTTGAGATTCCCGTAGAGGATGTCGTTGAGGAGTCTGCTGCAGATACCCGCTCAGCGCACCTTTCCCATTGTTTTCACTACCAGCAACCCCATCTTGAGATAACTCCAAGCCAAGAGTTGTTGAGTCCTGCTGGAATGCAAAGAGTACCGGTTCGTCTTCATTCAGATTTACCTTCTCATGCCAAAGCTGTTTACACTACGCTGTCGCAGACAATGGTTGCAAGGTCTCAGGATGCCAGCTCCTCCAGTGTATCTAAGTTTGACTTACAAGAGCAACAGTCAGTGGCTGAGGGATCCAAATCTTCCAGTTCGGGGGGGAATAAGCGAGTTCTGTCGCCTACAAGCAGTGTGGAGCTCAGCCCTGAGAGTCAACAGCAGAAACGGGTGAAGGAAGAGGACAATGACAGTGAACAGTCCAATCCTAATAGTTTGGTCGCCAGCAAAAAAGAACACCTGTTGTGTACTCAAAGTATTATTACCCCCACAAGTGACACAGAGACTTCATTTGCTTCTCTTCACACGAACCTAACGTTCAGCTGGTGCTATCTAAACTACCTGAAGCCCAATCCCTCTCCTCACAGTGACACCCAGAATTCAGTCTATTCTTCTTGGTCCATAAGTGGTCGAAATCCAAATCCCCCAGGCCTAACCAGCAAGGAAGTACTCTCACTGCTGTACTGCAAGCAGAGACATTCTCCCTTTACCTACACTATGGCAGCCATGTCTCCCTCCATAGTGGGGAAACCTGAGGTACTTGAATCCAGGAAACCAGAGGAGTCTGAGGTAAATGTAAAAACACCTGGATATTTATTGTATGGATATATAACATTGTAAACATAAGTGCTGCATATATTATTTATTATATGAATTTAGGGGCTTGTTGAAAGAGAGCAGATATGAAATTTTAGCGTTTCATAGCATTTCCAAAAAGGTGCAATCATTTTAACGACAGGGGTGGTCTAATAATCTACATTATATTTCCTTTCATACAGTCTTTCAACCTACCTCTGAATCTTTAGATTTAAAACAATAATTCAGTTTTAAGACTGTCTGCAAAATGTTGAATGTGAATTCCCCCCATCTCTGTCTCCCTGGGCACCCGGAGCAGGGTTGGTGAACTTGCCCATGTCTCTCTCGAGTATAGGTACCCACCACTCAGTCCACAGACCCTATAGAGGTCCAGCATGCTGAGCCAACTGTGAAAGAAGAATCACCAAAGGAGGAGGAAGAGGGGGAAGCACAGTCTACCTCCAAATACAGTGAAATTCCTCGAGTACAGATATGTGAAGGAGGGTAAGACAAACTATTTCTTTTTCAATCTGTAAATTGGCGGAGGAGATGCTTCAGACATGCAAATGTCAACATGCAGACAGCACATGACAGAGCCTTTAAATGTGTTTCTTTTCGGTTACAAATGGCATTTGGATTTCTACTTGCATTTGTGAAATGTGGAAATATTAGGAGTGGTCCAAAGGCAGCTATTTTGATTCTGTGACTCAGTTTGCCTCATCTTTTTCTTCACATACCCCAAATCATTCTCAGCATGTAGAGTGTTTCAGTTTCTAGTAGAGTATAGTAGAATATGGAAGTAGGAATTATTTTGTAGGGTATAATGGGATAAAATTATGGGATTTATTAGTTCCACAACCGGGAAAGTGGACAGTACAAAGGTAAAAGCAGCAAAACACAATAAAAGAAATCTATAAACAATATAATATTAAAAGCACCCTATACAAGCAATACACATATATACATGTAGCAAATATTTATATGTACAGCTCTGGAAAAAAAAAATAACAGACCACTGCAATTTATTTTGAAATCAGCATCTCTATGAGAGACAATCATTCCATGCCAGTGTCTGTTAAGTTCCTACACAAGCACCTCATTCTGCTTTATGAGGTACTGATTAATGATCAAATCAAATCTTATTTAATGAGGAATAGTATAAAAACACTGCTATACTGAACACACCTCTTTCAATGAGACCAGTTGGATGGAAATACACTATTAGAAGTATGTCAAAGGTAATTATTGCCATTTTATTTAAGAGTGAACCAGAGATTTGTTTTCTTTGAATTCTTCAAGTTCTGTAAACACTGCACCATTTCTCTTATATTGATGTCATTTCCTTTTAATATTATGATTTAAAGAACAATATATTTGTTTGGAAATTAGGAGAAATATTGTCAGCAGTTCTTAAAAACTAAGGCAAAGCTGTTCAGTTCAATACCTATAAAACACAAAATCTGAGAAGCTGAACATTTTTGCAGTGGTCTCTTATTTTTTCCAGGACTGTACATATATATTTTTACAGTGTATGTACTGTGCTCCTTCCTCATGTGTGGTAGTCTTCTGTCACCAGTATGTCAGCACGCTGTACTGTGTTGCTCTTGCCTCTGCTGCAGGAGATCGCTTGGCTGTCAGAGCCAACACAGGCCTTCTGTTACATGGCCTGAGCCAGGAAACTACCTAGCCTGGCGTTCACTTCCTCTCTCCTGCAAACCCCGCAGAGCCCTGTTGATGCCAAACAGCATCAATGATTTTGGTCATTCAGCTCAAGATGGGGAGAGAGAGACCATGACAACATGGCAGCAGGAAGCGGCTGTATTTTTAGATGAATGGGAAAAAAAAAACATTTTGTCCTCGTCTCATTTTTTTGAAGTGTGAAAGAACGGATGTCTTTTTTAGAGAGCCTTCACCAACTGAAGAAAAAAGCACCAGTGTGGCTGAAGCATTCAGCACTGCATCAGTCAGATATGCCACCTACACGTCCCCTTTCGTCGCTCAAGGTTACACGGTCCATGATAAAAGTGGTCGTGACTGCACCCTTGAAGCTGATGTGTTTCACGGGCTCAGCGTCGTGTCTCTGCGAGGAGGCAGCCATCTGGGTCACTCTCACACGTTGAGCGCTCGTGCATTCCCGTCCTCCCTCGTGACTTGTTTTCACACAGACGCTTAGAGGCTGACTCATCAATCAGCCGTGCAACAGTCTGTACGCCGTGTGCTGGAGGTGATAAGCAGGGAGCAGCTAAGATGCTACATTTCTTACTTTCTACATCCAGTAAAATTACTGGAATGTTTATGTCCAGTAAAACCTGTAGGTTTTTGTAATTACAGATTAAGCAGAGCGGTTCAAACTGGATAAATTTGCTTGATTGGCCATTGTCTGCCAAGAGTCCAGTGGAATTATACTGTCTTAATATAACTTTATTTTATTTAAACCATTTCAAATAATTGATATTAATATTACATGTATTAATTAAACAAAATATTAAGACAATGGTGTAATTCTAATTTCAGTTTGAGAAAGTCAGTGAATTATTATTATTATTATTATTATTATTATTATTATTATTATATTATTATTATTATTATTATCATTATCATTATCATTATCATTATCATTATTATTATTATCATTATCATCAAAATTATCATTATTATTGTTGTTATTGTTATTATTACTGTTTTGTTATTGTTATTACAATTGTACTAGAAGTAACAGTTGCAGCAATGGTAACAGCAGTAATTATTTAATGATATGATATAAAGATTAGTAATAGATGGACTTATACATTCTCTATATATGAATTGCAAATATGTAAATAGTAATATGTATACAAATCTTATAAATAGAATCGTTTCTAAGTTTCTATTGTAGTCCACCAGCATGCTGTGTCTGGCTGAAGCCTACTACTGCTATTACTATAGATACTAATTAATAAGAATAGTTATATGAAATATAACTGTTATTATCCTAACTTCTGTTAACAATATTCATCTAACTTAGTAGTCTACTAAATATTACAATTGCCAAGAGATTCATAAGTTATGCAGAATGATATGTAAAGTCTTTTAGATAATTAGTTATTTTCTTTATTAATGCTTATAAGGGCATATTTTATGTAAGTGAATGATTAATTCATTTAGGTGAATTATTAGTACTCTCTATGACTTGGTTTACACGAAGCAGGGTGCTTGCTGTTTAGATGAAAGCTGCATTCTCTGAATTTTTTTTTTTTTTAAGTGATTTGCATCTTGATGCCTTGAAAGGTTTATCTTTTCGTGAAATGAAAGATTTCATGAATTTGCAGTAATGGCTTGGGAAGTTGGAGCTGAATTGCTGTCGCTGCCCATACTGTAGTTCATTTGTCCAGTGGAGAGTTTGCCTTGTCTCCTCTGTTTTACTACATGATAAACACCAGTGTGCTTTTCAGGGCCCAAACCACTGGGTAAACAGCTGGACAACATAAAGCTAAAAATGTCACGTTTGCACACTGTTATCATTGTTATTAAAAAGAAAAGCGGCGTGTACGTTTCTAGGTCTTGTCCAGTGATCTGAGATATTTTTTTACAGAGCAGCTGGCTTGGGCTTGGGCTTCCCTCCCTCTCAGCTGTTTGTACTGGCACAGATATGCAGGCCCTGGGCATCGGGCAACAGCTCCGGCACCCCAGGTTTGAGCAGGGAGGTGGGGTTGGTGAAGGGGTCGGAATGAGGGGGGCCCAGGTTCTTGACATTATAAATGGCTCTCTGTTTGAGGTAAAGTGGAGGCCCCGTTTTGGGACACTCAGAACACACCCAGGGGTGAACACCCAGTCTGTGTGTGTGTGTGTGTGTGTGTGTGTGTGCATTTAGGAGGGCCTTGGCCTAACATATTGGGTGGTTTTAAAAGCAGTTTTTGCAGGTGCTATAGATCTACAGTTGGATCTCCACTTCAAATTTGTGAGACCTACAGTGTGTACGGTTGGGGTGTGTGTGTGTGTGTGTGTGCCTTCCTCTCTGTCTTTTATTTTCTGAGTGTTGATTTTTGCCACTTTTCGATTCCTTTTTAAGGTTTAAATGTAAAATAAACGGTGAACCAATAGGGGGAAATCATAACATTGCAGAACTTTTCACCATATGTATCACTTAATTTGCTGTTAAATCACTATTTGGAAGTGACTTTACAACAGTGTCACTTTCTTGTGAGACCAAGAAACAACTCATTCTCTGTCTGCTAGCTTGAATGGTTATAGTATAGTATGTGGCTTATTAATATTACATTGAAAAAGCTTCCAATGTGCTACAGAATAGCAGTTTGTACATCAATGTATTGTTCCAGTTTACATTCTAATGCATATACTGATCAGGTACTAAAACATAGGGGCTGCTTCCTGACTTGGAACAACAACCAGTGACTAAATACGGCTGCTTACACAACAGGACCACCTATGATTTGTTTTAATGAGTGTACTTTTAAAACCTTCTGAAAAAGCATGAGTGTGTTATTTTTATTGATTCATTTAAGAAGGACCAAGAGGTAAAACATCAAACAATTTATTAAAAATCACCGAATAGCGTAAGGTGATCACAATGGGCTGCTGTCCAATGGGTTTCTCTGTGTGTCATACAGTTATACACTATATATGTTGTTTACAAACTGTTATTATTTTTATAATTATTATCCAAACCAGCGCAAAAAGCAATCCATAAAATGAATAAGCATTTCCAAAGAACACATTTTGATCTTCTTTTTCATAATGTGCCCATGCTTGTTTAATTTCTTTAACATTTATCACATGAAATATAAAAAGCAGTAAATAATTTATCAAATGAAGTTAAGGGAGAGAGATAAAGATCTTTTCATTTTGTGATGAAAAAAAATCTGTAAAAAAAAAAAAAGTATCATTGTGTATCATTGTGATGTTGGAACCCTTTTCCTTTTATCTTGATTCTTAAGTGAGGACCAAA
>JBBPDB010000140.1:3962179-3984728 GCA_037974465.1 Brachypetersius altus
TGAAAAGTTTGCCCCCTCGCATATACTAATGTGCCACAAACAGGAAGTTAATATCACCAACCATTCCCATTTTATTATGGTGTATCCATATAAATGGCCCACCCTGTAGTTAGCTCATTTTGCCCTTCCACAACATTTTTTCAGTTTTTTACTTAGTTTGTTCCATTTACAGACATCAAAGGTAAGAAATATTTTTGTTCTCAAGAAAAGATGCCAATTTAGAGGAATGATTTTTTGCTCCAAGAGTGACAGCATAGATGCTCCTTTCTCTTCTGTGATTTAATGGTGTTTAAGTGATTTCTATTCTATTGTACTTTTTTCTTATATTTGTTGTTACTGTTAATTCAAATCAATGTTCAGTTTCTCTTTAGGTGTTAGTGAGGGTGAACATGCCCTGTGGGGTGTACCCATCACACAAAACTCCAAATTTCACCCATGCAGACAGAGGAGAGTGAAATGGCACACATAGCTGTTTCAGACACAGCCCTCTCTTGGCTCAGCAGTTCAGAGTCGACATGGATTGATGGAATAATTATGATAGCTACAACGACAAAACTGGCATATGCAAAAGCTGAACAAGACGTTACCTCATACCGCTCAGTCAATGTTGTGGATATCTGGCCGAGAATGTCTACGCCCATGCCCAAAGATGCTTTCCCATCCAAACAACTGCACTCCAAAATGCCTGTTTTAATGTGCTACACTCCTTCTGCTTTTTAAAGAGGCAATCTTAAAAAGTCAGAAAATAGACTCATGATGGAAATACACTTTGCCCTCATGTGAAACCTGCTTGCAGATGTTTACTATTTAAATGCTAATTTGGTGGGGTAGATGAATGGTTACAGTCCATTGAGAGAGCTAAGTGAGAGTTTTTGTGTTTATGGCAAGTTTGATTATGGCACTGGCAGTTTGAACGGCAGGTGGGAGGTTAATGGAGGTTTTGTGCAAACTCATCCACACACACATTCACATGCTTTCAGTCTCAAAGCATCTACATCCCTGCCACACTGCAAACTGAATGGGGGAACGCATATGCAACTTGTCTTTGGTATGTTGTTATTATTTGGGATTGATCATAATGTGTTATGAAAGTGTATGTTCTTATTATATGTCAGCGCTGTTATTCAGGGCGAGTTGCACTGTACATTGTGTGAAAAACTGCCAAAAAAAACCTGCACACAAAAAGTCTTGTTATGTTGGCCAGCATTAAATTTTAAGAATGTTTTTCCTTCTTCTGGAAAATTGCTCCTGAAGAGAACGTTCAGTTCTAACAGCGATGTTATATTAGGACAACATATGGTATATTGACATTCTTTCTGAAATGGGTTGTCAAATTTAGGTCTATGTCAGTAACAGTGTTCTCATAGCATTCTCTTCAGGATTGTATGTTTTTCTTTCCTTTGTTTTGCCTTTCATGCCATAACTTAGCTCTCTACACCTTCATTTAGGATCCATCACCTTTATTTGGGGTTGATTTTATTAGTTTTTGTGTTATTATCTTTTGTTATCATCTGATGTTGCTTACAGTAACATTCCTGATCAATACTGATTCATCTTTCAACAGCTTTGTTAAGCATTTACTCTTTATTATGGCTGTTTTAAAGATTATGCCATTTGCTTGTAGGTCTGCATGCAAATTGTATTCATGCACAACAAGAGAGGATTCTGACACAGCAAATTCTGAATGTGACCTTTGCACAGAAAATTACTCAGAAGTAACGGAAAATAATCAGAACTCATTACTGTAGTCCATTATAACATGGTTCTTATGACAGTCAATGAACACATTCTGAAAGGAGCCCCCAGCCAGTAGGTGATCTCATTAAAGGTTGGCAGGTGTAGTACCTTTCCAAACAAATAACCACAAGGTTTAAGTAACTTTAGTTAATGAGTCTGACATATATTTGCAGAAAATTCAAATCCAGTCCTCCTTCGAATGAAGGCATTCGAATGAATTTTGAAAATGTAGAAAATGCAAGAAAAAAAGGTGTTGAAGTGAATTTAACTGGATCACATAATTATTTTACTCTTGCAGTTTACTTGCCTTCAGAAGTAAATGCTGATATATGTGATTATGTGGAATGTTATACATGTTCAGCTCAAGGAAATTTCAATGCATCTCATTTTTCAATGGAAATGATTCTCTGTGATTTTGGATCAAAGGTAAATTTGTTCCTAAGCATTTCCTGAAGAGCTGTAAATGCTTTTCTCTGCATGGACCTTGTGATGGAAGACGAAGATTGAAACACCTTATATTTCCTCAGCTGGCTGCCCACACATTCAGCTGAAGATAAACCAATGTCCAGCATGGCATGTATAACCCTTGGCACGTAGAACGCTCTATTTCTGTCCCACCAGGACTGAAAGGCAGTCATTATTGCTGTTTTGCCAAATGTCTTGGGGGCAAAACAGCAGCAATGTGGGTAAGGACAAGCAACTCTGTGGTACAGAATCACAATCACTTGTGGCCCACTCAGGTTTAAAATAAGGACGTTTCCAGTTCCAGCAGTTCCTGGTATGGAGCCATGGCTCACTGCATCACTACTGCTGTCAGCCTATGTGACTGATTAGGGAATAATGTTGGAGGCAAGTGTTTATGGCAGGTTTTATTGCAACTGGTTATTGGATGTGGTTTATTGATGACTTCATACTGGGAATCCTAGATAATAAATGATGCATGCATGCTTGAATAATTCAATACTTCACAGCAAAAAAAGGGCTGGAAGCGACACGTCACACGTTGTGATCAGCAAGATCGGACATGTTCTTGTGGCCCCTGCAGTCAAATACTTTCTGTAACAACCCAGTGAAGTGGGACTAATGCTTTGACGTCACTTCTGACATAGTCTGCGATCACAATGTATTCTGTTTCTTTCTTAAAATCAGGAGCTTGCCTCAGAGTTGCATATCACGACCAGTGAATATTGAATGTGGGTGGGGTCTTAATCTAACACTAAAATGTTGGAAACAGTACAGTGTCTTAATGTTGGTTTAACTCTTCACTGATTTACCAGAGCTAATTTAATACCAACTGTATCTAAGTCCTGAATCTGCCAGAACAGTGAACTGATATCAGAGGTCTACCAAATTATGCAGATAGTTAAGGCCTCATTTTATATCTTAATTAATGGTGATATTTTTACACTTGGTCACAGTTTATGTTATGACTCCATGTGAAATGCACTCAGTGGTGGCCTGGTGGTTAAGGAGTTTAGGCAGCAGGTGACTTGGTAGTTAGGGAGTTGCCCCTGTGATCAGAGCATCATGAGTTTGAATCCCAGGAGTCACCACTGAGGTACCCTCCCAACATAATTCTCCCCAGGCATCCCCTAAAAGAGGCAGCTCACTGCTTCACTTGGTGAATGGGTTAAATGCAGTGAAAAAATTTCACATTGTTCACACTGTATACTGTGGTGTGGTGTGTACATGCATGACTATGAGTTGCATTGTTTCTTACGGTGTGTTGTTAAGAGCCCACTGTTGGAATCCAGGATCACAGAGAATAACTTTGCTCTGTTCATGAAGGTGAGATAGATTTTACAGAATACCTCGGACTGTACTTTTGTTTATGATTACTATGTGGGCACTTCTGAATATTAGCCACCTTTGTTTGCTTTTATTTGCATATTTTAGCCATGTTATGCCAGGTGTGTTTTTTTTATTATTGATCTTTGTGTGGTCACTTGGAGGTATAAGCAAGAGAATGACATCTTATCATTAATAATGGTACATTTGTTAAGCACTGGTGTACATTGTCAGCATTATATAAAAGGCATAAAATATGTGAGGCTATGTGTTGCGTTAAAAAAATCCATGTAACCAACCGCACACTGACAGTGTATTGCTTTATTTTACACCCTTTGAGCAGTTTGATTCCAAACAGAGTCATTTCCCAGTGGGGCTACTAATGAGGATCAGGTGATTAGAATTTGCAGCAGGCCATGTGGAAGACTAACATCAAGGCAGATAAGGATCAAGGCAGAAAACAACAGTCTGATGGGGTGATGACTGTGGGGTATCTTCAGACTTGTGAGGAGACCACATTTGGATTGGACTCACTACAGTTCATTGATCTATAATAAACCCAAATAATTAAATAAAAATAACAGAGATAATGAAATAGCCAACTAACAATGTCTTATTGTGGGGAATAGTCAGTGCAGCAGGTCAAGCAGCGCCACATCTGGCACATCTGTGCCACAGTTCAGTAAATAATGTTTGAAATGGAAATGTGATTCTACAGTATTATACTCTTTATAAGTTTTACTTATATCACATGCAGTGCAGGAAGCAGTAAGGCAAAAAAAAATTTCTCAAAAATAACCCAGCATGCTCAACTCTCTGAGCAGTCAATCACACATTAACGGCATCATCTGTGCCTTCTTACCTGAATGAGACATAGTGTCCTTGACCTTTCCATGCCTGTAAATGTCTGTGAGCATGTAGGGTGGTAGAGGAGTCTTCATTTATCCAAACGGCGGCTGTGGTATCAATATGAATGAGCCATTTGCATGAACCGAAGATCTCTGCAAATGATGATGTGACATTGATTTAGGGCCATGCAAATGATGCAAAAGAAATTTCATGCCCCATTTCTGCACTGGAAAACATCCAAAGTATTTCTTTTACCATATGTGCCTGAAATTCAAAAAATTGCACTTTCGTGTCATGTACTTGTGAGAGTTCTGAGAGCCCTTATAAATAAATATATGTGCACCACATAATGTATGCTACATGGTTAAATGTATGTTTACACCCCTCTAAATGATTAATTCTGAACCTGTCTCTGTGACACTATGCGGTCAGTTGTATGTAAACACTCCTCCTGGTTGTTTAAAAGATATCCATTGCTAAGAGGTATGTAAAATCCAGCACATAACCATAACAGGCAAACACTAACTTGTGATATGCACAAAGGATGCACCTTTGGCACAAGTCAGTCTTTAGTGGTGTTAGGACTGGCTTCTCAACCACTGCGCCACGAAGGCTTTTGATTGGCCCGTGAATCTAAAATCGAGACAGGCCATTGTCCACAATTGGTTATTTAATATAATTTTATGTTTCCAAGTGGGCCTAGTCAACATCCTGTGTTAGATAGGTGGCCTAAATGTTGAAAAGGATGAGAATCATTGGTGTAAGGCACACCACCGCTGGACTCTGGATCAGTGGAAATGTGTTCTGTAGAGTGGTGAGTCACTCTTCAGTGAGTCACTCTTCACTATCTGGCAGTCTGATGAACAAATCTGGGAGATGCTAGGAGGGTCTTGTTAACATTTTACCCAATATACTTTTTGGTGAAGCAATTTGGTGAAGGCCTTTTTTCTGTTCCTCCATGACTGTGTCCGTCTGCAGTCTATAACTACGTGGCTTAATGAGTTTGGTATGGAAGACTGCACAGAGCCCTAACTAAAGATCTTAGGGATGCGTGAACGTCGGTTCTTTTCCAACATCAGTGTCAGACATTGCAAATGCGCTTTTGACTGATTGGCCACTAATTCTCACAGACATCCTTCAAAATCTTTTGGAAAGCCTTCCTAGAGGAGTGTGGACTGTTATATTTGCAAGGATTGGAGCAACGCCATATTAATGGCCATAGTTTTTAAAGGGATAATAAGCCCAATAAACTCTGTAAGTACACACAGGCATGATGGTCAGGGTTTACACATTGTTGGCCTTTTATATAAGGACTTTTTTGAAACACAAAATCCTTTTTTTTTTGGAGTGGGGGGGGGGGTGATAACTTTTACATCATAAGCCTTGCTTTGCAGTTTAACTTTCTTTTGCACTTGATGATGTAAGAATAAAAGAGTATGGCTTAGCATTTCAACATCTTGTTTGCAATCAAACACAAAGCAGCTTGCACTTCCTCCTTTTTTGCATAATGTGAATTTTTGATTCCGAGCCACAATGTGTAAATAATCTTGGTCAAGAGGCACGGCATTCTTCTTCCTTTCATCACTCTTTTCTGCTTTGAGTAGGTTTTAGTTACGGTGCATGGTTTAAAAAATGCAAATTAACATTTTAATCAAAGACATGTTTACTGGCATATTTTGATTCCACTCTGTTGCCCAATCAAAATCCTGCCAAAAATGGCTCCTAATTTGGAATAGTTGTTTATCTAAATACATCTTCCTACTGCCAGACCTGCTATAGTGGCCAGAGCCTCTAATAAAGAGCTCATCCTTTGGCACCTGATTGTAGTGGGGTAATAAATGTGCACTAATAGCTTTTCATATTATTTTGTGTCTTTGTCTCTTTCCAAGTGCGCAAAGACAGCCTGTAATACAAAGTGTAATTAACCTACATTTGTGCAGGCGCTGCATATCTCTTTGTGTCTGCGGCAATGTGCCTAATGCACCCATCAAGGAAAGAATTATGCTGATTATAGGACAGACATGTCTCCACATCAATTTCTGGGATGTGCATTTTTCTGTGTGTCATATTGTTACTTTATTCCTGCCATGGAAGCATAGTGGACTTTTTCATATATATGTGTGGGGTTTAATTTCTTAGCACATTGTTGACCGGTTATCATCGCTCATTTGCTATTTCTCTTTACTTAAATATGTCTCTTTGGAAGTTTATGTACAGGATATCAGGAACCAGAGGAATCTAATGACAGATTATTCTGCTTTGAGGAGATCTTGAAAATGTGTGCAGAGCACCCAATTGGTTTAGAGATTAATGGTAAAATGCAAAATGCTGAATTTAATATCATTTAGATCAAACTAGCAAAGATGGATTCATTGAAACTTGTTATGGGTCTCATGAACCGTCTAACTTCTGTGTAAGCAGCCTTATGTAGCTACATTTTAGAATTCCTTATGAGTATAAAGTCATCAAGCAAGGCCATGTCAAATGGGTTTTCAGAATTACTTTGTGAACTTTGTGAAGACGTTAATGTTAGCTAGCTCTGAAACAGTAGTGGAATCACGATTAGCATGTGTGCTAGTTTTAGGTTTAATGATGTGTATTAAATTTAATGAAATACTTTGAGTTCAGATTAGGCCTGTAACGGTACATGCATTTGTACCGAACCATCACGGTACATGTGTCATGGTTCGGTACATGATGTCTTTCAGGGAATACACGGTACGACGGAGAAGACGTGATTGAAGTAATACGGAATCACAAAGGGACCAAAAAGCGCAAGTAAATCATAAACCTGGGTCGTAGTGTGGTGCAATAGTGCCACCTACTGCTGTAACACTTCTGCTGCCTTACACATACATGAAAATATAAGCATGTATGTGTACTATCTATCTATCTATCTATCTATTATTATGCGACTGAAATTATCTACCAAGTGCAATGTTCCTATTGGGCGATAAAACATTATTATACGCAAAATAATATTATGTGCAATAATCTTACCATGTGAAATATCACTGCTTATGTCAATATTACTCATATACAACAGAGCTATATGTGGAATAACAAACTCCTAACTGCCATCTGTGTTGTTACAAAGTCACTTAACTGTAAGTTACTTATACCGAGCATTGGTGTATATATCGTCATTTTGAGGTTTATCCACAGATTTTTACTGGATTTATTTAAACTTTATATTTTATATTGTTCTTGTCTCTGTGCAATCATAAAAGAAGCAACTTCCTCTCGGATCAATAAAGTTTTCTGATTCTGATAGTGTTTCTGAGGCCCCAGTGGTTCTCTGAGTGTGTTTCTGAGGCCCTAGCTGTTCTCTGAGTGTTTTTCTGAGGCCCTAGCTGTTCTCTGAGGGTTTTTCTGAAGCCCTAGCTGTTGTCTGAGGGTTTTTCTGAGGCCCTAGCTGTTGTCTGAGGGTTTTTCTGAGGCCCTAGCTGTTGTCTGAGGGTTTTTCTGAGGCCCTAGCTGTTCTCTGAGGGTGTTTCTGGGCCCTTGCGGTTCTCTAAGAGTGTTTCTGATGCCCTGGCGTTTCTCCTTCAGTAAAGGCGGGAGTTTACAGGAACAGCAGGCAGGCCTCATCACGCGCGGAGCAACACAGGAATGCATTGTATGTGTTACAGAGACAGGGTAGACAGGCGAAATAGTGCCCAAGTTCATTAAAAATTGTCCTACATCGCTTTTTGTCAGCGTGCACATCAAGCCCTTGAATAGCAAGTTAATTAATAATTCACGGAGAAAAAATCAGAAGCCTAACGCACGAGTTTCAACTGATTTTGTGCTCAGAAAAAAATCCCACAGTCGCACACATACAAGTGAGCCGCGGAAGAAGCCCTACGGTTGTCGGTCTGTGCTTCGTCCCTGAAAGCACACACAGTAAATTGAAGCACGGATCGTCTGCAAAATCCGGCATGGACTACGATGTTATCAAGTCTGAAAACCTCACACAGAATAAAACAGAGACGCTATTATGTCGTGATTTGGAGGCGTGACGAAGAAAATTAACAACGTGGAAAGAAACCGAGCTGTTTGAATCTCTTTTGAAGTGTATTTTAGTCGTTCACACCTTTTTCTCATGTTGAGTCCGGGCTGCTACTGCGACTCCTGGGATCCGGATCGGGTCCTCGGACCTCAACACATGTCTGAGAGTTGGGGTAATGGAACTAGGATAAAATAACTCACCAACAAATTAGGAGCTTATTTTAATAATTATTTGGTATAAGCAAATCTGAAACAAATGAAAGGCTAATTTTATTCTGTTCTTAATGAATAATACGTTATACGGGTAAAGGTGAATTAACTTACTGAAAAAAGAGTACTGCATGTAAACACCCCGCCCTTCTGCTTTACCTCAGTTGCATAAACATATATAATACACATGTGTTTGTGTGTATATAATGTGTATATACATATCTAATAATAATAATGTCTTTCTGTGTTTTAGGACTGGACATTATTCAATATTATTCTGTAAGTATGTAGCATCAGAGTCTAATTTGTGTGCTGTATAGTCACAACATGGAGAATAAAGATTGCAGAAATGGTTCCTATACATAAAGCACATACACACAGAGCGATGCTGCTATAAGTACTTATTATTCATGAGTCTGTACCGGTACAGAGGCCCAGGTCCCTGCTGCCAAGCTAATTGGATGCCAGAACTGTACAAGGGATTACTCCCATTAATATTTGTCAGGTATTCGGGATTCCCTGCCAAATTCTGCTGTCTCCTGTTGACTGGCTCCTGCTATTCTGGCTCCATGAGTGTCTGCCAGTGACACGCCTCTCTGGCACCGCAGTCCAGGCAGACGGGCTCTGGAGAAAGGCCTCCATGTGGAGTCCGAGGGGAATTCATTCAAACATCGGGAGGTCTCTGTGATCCGTGCCAGCGTGCCACTGTTTCAAACAGATGACGTATTAAGAACTCGGCGTGTTGTGTGTAGTGGATCCAGATCTGTGTTCACACATGCAGGGTTTTCTGAAAACATGCGTCAGCAAAGACTTCCAGAATGCCTCGGCGTCTTCACAGTTGATCTAACCCTTTACCCTCCAAGCCCCCCCTCTGGCTTCTAACATTTTGTTTTAAACCCTTTAGAATCAGGCTTATTATCCCGTAACTGAAGAGACAAGAGTATGTTAATGAGTCCTGGACAGTTCAGCAGCTACAGTTTCTCTTCCTGGTATGTATATTCTTACCTGCTGATACATATAATTCCCTGCATACAATCAATTTTCATCTATGGTCAAAAGTATTAGGACACACCTGTTTTTGGACAATGGCATGCTTCCAACTTTTTCTTCAACCTTTTCTATTCCATTGACATTAACATCATTCACCTAACACTCTTATCCATAGTGACGTACAATAGTGCTCAAGTAGTCCACATCTGTTCATCAGACCTGTAAAGCTATACTTAAATCAATGTCTGCTGTTCTACCAAGTTACTGACGGTTAAGTACACCTTAACAACACCTGTCAAAAAAAAAGTCAGAGGTTAAGGCAAATGTAAGCAAGGCATGGATATAAGAGTGTTTACTGGAGGGAAAATGAGGAATAAGAAATAAATAAGTAGAAACAAGGGGCATAGTTAGTCACCAAGGTGCTCCTTGACGACGCTTGAAGACAGTAGACAGTGAGACACCGCAGGTCTGATTGGAAGAGGGAGTTCATTCCACCACGGGGACTCAAGACTGGGAAGAGAAGATCTGTGTACCCCAGTGCACAAAGCAAGCTCCATAAAGACATGATTGGATGAGTGCGGTGTTGAAGAACTTGACTGGCCCACACAACATCCTCAACCCCTTCCAACACTTTGAGATGAGCTGGAACAGGCCTTCTCATCCAGCATCAGTGTCTGACCTCACAAATGCTCTACAGAATGAATGGGGGACCAATTTCACAGAAACTCTCCAAGAAACAAAGAGAGGAAGCTGTTATAGCTGCAAAACGTGGACAAACTCCATATTAAAGTTAATGTATTTAAATGCAATAGCAATGTTCGGTCGTCCCAATACTTTTGTCCACACGATGTATATCAGCAGCTTTGTGGGTGTGATTACATATGAACAGTTGGTTAATGTAAAATGAATGTACAGCAAAAAGGGCAAATGCTGGCTGCAACTCGCACGGCTAAGCGTGGAAGTATCCTGTAAACAAGCTAGCGAAGTGGCAGGCGCATATCAAGGTGTCTCTCTTATCAAACCCCGCTAATGTCACGGAATAACCCCCAAGGCCTCCGAACGTCGCGCCTCTGATAGAAAGGTCAACCTTTGATCACGTTGTGCTGTTTTGATCCTGACAACATTAGCACAAGAGAATCTCAGCAGTACCTGTTTATACAAGCTCCCCTCCCAACCCCAAATCCAATAATACTCATCATATTATTGTGATTATTATGAGCAACAACAACATATTATTAATAATATTGTTGGTGTTGTCTTCACAACAACTATAATAATAATAAATACACCCTGCCTCCCCCAAACTTGGCCTCTTCTGACTTGTCATGTCTGGCTGACACTCAGTGCTGCCACGGCGACAGGGTTACCCCCTCCACCCCCACCCAGCTGTCGGTAGTTACATAATAGCCAGGCCTTGTCGGGCTCGGCGGCGGGCTTTGTGCTCCTGTCACTGATGGTGATTGTGGCTGAGATTAAGCGGTGGGTGAGGAGACACTGTGAAGGGGCTTCTACCTGCTCTCCAGCCGCGCAAAACACAACCCGACACACTTGCAAACGTGGTGCTGAAGGCAAGTGAGGCGAAAGGCCGCTTGTCCTGATTTTTCCG
Source organism: Brachypetersius altus (assembly GCA_037974465.1). NCBI lineage: Eukaryota > Metazoa > Chordata > Actinopteri > Characiformes > Alestidae > Brachypetersius > Brachypetersius altus. Next base: position 3,973,350 of record JBBPDB010000140.1, read on the forward strand.
TGCTGGCTTTCATACTGTGATTTGTTTGCGAGCCGTTGCTTGCTTTAAATGTCTTGGTCACATTAGAAGGGTGAAAACCCAGCAGGAGCCCATTGGCCTCACTCTCAGCACTGGTTCCCCTTTCGTCTCAGTCCGTAGTGCCAGGCTACTGTGTGCCCTCGCAGGCTCTGTTCTGTTGGGATGAATTGCTTCCCTGCCCCTCTGTTTGGTTGTTTGTTGTGAACTTGAAGTGGTCCTGTTTATGAATAGCATGAGATCATGTTAAGGAAGATAATACCTGACAAGAGCCACCATTACAATGCCAAACGTGTTTATCCGCAGACTGGAGGCCGCTGACTGGCGGAACCAGTGCAGATTTACAATCACTGTGTGTTCTTTTTTCATGGGCAGAGATAAGGCTGGGGCTTTGGCTCACGGTTTGAATGACTGCATCAGAAACATTCTGTCATCGAGACATTTTCACCTACAAAACCATGTCTTTACCTAAAGGGGATTTCCACAATGCTTTTAGAATTTTCAAGATAAGAAGATATAAGTCTGTCAGAGCGGTTTTGAGTTCAATGGTTAATTTTAGAGAATGTTCTCTTTACAGTGGTGGTCATAGAAACCTGCTTTCACAAAACAAATATATAATAATTTTATAATCCCAAACCACTAGTGAGTCTGTGAGTGTCCTGTAAGTTTGTATATGTGTAATGGTCAAATCCAGGGCTGAAAAAATGGCCTTAAGTGAAAGTATGGATTTTTTTTTGTTTGTTGGTGTCTGCTGTGGTGATGTATGGTCTAGCTTACAAATTGGTGGGTTTTCACCCGTATAATGTGACCAAGTCATTTAAAGGCATGGTTCTCTTTTGGTTGGGTGTTTTAATGAGAACAGTTCAAAAATAATGTTTTTTCCTTTGAAATGTACTTGAGTAATTAATTACACAAGTATATATGAAATTACAACTTTTACAAAATAATGTTTGCTTACATAGTAAAATAGTGTTAAATCTGAAACAAAATAAACTACACTATATGACAGAAGTATTGTGCCTCACTATTACAGTCATGCTGGAATAGAAAAGGTTCTTCCCCAAACTGTGTCTACAAAGTTGGAAGCATGGCGTTGTCCAAAATGTCTTGGTCTACTGAAGCCTTAATATTGCCCTTCACCTGAATTAAAAAATACTGGGTAACATGATTTTATGAAAGGTCTGTTTCATTACAATTTTTGCTGTTTCTTCGTCAAGTTTTGCTCGCAGATTCAGAAAATCACATCAGTTTATTCTTACCTCCAATGGTTCTAGAGATAAACTAAATTTTGTGTATATTTTTCATTATAATACTACTATTATTGTCATATTAGTCTCACCGATGCGTGTGTCTCACACTCAATGCGTGAGAGTCGGCAACCCTGTTAACTACATGTACAACAAACAAACAACATGTTAAAATGCAAAAGTAATAAGTATAACAAAAGACCATGTCAGCTGAGCCACCAAGTGTAGTGTTTTTCTAAAATGGCATTTCTAATGAAACCCTTAAAGCTACATGAAAATAAACATTACCACCGAAATCAGCGTGCCGAGATTGTTTATGAAACGCTACTGAAACAAATTTTTGTTGCCTGGTGTAATTAAGAGGTCTGTCCCAATACTTTTGTCCATATTGGGCCTCTCTACAAATAATGAATTAAAATATGTACCTTCTCAAAACTACTGCAAGACAGTATCTTAGGCATTAGGATTGTGTCCATAACCTTTTAATGTAATCATTTAAACTCTTCACCACCACTGAGCACGACTCTGAAGTTTTTACATTTTCTCTAGAACAGTTTCACACCAAATAATTCTGAATGACTTTGTTTACATATTAGCCATTTTCGTGTCAAATTAAAAAGAAATGTTGGACTTTAATACCTTTAATACACACCAAAATTTAGTCTCTTCATGCCAAAGAAAAACAACTTTTTTTTTACATTTGTGCTTTTCTGTCAATTATTTTTATTAAAAATGAATAGAAAAGTGCAGACCTGAACAAAATCAAATTTAAATGTAAAATAAAAGATATTGAGTTTGTCATTAGTTACAATAGTTTCGCATTTAACATTTCTCTTTTGTGCTATTAGAAGAAGAAAAAAATTGAAGAAGTCCCTCAACTTCAACATAAATCTCAAATGATTGGGTTTGGGACAGTGGCCTGTTTTAACTCTACCCCAGATATAAAGACTATTCAGCTGGGATTTTGGGTTTTGTTACTTTGTTTTTGTTCACTCTTTAGTGTGGCAGATGGCCGCCTTTTGTGGGCTCTACATCTAAAGACAAGGACATACACGTGCTTCTAGTAAACATGCATTAATAACAAGGTTATTGAGCTAGAAACTATAAAAAATTGGAGCGCGAGGCTGGGGGCATTGTCAATTTATAGCAGGAGTCCCTGATTTCCCCTGGGCATGGGTTGTTAATTTAATGCAGTATGGCATTGTATATCCACAGCACAGGGCCAGGGAAGGAACAGAGGTTCACCAGATATCTTTTCAGAAGTACATCACTGTACCCCCTCACGCATACAGTCGGATTCAGGCAGGTTCGGGAGGAGGTGGCTGAGGTAAACAGTTAAATGCTAATTTCCCAGCCATCTTACACGCGTAGAGATGGGAGGCTGTTGCCTGTTCTTCCTCTGCTCCCCTCTTCCATGTGTCTTTCCCATGTGCTCCGATCCAGGCCAGCTTTTCCTTCTCTCTTCCACCCATAACAAGGAGCCAAGCCTTACATTAAATCTGTTTCTGCATAACCCGGGCCTCTAGTGTTTTTTCTAGGCTGCTAGGGCCTCTCTTTTTCTCTCTCTCTTTCTCTCTCTCTCTGTCTCTCTCTCCACACAGAGCTAGTGCCTTATACAGGCAAATCCAGCCTTGGTCAACTCTCTCTCTATGCATGACAAGTTCCAAGTTCCTCACCCAAAACAAGACCCCAACCCACCCCACCCCCAGAGCAGGGGGCAAAAGTCATGCTTTTAAAAATGCACTTACACTAATGAAATTCCTTCACCAATAATTGATAAATGAACCGATGATGTTAAATAAGACTTGCGTGTTTGCTTTCTCTTGCATCAATCTGACTCGTATACTTCTCAAACGAGTCTTTCGGTTCGGTAAATAAAAAACAGGCAGAGCGGTTTTATTTCGAGAGAGCCGAGCGTCTCTCCTGCCGGCTCCCTGACTGCAGGGAGGTAAAGTCTTCCTGTGAATATGTAATATGCGGCACTGAATCGCTCTGAGACACGCTGTTGTCCCTGACTGTGTTCTTAGAACACTTTTTTATTGTTACAGCTTCACTGCGGATTGCTTTTGCGGCGCCCGCTGCTATCAAAGGGAGCAGATATCCAAAACACTGTGTTCTTTTCTCCTTTCTCAACAACGACGAAAGAAAAACTCTGCAGCCGCTACACTTCACCTGTGGGTGGGGGGACTTTGTTTATAAAGGGTTTTTTTTTGCCACTCAGTCGCTGTTTATGAATGTTTGCCATGTTTGTTTACATGCCGATGCTCCCTGGGCCCTGACCCGGTCAAGAGATCAGGGCCCACGCCCGACATCTGCTCATCTACCCTGAATTTTTTGTTTTGTTTCTGAAAGTGGCGCGAGCGTGGTTACACCACAAAGACCAGCGCCAAGCAAGCCCTCGGCTGGCACTTTGGAGTGGGCACCATGCCCTACGTGAGGCTCCGTGTCTGAGGGTTGGGTGCCAGCATTGAGTTAATGCCCGATTAGCCCGAAGCGATGTTCAGCCCAGCAGTGTCTCCCAAGGTTCCAATTCTAGTGTCCACTCCAAATGCGCATGAACGCTTTCCAATGCTTAAGCGCTCCAAATTCCAAAAATAACATATGTCTGAGGTCTGGCCCCACCATTTAGTTCTTGGAAGAAGCCACATTTGGCAGATTTGTGTGTTAAATATTGCTCATAGAAGATTTTAATACCTGGCAACTAACGTGTTTGTTAGTTATGACTTTAGAATGCATTCACAGTTATTTCTAATGAGGGTTTAAATGTTTGACATCAGAAATATTCAATTATGAGTCTTTAGGAAATGAGTCAACACACAAAGAAATCCCAACCCCCAAATTCCATGATTTGATTCGGGTGTTTCTTGAAGGGAAATATGTATATATATATTTTGCTGATTTCTTTTAGTGCCCCTAGAGGATTGTTGTAGAATGCTAGCGCTAAGCTAATAGCATTGTGTTTTAGCATCTTTTGCAGTTCTAGATTTGTAGCTTGTAAAATACGTTACATATTAACGTATCTTTCTTCAAATGTAACATTTTTCTAGAGTGACTTTCAGTAAAGAGAGCTGGGGCTTTTCTTTACAGTTGGTGTGTAGGATTTCTAAAAGTTCAGTTAGACTTTCACACCTAATTACATTCGTGGTATTCCTTACATACATAGTCCCAAAGTCCTAACAAGTGGGAAAACTGCTATTTTAATCCAGACACAGCAGAGAAAAACTATTCTTATTTAGGAATGTTGTATTGGGCATAGCAAGAATTTAAGACTACCGATTCCAAGCAAACTTAAAAATGAATTAAGCACTAAAGTACTAACAAGTATTGAAACGATTAGTACTACAGATGTAGCTGAGGTTTAAACACAAATGGGATTCTATTGAACAAAAACAATTTATTATTTCATTTCTCTGAAGACCTGATTGTTCTCCTCTAAATACAAACGGTATAGCTTTTAAAAAAATGACTTAAAATGTTTAAAAGACACGAGAAATTGAGATTTTGACCTAAAGAAGAATTCTATTGTAAAAGCTTGAGCAGTTATTTTTATCCTTCACTATGTGAAAAGAAAGAGAAAAAATAACCGTTAAAAATCCATCAGGATCTGCAAACCCCTCAGCTTACCCTTAAAGTGAGCACCATAGCGGAGCCGGAAAGCGGTTTAGCAGCTCATATGAACACTCACCGTTTGGAGGCGTGACCCGTCAGTGGCATCAAAAGGGGCAATAGTCTGCCTTCATCAACATTTCAATGAGCAGTACTAGAAACCTACCCACCGCCGCCCCCACCCCTCACCTTGTCCAGCCTTGTCCCCAGGGCAATAATCAGCCACAGTAATAGACCCCCCCTCTGCTGGCCCTAAACCCCTCAAGGAGTCTGGTGGCCTCCCTGAAGGGCTGCCACAAAGCCATACACGGGTTTTGTTTTCACAGTTGACTGGTGGGTGGTGTAAAATTCCCTAGCATGGGTGTTGGGGGTCAGGTCTGAAGTGTGCCGCCTCATGGTGGGCCACAAACCACCACCGCTCACATGCCATCATTCAGTGCAGGTAGACTGCAGCTGGTGCTGCGGACAACGAAGGATCAAAATAGTAAAGTAAAGAAAAGTAGTCGTGAACACACACGACAGCACAGCACACATGTGAAATTCTTTCTCTGCGTTTAACCCATTCACCAAGTGAAGCAGGGGGCAGCCAGAACACAGTACCCGGGGAGCAGTGTGTGGGGATGGTATCTTGCTCAAGCGCACCTCATTGGTGTCACTGGAAATCCTGGGATTCAAACAACCCTCCAATCACAGGTGCAGCTGCCCCTGAATGTGTTTATTTACTGGGCAGGAGTTAATTGGTTACACCTGACACTTCACTGGGGTAGGCATTTCGTCCTAGTTGATCCTGAAGTGACAGGATTCTGCAGAGCCTATGGGAAGCTGGGTGGCCTGGTGGTTCAGGCCTTGGCCCTGCAATCAGAAGGTTGTGGGTTCGTATTCCCTGGCACCCCTCATTGGCAGCAGCTTCCCTTGGTAAATGGGTTAAATGCAGAGAAAGAATTTCACATTGTGCTTTGGTGTGTTCACGCGAGACTATAAGGGTTAATGAATTACATTTAAATTGTTTTAAAAAATCATCAGCGTGTATCTCACCTTCATTTCACAGTGACAGCTGGAATCTTGGGTTGGCAGTGTCCTACGTTTCCCATTACACTGACACCTCAGGCTGGTTTGTTGTGAAAGATGTTGAGCTGCCTCATAAAATAAAGGTTAAATTAGAGGGAAATGGTAACGATCTTCTGTAGAGATGCCTGCAGAGAAGCAGGAAGATTTCCCAATGTTATCATTTTCCTTATTACTTTCCCTGCCGCTTTCTTTTTCCTCGCCTGTCTCTTTTGCGCTCGTATGCTTATGCTACCTTGCTTTTATTTCCCACTACTGCTCTTCTCTCTCTCTCTCTCTCTCTCTCTCTCTCTCTCTGTGTCTGTCTCTCTCACAGATCAAACTGCACAGTTAATATATTCTCTGGATTTGAATTTCACCTTCATCTCAACCTTTTGTGAGTAGCGCTGCTTACATGGCAAACAAGATAAAGTCTGATGTAGGACCTTCTCTGAGGCCCAGGGCACAAAGGCACTTCTGCACACTGTCGGCTTTCACACTGAGGAGCAATGGAGAACATTTGTGCCTACAAAGGAGCGCGAGATAGGCTTATTTTACTGACTAGTGGGACCCTTTTGGTCTAATATGGGTGATTCCGTGTGCCTCAAAGGGACCCAGTAAACGCATGATCTTGATAGTGCTGGATTGATAGAGAGTTAGTGCCGCTTTTCTTAGCATGCAGTTTTATGCCCACAAAATGAATCCTAACTTTAAGGTGAGTACCTTTTCTTACTAACCTTTCAATGCAGAGCATTTTAATAGACATTTCAGCTCCGCCTTTTACTTCAATAAAACAATTTTGCACTCCTGCTGTTGCAGTTTGCTTTTATATGTAAAGCACACGCAGCTTTCATCATTAACTTTTTAGTTTGTTTGTGTCACAAGCTACAATTGTGACTAATCAAAATCATAAATAGGAAAATACTTCTCACTATACTGCCTCTCCAAATGAATAAGCAAATCCGCATTGCCACAGTGCATTCGGAATCCAGTGGTTTCAGCATCCAACAATAAGGACAGCATGTAGCTTCTTTTATATAGAGACAGAATTAAAGGTACCACACAGAAAGTTCCAATTCCGCAAGCTGATTCGTTTTACTACAACCACCAAGGACACACACACACCAGCTATTCTGAGGGCAAACACAAGCACTGCGAATGGACCCTGTGATAGAGTTAAAGTAAGTTCTTGTCCTTCAAATAGTTTTCTTTTCAGGCGACACTATCATCCACATAAAATGTATAAGTTGTCATATGTTCATTTTGTCACCTCTTACCAATAAAGTTGTTTATCTGTGGAAACACATCTCCTTAAAAGCAGCACCTTCGCCCTACCTTCATTAATCTTCACCCTCTGTCAGGTTGCTGATTGATATGAGCCGCTCAAGGCCTGCGTTCAACCTCTGGCAGCTTAATCACTCAGCCGAGCTCTGCGTGATCTGCTGCCCCTTCAGAGTGTTCCGCTCTGGTCTGGACATCAGGCCCCTGAAGCCTGCTGGCACTATCTGACCCATCAGTTACTTCATCTCACTCAGTCACTCGCTCACACAAACGCACACACTCCGCAGGTGTATCGCTTTATAATGTTAGCTCGATGCTTGTATGGCTAACATTGATTGGAAGACGCTAGCATCACTACGAAACACAGTGTACTTAATTTACCCCGGAAAATACACCAAACTCCTTCATTTGAACTGAATGGCTGTCAATTTGCGAAACCGACCCTTAATTAGAATTCAAGGCATGAGGTTCTTTTATTTAAGAGGCAAATTTGAAGAAGTAAAGGGAAATTTCAGTAGTTTTATCACTTAATCAGCCTTAATTTGTACACATTTTCCCTTAATTCCCTGTATGATGCAATTTACAAAATACCTACTACTCAGGACTATATGCCTTTTTTTAATTTGCAGTTTTAGCACTGTTTGAACTCTCTTGTTAAGGATTCATGAATATGTTTGGACACCAGGTTTAAATAGTGCATGGGCACATCATTGAAATAGCATATTGTTCCTGTTGCCCTGTTTATTAATGAATCCTCTCTTGCTAATATGAGACGGTGTTTTGTCGAGTGTGGTGTGATGTCGTGTTGTTGGATTGTTTAGAGAAGACGGGTGAAAGCAGAACAAGGCTAAGATATAAATTTTTCCCTTTCCACAGCAAGGACTATAGACTTTTCAGTGCTTCGGATAAAAGAGAAAGGCCACCAGGACTGTGTGAGTGCTCTTAACCTTACAGCGCTTTCTGAGATCAGGGAGTCCCCTCTAGTGCTCCTTCACTCTCTCTTCCTCCGCCATGAAGACACTGCCAGTGTTTAGAAATGCGTCCTTTGCTGTGGATTTCATAAATTGAGGGATTTTCAAGAATGTCAGGGGAAAATGCCTTGGGCAAATTGCAGCTGTAGATACGAAAAAAGGAGGAGAGGGAGAAAAAAAAGACTTTTTTTTCTCAAAGGAAGTGGAGACTGTGCTCTTATGCAACCTGAATATGTCCCGTTAGCTTTGTTTGAAAGCGTGCCAGGCTGGATGTTACAGTCTCTGCTGGACCGTTTTCACCTTTGGAGTGAGGAGGATTTTCAGCTGGAGAGATGTGGCACGCTGGGCTCACACTGTGTCTATGAAAGGAGATTTAATGGCCACTTAGCATTTCGCGATAAAGCTGTCAGAGCAGTGTTGTAAAGGCTACGGGATTTTGCTCTTTTTTTTTCAGTGCAGACGAGCAGCGAGCTGAGCTTGAGAGTCCACTGTTGATAGTAATGGCTGGAATTTGACTACGATCTAACTAACAGGCGTTCGATCAAAACTATTTGAGTTGTGTGAGTGGTCTATGAGAGAACTGCATACAGTGTAGGCCAGAGCCAGGCTGCATTCACCCTGCCGGCCTTCTGACGAGGATCGAAATCCCAGTAAAAGAGTATAAAAATCCTCAAGAAGGACTAAATATGAAGCTGTGCTTGATTCACTCCAGAAAGACACTGACGTTTTCTGAATTTACAGCATACCTAAGCTAACCTATTGCCTTAAATGTTAGATTAAGTGAATAAAATGGCAAAACTACAAAACAGGTCACTCACAATACAACATATAAACAACAGCTTTAGCTCTTTTTAGTTAGTCATTCTAAAATGACAGAATAAGAAAGAAAATGGTTCGAAGACAGTTAGCTATTTAGCTAAGATTAGTTATCCAGCTGTCTACTTGTTTTCTGTGGTTGGAAGATTTGTCAAATATGGTTTATTCTAAGGAGTTGTTAACAGTTGAAATCTAAAGTAAAATCCCTGTGTTTTAATTTTACCCAAAAAGTAACATTATGGAATGAACAAAATACAGAAGCACTGTAAAAAAAAAAAAGTACTTACTTCCACCTCTGGACTTGGCAGAGCAGAGTAAAAGCAGGTGTACTATAAAAGCAGTTATAATGTAAATGTCTGGTTTGTGTTTATCAAAAGGCTAAAACGGTCTTGTTTTTATCTCTCGAGTAAAAGTTCCTCATAAAAGCAATCTCACAACAGTTACCGTTATGCTGTGTAAATTTGCATGTGTGAGTGGGTGTGTGAGTAGATGTGTGTGTGAACAGGTATCCCAACTGCTGCAGCATGGCTTGTGCTGATTATCTGGGAATTCGCTGAGGTTTTGTTTTTTTTTGCTGGACTCAAAGTGGCAGTTCCTTCCTGAGCGCACTCCAGACTGTGTTTCATAGCTGCCCAGCAACCTGCTGGAAGGGGCCCAACTGCATTTTTTTGAGTGTGTTATTTGCGTATGTGTGTGTGTGTGTATGAGTGAGCACATGTGCATGGAAGTTCTCATGGGGGGTGTGTCCTTGGCAGTTCCTGTGAGTCTGCAAGGCTAAGACAGCGTGCCGGTTAATGGGTATGAATGAAATTCGAGGTGTGTGTGTGTGTGTGTGTGTGTGTGTGTGTGTGTGTGTGTGTGTGTGTGCGTGCGTGTGTGTGTGTGTTTGTGTGGGCGTGTGCATGTGTATGTGTAGAGGATGGGAGGGGACAGCTTTTTGAGCCAGGCTCTCAAATGTGTGTGTGTGTGTTTCTGTTGCACCAAACCTGACTCCACTCTCGTTAGGAAATTCCACTCCACATTACTGGGTTGCCGTGGCGATTGGATGGCTCACGTCCCGGACTGGTTCCCATGAGATTGAAAAAAAAAAAGGAAAAAGTGAATTATCTGTCATCAACTCACTTTTCTCGGGCCTGACAGTGTCACCGTCACTTGACTATGTCAAATATTGCCCTTGATTCATTATGTTCATGTGATTTAACCTTTTGCCACCGACCAGAAAAACCTCAGTCTGGTTAAACAAACCCGCTGTGTGAACTTTTTTCACCTTCCATTTTAAAGGGAAACGGCAAATGTACTGGGCCTGCACTCGTGTGCATGTGGTTGAACTTGAAGGATTGAGGCGAACCCACTGCCTCAGACCCCTTCACTTCGGTTGAGGAGCGAAGTCTGTGGTCTCGCTTTCGTGAGCAATTGCAGAACAGTGTGGCTCCATGCATCGTTTTGGGGGAACATTTATTAAAATTGTGCACCCGAGCAAAATGCAGTTCAGAGAATGGCCCGTGAAGAACCTGTGAGAGCACTTGGGGGGGGGGTTAGTCAAATTTGAGGCTGGCTCGAATAAGTAGGTCATGCCGTATTCTCCTTAAAGATATTCGGGTACTGTTGAGTGAGGCTTGATAGCGCTTCATAAAACCCCACTAGAGGACTTTTCAGCTGCTGGTGGAGCCTGGGTTGCTTCTGAAGAAACCTTGCAGCAGGACCATACAGTAGTGAGGCTTTTAACATGACCTCTGTACCACAGAAGAGTTGACATCAGACAAAGCCTTCCAAAGATAGAAAGGTTTTAACAAAAACGTAATGGATAAAGGAGGTCTTGTGGGAAGCTTATTTAAATCATAGAAATCCTTTTCCACTATTTTGTCAAATAATAAAGTTAAATGTGATTTTCCAAACCATTTCATACACTTTTATTCACACATCACAACACTTTGTGGACACAGTTTGGGGGAAAACCTTTTCTACTCCAGCATGACTGTGCCCCAGTGCACAAAGGCATTGTGGGATGAGTTCAGTGTGGAAGAACTTGACTGGCCCACACCTCAACCTCAACCCCATCCAACACTTTTGGGATGAACTGGAACGGAGATTGTGAGCCAGACCTTCTCATTCAGCATCAGTGACTGACCTCATAAATGCTTTATAGAATAAATGGCCACAAATTCCCACAGAAACTCCAAACTCTTGAGCAAAGCATTTGAAGAAGAGTGGAAGCTGTTATAACTGTGTGTGTGGAGCTTGACTCGTGATTCATCCACTCGGAGTGGATTGAGCCTGTGGCCAAGCGTTTCTGTTGCTACACAGCCTTACCTCTCAGTGTAAAGGCCTCGATTCAGCCTAATCCAGAATTTTTAAAGGAGAGGGGGGGGGGGGGGGGGGGGGGGGGGGGGGGGGGGGGG
>JBBPDB010000140.1:3990801-4007857 GCA_037974465.1 Brachypetersius altus
TGTGTGTGTGTGTGTGGTGATTAAAAAATAAGAGTCCACTGCAAAAATGTTCAGTTTTTAAGCTTTTATTAAGGTGCAAGTATAATGTTAAAGCATAATTTTAAAGGAAATTACATCAAAATAAGAGAAATGATGCAGTGTTTACAGAACTTGAATAATTAAAAAAACAAATTACTTGTTCCCTTTTAAACAAAATGGCAATAATTATCTTTGACATACAGTTTTTTCACCCAACTGGTCACTTTGCAAGAGGAGAGTGATTAGAGCAGTGTTTTTATTCTTTTCCTCATTAAATAAGATGTGATTCAGGTGATCAGTAATCAGTACCTCATTAAGCAGAATGAGGTGCTTGTGTAGGAATTTAACAGACACTGGTATGGAATGGTTGTACTCGTAAAGATGTTGAATTAAAAACAAATTGCAGTGGTCTCTCTCTATTTTTTGTATATAGAGTCTTAGTTATTGCCATCTGCTACCAAGGTGAAAAATGCCATAATTTCTCTCCCTTTTTTGTTTATTTAGCATCAAAATGGTCTTGATGTGGACAAGTGGAGACACCTTTAAGACGGGCTACTTTCTTCTCACTCAAGCTCCCATGCAGTTCTGGATCTGTGGCTTACTGCAGGTGTGTGTGGATATTGCCATTTTGTCCCAGGTGTACTACTACAGCCGCTACCCCCAGAAACCTGCCTCACACACCACACACACCAGCAGCACCAAGGCACTCTGAATGCTGTACACAAGAAGCATACATGAAGCTTAAGAAGACTCTTGCCTGATGGTGGCCTGGAACACTTCTCATGTTTCCATGTTTTATATCCTGAACTGATAGATCCTTATTTATTGTTTTCTTTACATGCTCATATGTACGTGCAAAGATGTGTAGAGGACCATGCATATACAACAGCATGCAGCGTGCTGTAGATACATCGAGACCTCTTGTGTAGTATAGCTCTTGCGTAGTGGTCAAAACAAAGTGGCGTAAAGGGGGAATGCCTTACAGATATTTGAAAAGGGCTGGTTTACCTTCATTGAAACAGTAATGTACTTTTCAGTTATTTTTTACATAACTAGGGCTGCATGATACATGGTCTATATGGGTATGCCATGGTACCGAAATACCTTGACATTGATTTCAGTTCTAGTGACATTTGATTGATATATTGTCATTGTTGCCAAGTGCTTTTTTTTTTTTTTTTTTTTGTAAATTCTCATTTGGACACTTGCCATGTTGGTTTTTTTTATTTGGGGTCTTCAGGTTGTTTTACGAGAATCATTTCAAATTCACAGAGATTAGTTTTTTTTTGTGGACATGCGGTGTATATAGTTCTGATCGACGTTTACAATGCTGAGTGTAATGAGTAGGTGGCATTTTAGCATCGGGTTATGCTCAGGAAGAATGAAGTCATAAACTTGTTAATACAATCTCATCAAATATCATTTGATACCGTGATCTTTTTGGATTGTATTTAGAAATATTGCAATTTTATTAATATCGCCCACCCGTACAGCTAACAAAACAATGGATGTAAATTTAATGGGGATGACGATGATTGGACAATGATTGATCATCCATGTTTAGAGCACAAGATGGGCTCCTCAGTTGTTTTGTGCACCTGGAGGTAATTTTATCCATTGTGGTGAGTGGGTGGAGTGGGCTTGCTATCTTTTTAGTTTTATGATCATCCAAGACCCTTTTCTTCTTAAGGACATTGTTGTATAGATGGTCTATGGGGAAAATGCTGGAGAAGGAGGAAAATGAATCATTTGAACGATTAGGTCATTGGATCAAGGTATATTTTGAGGCCAAAGGTTCATAGATAATGTACTAGATGAGGCCTAATTGAAGGTGCTATTTGCAGTAGTATTTATAGATAAGGATGTTGATGAATCACATTTTATACGAGAGTATAAGTTCCAGTATGTGTTAGATGAGTTGAATGAGGTGTGGCTTTAAATAACTATTTAGCAAACTTTTTTATATAAATGTGGGATTTAGTTTAATGTTCTCTCTTCAGTACAAATCACGGGATCCAAGTTGTTTCAATATTTCGTTTTATGTCCGATTTCATTGTTTAGGGAAGTTGGATTTAAAATGTCCCTTATTGGTGTCTTACATCTCAGAGTCAAAATCCTTTTGATTTATGTAGAAGAACTGATTTTACTTTTTTTGTCAAGTTGTCAAGATATATTTTTATTTTATATATATATATATATTTTGGTAAAGGCTTTATCTTGGTTGTCTTAGGGAACATCATGTTACTGGCAACTAAGGGGCATCTAAGCTTGTTATACATGTTTTCTATATTTTCCTTCTCGTTACTCTTTCTGCTTTATTTCTGTTATGCAAGGCATTTCATTTACTCTTGTATTTATCATTGATATTTGTATGATGTTATCTGTACACCTGGCCAGTTTATTAGGCCCTTCTATTTTGTATCTACACTCATTGTTCTTTGTAACAGACACTCCTGCTGGTTTATCGGTTGCTACACAGCCTCTGTCTTGTCTATCAGAGATTAGTTTGTTTTTTTACATGCAGTTTGTTATTCCGTCTCGATTACAGGCCTGAGTCTGGCATAGTGATTCCCCTTATCAGACACATCTGATTCAACTCAACTAGTAATTGCCAGTTTAGGTGAATGTCTGAGTGCTAGCAAATTGATGGAAACCAGATACCTCTGCTGTAGAACCACTGTTGACTGGGTGTTTTTGGTTGGTGGACAGTTCTCTACTGAGCCGTGACGCTTGTGTTTTCAAACATGGCCAGCAACAGCTGTGTCTGATACCCTTGGACCTGTGCAAAATACAGTAACATGCTACAGTTATGTTATCAGTGAGAACTGCCCACAACTCAAATGATATCTAGTCGCTGGTCGTCCTATGGTCCTTTTCCGCTGATGGGCAGGTTACAGCCACCAAATTGTGCAGCCACAGAATATTCTATTTATTATATTGCTTTATTACACCACAGTCCTTGCCATTTCTGTTATGTTCCATGTTCCATGTGTTGGTGCCAAAAAATGATTGTTGTGTGTACCGCTCAGCTAGGTCACTCCACTACCCTCTTTTTACAATATTAAAAGTGTGTTGAGTAGGATTTTATTTTTTCTTTCCATTTTGCTTTCTTCATTTTTTTACCTTGAATTATCAACGCTGTTTTTTCTTGAAAGCACAAACAGTTTGTCTGTTGGTCATTGTGTACATCCAGATCCCACTACTGAAGAACGACTTTTTTGTAGCGTGTAATGGCTTTCTGAATTCTTTTATGAAAGTTGAAGAGAATAAGTATTTTCAGGCATATAGACATACCATATTTTTCAATGCCACAAAGTTATTATTATTATTATTATTATTATTATTATTATTATTATTTAGAACAGTGCTTTAATGCTGTTTGACTGGGCATATAGTGGCATTGCCAAACTTCAGGTCTTTTAGTATGCTAGAATTTTTAGTTACTGCAAAAGTAAGGAACTTTATTGGATAACATTGTAGTTTGAAGCTATATTTATGATTCATGAACAAGCCTTATTGTCATTAATCACTGACAGTTTTTGATTGATGGCGTACTGCAGGCTGTAAGAGTGCAATTGCAAGAGTACAAATGCTCCTTTTTAGTTAAACAACAAAGCTCAAAACAGTGCTATGTCTATAAACTACAGAATGTAACCTAAAGTCATGATCTGAATTTTTAAAATGTTTTGTGATCATTTAAAAATGGCATGTTATCGTGTACAGCTGAGCTATTGGATTTTAGAACTGATCTGGAGGGAGTGAGCACTCCACCACAAAAGATACAGCACTACAGTTTGTGTTTTGATGATGTGATAGAGAGTCTTGGGCGTTCAATTTGGTGATCTGGTGTCTTTGAGAGCCATGACATAATCATCATTTTTGCGATCATCAAACTATTTAGTGGCCCTTTGTGCCTTATTGATAAGGGCATTGGAAGATTGGAAGAGACCACCATCCTTCAGATCGTTTAAATAAACAGAAGAACTTTTCATTTCTACTTAAGTGTCAATTAAGTAGGTTTTAAAAAAAGATCCTGTAGAATGTTTATCTTTTAAAAAAAAGTACAAATTCACAATAATATTAGTAAGTACACAATTATAGTATTAATATCCTTTAATTTTTCCTATAACATGATTATTTCACCCTGCTCATTTTTCCTCTTTGACTTTTTTAAACTATCAGTGACATACAGCACTCTTGTTCTATTACAGTTGTTTCTCAATCATGTTAGTCATTCTGTACTGTTCAGTGTCATTCACAGACTCTGTAAGTGATCTACACTGATCTGCAAACTGAAAGACTGTATACCGTCGGCCCCTGATATTCGCGGGGGTTACGTTCCAAGAGCACCCACAAATTGTGAAAAACTGAATTTTTGATGTGGCAAAATTTTTTAGTCTAAATCCTAAATATGCCCCAAACACTTCAATTTCATGAACTCATCATTCTATATAACCCTTTAAAAACATGGAAAGAGAGCTCCACATGGGAAACTGTTATGATGCAGGAACATTGGACAGTAGCTGCCAGAGATGCATCACAGGGCAGCAGCCAAACAGCAGCAAGTAGAAATGAACGATGCTCTCGGATTGGCTACGTTCAAACATCCCAGGTCTGAATACAGCAGTATTTAACCATCCCAAGACACACTTTCGTTGTGTTCTATGGATAGTCTCAAAACATTTATATAGTTATTTTATATTTAAATGTATCTGTATTTACATTTATGATACCAAATTATTAAATTATATTTTTCTTAAGAATTTTACACTAAAATGCATGAAGAATGATATATTGCCACTAAAACAGGCAACAATAATGCAGAGGATAATCTGCGAACGACTGAGGCTACAAACTTTGCGGGGATCGACTGTTTATCAATTAAATAGGAATTTCATTTATCAAAATCTCTGCATCACTGTTCAGACATAAACACACACTCACAGAGTGTGTTTGATTTGTAATGCTCCATTCTAGAGCATTACAGAACAGAACAGGCAGATCTCACATCCCTTTTAAAAGATAGATTCAAATGCAGTTCTGTTTGAAGTACCTGCTATTCATTTCTTTCTTTCAAAGATGCTTAGACTGTTTCTATCAAAATCAAGGTCAGTAGGAAATACACAGCATCATCATGTATACCCTGTAGCATGGAAAGATACTATTTTTTTAATTATATCATGCAGTATAAGAGTCTTCAACCAGTACATTACAATGAAAAATGATTTATTAGTTTCAGAAAATTTTGTGTGGACAAGCAATGTAATAATTTTAATTTAATCTCAAATGAATAATTTGAAGGAAACAAAAAGAAGGAAAAGAATTCATTTAGATTCACAAAAACAGTCTTTGACATCGTTTGAAATACTATAAACAAAATCTTTAAATCCACTTCCTTCCATTTCCAAAAATGTATCAACTGTCAGTGAAAACCATACAACATATTGACCGGCCATTTGACTTCTAGAAATACTGATTTAATTGGCTTGCTCTGGAATCCGCTATTTGTATTAAAAGAAGATCCTGAGTCTACTGCATTAAAAAGTGCCTCATCCAGAAATGAAGACCATTAAATACTGATTTTTTTTAATCAACAGTAAGAAAAGAGATCTTTGTGCTGTAAAGGGAGTTGTAAAATTTCATGGCAGTGTAAACACTCAAGATACTTTTAACACATTTTAACACATCTGACAACTGCACCTGGCTAATGATCCCATCCTTTTATCTTTGGTGTGGAACTGCACCATGCTCAAACAATACAAGGCCACTTTTGGCCTAAATAGAAAAGATGTTAAAATCAGGGAAGTTCTAGGTATATATTTTTGAATTTTGAATCTAGTTCAGTGGTTCATGCAGTGCATGAATTAAGCTAGTTGTGTGGAACATGCAGGAAAATTTACAGCAGGCTAAAAATTACCATCATGTTCCTGCATTTTACAGGCAGGACAAAAAAATCATGGAAAAAAGGAATGATAATATTACATGTTGTCAAAATAACAGATCACTGTCCATGTGCTTTCAGTTTTATTTCATTTAACTTGATCGTAGCAGCTGCTCTTTCCATGGTGTAAAAATTGAATTTTATTCCATTTGTGATTAAATGACATTCAACTGCGAATGTTTTTTGCCTTCCCCTGTAAAGTTACAGTTTTGGAAATGCTCCTTTTTTTTTAGACAGAAATGATATACAGTCAACAGAAAAGCCTCACCACAAAGCCCAGAGCTCGACATGGTTACAGAAGAGGACTGACATCTTAAAGGCAGAGAGTGGGCTGGAAGGGTGATGGCTGCAGCTGCTATTATAGTGATGCACATGCACATGCACGCAAATGGACAAAAATAAAAGGTGTCATTCTTTTGTCCCACATTTGCCTTTTTCCTAATTGCTTCTTTTGTTTTTTCTCAGTATCTTTGGAGGCCACTGTTAGTCTTTTCTATATATCTAATTTTCTGCATTTTCACATTAAGTCTTTACTGATCGAATCTCTTTGGATCTTTGCACTGTCATTTGTATGGATCTGCAGTATGGCTCCCTGGCAGCAGCTGTGTGTTCAGTGATTCCATGGAGGGAACTGTCTGTGTCCTGCGAGTCTTCACTATTTTGGGACTTGGTGCTGTCCTGTAAGTGGGGCTTGTGGTGGGTCGCGCGCCTTTGCTCCTCCTTCAGCTCCAGGTAGGAGCGGGAGAAGGTGTGAAATATAGACGTGACTGGGAACGCCATTAGTAAGATTCCACTGAGGATGCTGCTCAGCGCCACCACCTGTCCTGGAATACTGCGTGGCACCATGTCTCCGTAGCCCACTGTCGTCATGGAGATGACGGCCCACCAGTAGCTGCCAGGGATGCTGGTGAACTCCTGCTTGGCGCCCATCTCGCTTTCAGCCAAGAACACCAGTGGTGAGAAGAGTGCCATGGCAACACACAGGAAAAGCAGAAGCAGACCAAACTCACGGGTGCACCTGCGGATGGTCAGCCCCAGCGTCTGCAGGCCCAGGGAATGACGAGCCAATCGCATGACATAGAAAATGCGGAGAGCTCGCAGGACCCGCAGCACCAAGCCCACCTTCTCTAGGTAGTTGTTTCCTGAGGCAGTGGGCCGGTTTCCCACTGACAGAGAGTCCAGAATCAGAGTGATATAGTAGGGCAAGATAGCCACCACATCAATGATGTTGAGCGGTGTGCGCAGGAACACACATTTCCTCTGTGTCTGAATGAAGCGCAGCAGGAATTCTAAAGAGAACCATCCCACACACACCGTCTCGAGCACAAAGATATTGTAGCATCTCTGGGAGCATTCACCCTAGGAGAAAAATGAGCGAGGCGTGAGTTACTGCTATTTACCGTAACTTCAAAGTTTATTGATACAGTGCTTTCTGTTCCCATTCACAAGTTGTTTTTACTCCTAGATTAATTCAGTCGACATTTATATTAATCTCAAACCATAACAATAGACACAGCAAGCCCCAAAACATCTAGAACAAAGCTGTCGCATAATCTGAGAGTCAGCTCGCTCCTGTTCGACTGCCAACACTGAACAGATTCTCTTGGAAGCTGTATAAGGAACGAGGCTTCAGAAATTTAGGCTGTTTTCCAAGGCCGTTTTCTGAGTCCATGGGAAAGTAAATTCTTCAGAGCTCACCCAACATTACAGACACAAATGTAGTAAAATGCAGAGGACAGAATTCTGCAGGCCACTGTTAATTAAGCATTAGGTTCTCTAGGGAAAATATTCAATTTCCTCCTCAGCTAATGAGTAAACCTTATTACAAGCTTCACCCAGACATACATGTTTTTTCCCCCTTAAAAGATCACTGGGAACTATGGCAACTGCGTCAGATTTACAAAACTAGGTCTAATTAATTTACCTCATAAGCCCTGCATGATCTGTTACTTCTTTAGAGAAATAATCAATTTACCAGTCTTAGTAAATCCATACATATTTCAAGAAATATGTGAACCATCATTTGAGAAGGTATATATGCATTGTTATTTTCATCCGAAATTACACAATAAACACAATATATCCTTTTCTTTTATGTTAAATATTACATATTAGTTACAGTTTGTCGGTCTGTACAAAGGTTGGCCGTTTTTACTGGTAAATATGTGCTTGGACAGAATTAAAAACAGCCCGATTTAAATAACTGAATTTTGTAGCATCCGATTGAATGCAGTATCTTCAGTTGTTCAAAGCACATATACATATAAAATGGTGGGCATGTCTTCTGTAATGAACATTACAACAAATCTCATAATTATGCACAAAACTCAAAATATCTCCTACAGACAGTGAATTGAGAGGCATGTCTAAGAAAACAGAACAGTGGCAAAAATACACAGCTTCAGGAATTCTCATTAACAGAACACGAGACGCTGACATGCATGCTCACACAGGCACATTTGCTAGAAAAGATGTGGATTAAAGATGTAGTGAATGCTAATTAATCTCCATAATGTTTGTATTTGTGTTTGCACGCTTCCAAATCTGGTGTATTATTTGTAGTTTTCGTGGATGTGCAGTGAGAAGAGAATGTTTGCATTTTCCAGTGAGGAAAATCCATTAGCTCTGCTCTTGGCTTATGCTACTGCTGTGCTGTTGCCATTTAAAGACAAGATTTTTGGCTGAGTGCATTTTTCGTTGCTCTACTTTAGTGACAGTGAATCTATACCTTATCAGACCAGATTTGATTCAATAAAACAGACCATTGCCCATACATTCTCTGAATCCTTGCTGAGCTAGCATCGTCCTCTGCATGAGGAGGTAGGGGAGGAAACATGGGGAGAGAAAGACATCAGGACTGACTGTGAATCTGGCAGGAATTTTAATTATGATTATCTGTTCTACAGCTGTAAAATAAACATGGAGGAACGTTAGGAAAGTGCACACTAATGAATATTCATTACCTTTTGTGAAAAGATTCCTTTTTTTCGCAAATTCATCGAGTGAAATGACTGTCATACAGGGAGAAATGTATCATTTTGACCAAAAAAAACCCTGACAGCTGCAGTGGTTCTACAGTGGATTCAGCCTGCCCCCACATTGTTTTAATTACTGTCATGACGCAGGATAATTAAGAAAAAACAATAAGATGGCATCCTAGGGTCCACATGCTTATTGAAGCCTGACACCGTCTTAATTAAATCAGCATGCTGCTCATTTGAAGACTTTATTTGGAATTTCCTCTTAAACCATGTACACCCAGAACCAATACGGATATTGAAATTAGCATCAAATGCGTCAAACTCTGCTTTTCAAATGATCACCTTGAACTAGAATGATCTGACCTGAATATGAATAAAGGCCTATTTAATCAACTCCCCAGTAATTACTTCAGTTATATGCATAACAGCATATATGTAATGAACTATTTTCAGAGTAGGGGAAAAAAGCTTTAAGCTCACATTTTATAGGCTTTCGACTGCCTATTGAAAATGGCCTGTCATACAAAAACCCACCACAGCACAAAATTCTTCCTCTGTATTTAACCCATTCACCAAGTGAAGCAACAGGCAGCCAGGAACACAGCACCCGAGGAGCAGTGTGTGGGGATGGTACCTTTCTCAAGGGTACCTCAGAGGTGCCAGTCTTCAGAATCAAACCCCTGACTTCCTGATCACAGGGCAAATGACCTAAACACCAGGCTACCAGCTGCCCCGGAATTCTCAAACACTAAAATAATATTTATATCTTTAGAACCTGGTTGTTCATAATTTTGTTTTTTGATTAAAATGTTTTATTAACAGTTTTGCACATTTACACATTCGTATTGATAAGAGCATGAACGATGAGATCTAGATGCAGCTAGAACTCATGGCAAAGTCACCATGGAAGCTAAAAACAGATGCTGGAACAAAACACCTTGCAAAACTGTGGAACAAACTACAAAAACATCAATATTCACAAAACAAACATATTAAAAAGTGAAGTTAAATACTAGGATGCACTGATTTCTATTAGCCTATTCTAGGTGGCAAAAATATAACATTATAAGCCAAACATCAAAATCGAAATAACATCTAAATAACATAAATCAAACAAAGCGCTACATTAAAAGAGAAGACTGGCTCTTTAACCTATTTATCAAATGTGGCATTCAATACGGAACTGTTGATCGAGCCTCCATTTTGGCTAAGAGGTCTCTTCGCTCATTTCTCCATATAGGACAGCATTTTTGGTGCTTTTCTTCACATTAATAGCTCCTTTCCACAATAATTCCTCTGGGTTAAGGTCAGACACTACCTTCTTCTTTAACCACTCTTTGGTAGAATGACTTGTGTCATCAGGGTTGTTATCTTGCTGCATGACCCACTTTCAAATGACATTCAGTTCACTGATGTCTTGACTTTTTTCTTTAGAATTTGCTGGTACAATTCAGAAGCTATCCTGGCCAAGATGTAGCAGACAAAGCTCAAATCATGACACCATCACCACCAGCTTTTAAAAGTGGGATGAGGATGTTATTTTTTCCCAATCAAATCAAGCCTAGCAGGTGTTTATTATCATTTCAACCATATGCATAGTACATGGTAAAACAAAACAACAGGACCAACAAAAACAACAGTACAATCATTTACAGGACAATACAACATATAGTGCAGTTGACAGGAGCAGTAACAGTGTGAATGAATTCAGTATTATGATACTGGCAAAGTGTGCAAAAAATGGAAAAGAAAGGCAAAAATCAAGGTAAACAGCAATACTGACTGTGTTAGAAACAATGCACAGCTGACACTGGGTTGGAAACAATGCACAGTATATAAATACAGTATCAGCTGGGGGTAAGTCTCAGTCGTGGGTCAGAAGCATGAACAGCAGACGGCTGAGCACACAGCCAGGCGGAGGCCTTCTGTGCTCAGTGCAGTGTTACTGGAGATGATGCTCCCGATCCTGACTGAGGTCTCTGAGTCAGGAAGTCCAGATGCCAGTGGCAGAAAGGGGTGTTTAGATCCAGCAGTCTAATCGTATCTATCATATGCTGATTAATGATGGTGTTGAATGCTGAACTCTGAAGTCTATGAACAGCATTCTCATTATTATTGCCCAGATGGATGAGGGCCAGTTGAAAGGGGCTGTTCAGAGCACCATGCATTGAACAGTTTGGATGATACGCAAACTGAAGGGGTCGAGTGTGATTTTTGGGCCTCATGACAAGTGGCCTGGGATGTTTACAGCCTGACCTGAAGGCTGTGTCACAGGTTCTGTGCACCTCCTCAGTCATTCATGACTTCTCCTTGAGGCAGTTGGTGATGGTCTTGAAGGCAGTAACATCATCAGCCCACTTGCTGATGTAGCTAGTCACCAATGTCATGTACTTCTCCAGGTTGGTAGACCCACCATAGGTTGTAATCTCCCTAAACATGTCTCAGCCAGTGTGCTCAAAACAGTCCTGAAGAACAGAGTTGGCTCCTGGGAGACAGATTTTCATCTGCTTCATAATGAGCTTGGCACATCTGACTAACAGTCTGTGTGCTGGAGACAGCATAACAGAATTGTGGTCTAAGTAGACAAGGGTCAATTGGGGGCTTAATGTGATACATGCCAGTGATATTTGTTCAAACACAGTCCAGCATATTCACCCCCTCAATGAAAAGCCCATATATTTGAGGATTTTAAGGAGAATTGATAGAAATCTCCAATGACAATAAACGGTCTGTCTGAGTATGAGTTTAGTTGCTCACTGATGGCTCCATAAAGTTCAGCCAGTGTTACACATCTGGTTGGTCAACCATTCCTGAGGAGAATAACAATGGTCTTGAAGTTCCTCCATTTGTACACAACCTGTACGGCAGTGGATTGGTGAAGTCCAAACTCTTTAGAAATGGTTTTGTAACCTTTTTAATTCCGATGAGCCTTAACAGCTCTTTTCCTGAGGTCCTCCGAATTCTCTTTTGCTCATGCCCTGATACACTTCCACTAGCGTGTTGTCACGGAGAAAGAAGGATGGTATCCCAAGAACACCATATACACAGGGTACTTGGGAATTACACACTGAAGACAATGTATCTGGACATATTAGAGGAAAATCTCAGTCTCAGTCTAATTATGTCTTACCATAGCATGTCATCATTGTCAACAATAGCTTTGAAATAAAATACTTAGGGCTGGGCACATTAACGCATTATTATTGCGTTAACGCATGTTTTACTTAACGCCGACAATTATTTTATTGCGTGTTAACACAGGTTTTTTAAATGTTTGGTGCCTTCCCCGAAGTAATGCGAGCGCTGTATGTAGACGCCTGACACCTGCGAAAACCAGCCGACCCATGTTGAGCGCTCCCATTACTTTTCTACTTATTATCTGCACACAAGGATTTGGAAGCCTGATCATTACATGAAAAGAGAGTTTAATGACACTGCATTCAGATACATAGACTTCCATATGGAGTTGCTCCCCTCTGCAGATGCTATAATGGTTCCGCTCTCCATGCTCTGGACTCCGAGAGGAACTTGTTTTTCTATAACAAACTAGATAAAAGGTGAATGCCCTGCAGTGGCAGATAGTTTTGGTTTTATATTTGATTTGATTAAATTAAATGTAATTTGACATTTACGAGAAACATTTTAAGTCTGTGTAACTGTGGTTAAAGGGACACTGCTGTTAAAAAGCTTGTGCTTGCAATCCAAATGTTACTGCACTTTTGTTCATACAGCAGTACTTCAAAAATAAAGCTGCACTATACACTACTTTTCAATTAATTATTTAATTTTGCTTATCATTGTGCGATTAATATTTACATATATACGTATATATAGAGTCAAAAGGCATTATGTTTGCCCATACATGCTAGTTAACCCTTTGACTCTTCTCAGCCTTTATTAATGTCATTCAAGGGCTTCTGCATTGAATTACAACAGAAAATGCACTGAAACAAGAGAGAAGACAACCTGTGCTGAGAGAAAAGACAGCTTTTAATATGAATATGCTTTTCTCCTAACCAACAGTCATGTCATTCATAATTATTTATAATTTATAATTATTTATAAATCATTAGAAGACAAATCAGGAGTGTTTGAACAAAACATTATATTATTATGATTTAATTATTACCAGACTGTGCAGCAACTGTGCAATAGAAGGACATACAGTGATTTTGTTACGGGCTGCTTTACTGTTTATCAGTGTTTCTTCACTGTTTTTTTTAGTCCTGAACTATTAGTCTGAAATGTACTGCAAGGCATGTGATCATTTACTCACCCTTTCCTCTTCCTCTCTCAGGTCTGGCATGGTACTGACACACAGAGTGACTGCTGTGATGGCCACAAACACCACCGACAGGCAGGCAAAGATCTTCCCTGGCAGGCCTGAGTGTGGGTTCTCCACCATGTCTCTGAGACTGTGCATGCACCTGGCTAGACAGGGCTCCTTTTGGCCTCCTCCTTCTTCTTCACAGACCTGCGGCAACATAAGCTCAGTTTCATCTTCCTCCTGACGCAAACTCTCGCGCTGGTCCGCCTGCCTGAGCTGCAGCTTCCTCAGACAGCACCAGTCCAGAGAGGCTTCCTTCACTCCCCAGTACAGCAACTCATCTTGGAAGGACAGAGCACACATCTCTCGCAGAAGCCGCAGCTTTCCGGCTGCAAGAAATGTCACGATGCAGCGGAAGGCATTTGGGTTACGGTCAAAGAAGTACTCATTGCAGTGTGCATCATAGTCGTCACACAAATTCAGGATTTCCTCAGCACTGCTGCAGCTCCGGAGCTTCCCCAAACGTGTCAGTGGGAACTCTTCAAGCGTCGACCACGGGATGCTGTAACGGATGCCGCCTACATTAATAATGGCAGTGCTGTCAATCAAGAGCGTTTCATCTGCGATGGTGGTTCGACATCGGATCTCTTCCTCTTGCTGCAAAGGCCACTGCAATCGTCTAGCACGTTTGTAGAAGACGCCCTTCTTAGCTCCGGCCTCCACAGAGTTCTTTAAAGGGTTGAAGAGGAAGGTGGGGAACTGATGCTCAGTGTTGCCTGCGAGGAAGGCCACTTCTTGGTACATGTCTGGTCCCCCTCTGGCTCCAGCACACTCTCCACTGGATTAGAGGTCAGAGTTCACTAGGCCACCGCTCCACTCTTTCTTCTGATTTCTGTGAGACGGCAGAAAAGACAAATTGCCATTGGAAATCTTGAACTGAACAGTTACATAAACAGGTTGCATGTTTCAGTAAGTAATTTGATTTAGTAACTAAATTTTTTAACTGATGAGGTCCTGACAGATCAAGCAGGTCCCAGTCACCAGACATGCAATGATGTCCATAATGCTGAATCTTAAAAACTAACATATTAAAGTGACTGTTAAGCATTTCATGTTCTTTGATTTGCCAGTTCTCAAAACAATATCTAGACTAGTTCATGTAAATGGATCAATGTCTCAAAAGGCAGTTGTTTTGCTGTTAAGGTCTTTTAAATGTTTATCATTCACAACAGTAGTGTGAGTGATAGTTTCTTTCACTGCATACAAGATAGTATGTGTGAGTGTGCCATGCTACTTTTCGACAATTTCTCATGTTATACACCACATGCCATAAGTTCGGACCATCCCTCCAATTTTTTACAAATATAAATAATGCGCAACTTATAAATAATGCGCAAAAAATTGTTATTACAAGAAAATATGAGAAATACTTCAAACAAATGTAACTAACTGGTTTTCAATATTCTACATGTATTACCACCTTATTTAGTAGCAAAGGCTCAAACTATTGCTTTTGAATAGAACAGGTCTATATTTCTTGCACAAACATCGTGATGGATTATGAAAAAAGAAAAGCATCAACAGGTATCAACAGGCATTCATCACACAATTCTTTCTTGTTTATGTGTAATTAGACATTTTATTCTTCAACGGGGTAAACTATATCTAGTCCAAAGAAAAGCAAAAATGTTTTGAGAATTATGTTATGACCTTCCCAGTCTCCAGATTTTTTTCCGGTTAAGCTGGCATGGGACTTGCTGTATTGAATGGACTTGCTGGTTGAAATGTGTGTCCAGCAAACATAACTGTCTGCGCACTTGCAAAGGTGCTGGGAGAAAAGTTATTTCCAAAAATTG
This sequence comes from Brachypetersius altus, assembly GCA_037974465.1. NCBI lineage: Eukaryota > Metazoa > Chordata > Actinopteri > Characiformes > Alestidae > Brachypetersius > Brachypetersius altus. The sequence continues at coordinate 4,005,865 of JBBPDB010000140.1, forward strand.
CTTAAAAATTGAAAGTGACCATTTGTCATACAAGAGCACATCACTGCACAAAGTGTGATCAGCACGAAATTCAATCTCTGCATTTAACCCATTCACCAAGTGAAGCAGGGGGCAGCGCCCGGGGAGCAGTGCATGGGGACAGTACCTTGCTCAGGGTACCTCAGCGGTGCCTAGCGGTCTTGGGAATCGAACCCGGCCTTTCTGGTCGCAGGGCGAATGCCCTAACCCAAACATGGGCAAACTACAGCCCGCGGGCCATATGCGGCCGAACTCATCCACGTTATATTATTATTTATTATAAAGACGCCTCAATCATTTTACCCAGTTGTAATTCCCATCTTCCCCAGCAGATGGCGCACCCTGAAGACATTAACCCTTGAGTGTAATGCCTGACGGTTACTCTCTACTTCATTTTGTCGCTTTGTACTTTCAGCCCTTCAGTAAAAATGAGCGGACCGAAGAACAGAAAAGTAGACAGTGAGTGCTGAGTATTCAATAAAGTGAGGAGTAAAGAGTTTTCACTGATCAACAGCTGTATGTCTGATATGCCAATACTACTTTAATACTACGTTATTAAATTAATACATTTGTAAAACAAATTAACAAACTAAGCACAATGTTTTTTTTTGCTGCCTGTTAAAGGCCAAATCTTTTCATGTAATGGTTTATACATTTTATTTACATTAGTTCACACAAACACACCATTCTCCTATTCTGGTCCGCCCCTCTGTCAAAATTTAGAAACCATTGTGGCCCGTGAGTCAAAAAATTTGCCCACCCCTGCTCTAGCCCCTTTGGTTCCTTCTCTGGGGCCTGGTGAATTCTGCAAAATTAGGCCCCATTCATTTCTATGGGCAGCTTATGAGAACATAAATTATGTAAAATCGGTGGAAGTAGCTACATCCATGGGCTTTGACATGTTTTCCCCATGGTACCATAGTTCTCTGGATGAAATTTCAAACCTCTTCAAACCACTTTGGTTCCTTCACAGGACCCTGGTGAATTCTGCACAAAACAGTGCTGAGAAGTCGAGTATGTGGGATATGTCCCACAAAACGTAGCTTCTCACTCTATTGATCTCCTCTTCCCCGGGGGAAAGAGAGCTCTCCTCCCTGGGGAACCTCCATTAGTTAGTCATATTTATCAATGGACACTTCCAAGGGGACCCACAGCTCCATCGGACCGCCAGGGGGAGGAGAGCTCCATTCCACAGGGAAAGAGAGCTGTCCTCCCTGGGGAACCTCCATGGGTCAGGACTTATCAATGGACACTTCCAAGGGGACCCACTGCTCCCCTTCTCTGCAGGACTTAGTCCTTAAAGAATACATCCAAGGGTTACTGGTGCACCCTTCGGCTACTGGGTCGCTGAATCAGGGTGGCCTGCCCTGGTTCTCGCTGGGTGTACCAGGAGGACAAAAGGCAAAGCCGTAGCCGACAATGAAGCAGCTTCTCCTGGGTGCTGAACCAGGGTGGCCTGTCCTGGTTCTCAAATGACCCTGGGCAAACTGGGTGTGACGTGCCCACAAAAGGCAGCTTTAATACAGGCATTTAATTCACTCTCTGATGCTTGGACCCCTTTGTATTGCGCCTGTTCTGAAAAACCTTATGGCACCCCTCTGCAAAATTGGGGCGCAGTGCACCTTCCAGGAAGGGGAAAATCCAAAACGAGGCTGGGTGCACTCTGCTCGGGTAGGCCACAGGCAGGCGGGGCCTGAGTCATGCCACCCATCTGAAACTCAACTCGTCGTTTTTATAGAAATAGAGCAGAAAAAATGTTCCAAAAATTTTTTTTTTCATCTCAAAAAGCCATTATTGTAACGGCCGCTGCATCCCTTGAGAAGCCGGAATTATAGAGATTAATCCAAAACGTCACATTGTTGAATAGATTAATATAGTTAATAGATTATTTTTGAAGCCTTCAAGATTCAAGATTCAAGATACTTTATTTGTCACATGCAGTCATACAAGTACAACACACAGTGAAATGTATCCT
>JBBPDB010000140.1:4007957-4038089 GCA_037974465.1 Brachypetersius altus
ATCATATGCTGAGCATTTTTGAAGAAACAGTGGTAGCTGACTGACACTGATCATTATATCTATACCACAGTGTCGCCTGTCTGACTTCACACTGAAAACAGTTGCTTGATTGGTGCCTGTGGTTTAATAAAAAAAATGCATGCAAGTCTATTGCAAATCTAATATTACTCATAATTCATAATTGACCTGTGTAATCATACTTTAAAGAATAAAAAAGTATATTTTAAAGGTTACTTTTTTAATTCAGCAGCTACTTTCAATAGAAACAAATCATTAAAGTTAATAATAACAATCAAAATGTCTAAGGTATCATTTTTAAAAAGTTGTCCAGTGATATAAACAGCAGCAGCAGCAGCATGGATAAGCATGTGAGTGTTCCAGTAGCACAGTACTGCCTTTAGGGCTGCATGGAATGGAATTAAAGTCCTCTTGCACACAGAGCTTGGGAGTCACACCTGGCTATACAAAACCATACAAAACTCGAAAAGCAATGCTTCTCTATGGAAAAACCTCAGCACACAGGCCTAGTGCAACAGTATCCATACTATAATAGCTGTTCCACAGACATAGGGAAATGCCTGTGGGACATATTGAGACATCATAAAATAAACATGTTCAATAACACCAAGTAGTGTGCTAGAGGATACTGCATTACAGCGGACAGGATTCTGACAAAACGCTCAAAGCCAATTACAGCACGACGGAGTTAATGCGAGTGATAATGAAAGTGGTGAATGAACATTATGCGAGGGGTTCTGTTTATACTGAGATAGCGATGACGAGAGGAGAGTGACTCAAGTTAACATGTGAGGGTTTATGTTGCTGGATTGTTCTGCTTCTGGTAAGACACTGATTATGATAAACAATAAGAATGGAATTATCTTCTTTTAAACTGGTCAATCATGTAGCAACTACATACTGTAAATATATGACTGGGAAGGATATCTTTACTACATACGCTCATATATTAGCCATATGTTCAGATTCTAAGCACTGTTCTTGCCCCATCCAGAGGAAACATTAGGATATTTGAAATATTTTCTGTTAAATGAGCTTGTTATGCTTAGGGAAATGCTTTAAATGCCACTGGAGAGGCCTGCATCGAGACAGATGCTTTTAAGGAGTTCTTAAGAAAATAAATACATGCAAACTACCAGCTTAAATTGGGACCTGAAATTAAGATGCAACCAAAATAAATGGTAATATCTGGGAGTGGGGATATTTGCTATAAAATAAGACGGACACTAATCCCAATCATATATTTAATTAAATGATTTTCAATGTCAAATGGAAAACGAAAACATCAAAAGAGAAGCGAGTACTTGCATTAGAATTACTGAGGTAAATTGTGCATGCCAAGCCTTTAGGGTCAAGCTACAAAAAAAGAAAGAGAGCGTGGTGAAAAGCAGAAGAAATGAAGAGAGAACAGCAGTCAGTGTAAGAGAACGATGAAGCAGAAACATCCATGCAGTAAGACATGCAGCAACAAACACTCAATGAGCACAAAAAGATTCTCCATACAAACCTCCAACATTAAATTGCTATGTCTGATATAAATAGTTTCACCCTCAAGTTTCTTAGCCCTTTTCTGTGAAGGACAAAAATAAGTAAAAAAAAAAAAAAATGAAGAACTGATGGTGTCTCATTGTGCAAGTTTTTTGTTTTAAATCACAAACTTAAACTGGATCACTTTGTGACATTCAATGTGTAGAGTTGATGGGAGATGTAGTCATAGAGTCAAATCAAATTTGAATGAACTACAAGAGGTACATGCAGCAAAGCAGAGCAGATGTGTCAAAGATGTGGAGATGAATAGTGTGGTGTCAATACAACCTCATTTCACATCATCATTGTGTTCTTTTTACAATGTCCAGTGAGAAACCAATAGCCAATTGAATGCTGCCATATGTATCTAGTTTTGATGCTGAATGAATGCCTCATTACTTGGTTGTTACTTGATTGTGTTATAGTAAGAACAGGAAAAAATGTCCCATTTGCATGAAACACGACACTTGAAATTCATTTTTAAGGCATTGTTGAGGACATCTCGACTCAACAGCAACGATTTGAACATTTGTATTGTCTTTGAGAACAACTGCATTTTCCGTAAAATGTACTTGCCCTTTTTTTAAGGAGGACAAAGGCAGCATCAGTTGCGGCAATTGGCCGGAATTCTGTTCGGCCTCAGTGATGAGAAGGGTGAGCAAGCGCAGAGACACACCTTTTTTTTTTTTTTTTGGAATGATTCATCATCACAGTCTAAACACAATGGCATCCAGCAACCATGGAAAGCCAGCTTGTATAGCCACAGTTATACAAGCAGGAACAGAGCCAAATCACAGCTGGAGCAGATGACGAAATAAAATAATAAAATGGCGGCATCTCTTTTTTCGTGGTGGAAGACAAGCAGTGAGGGTGGTGACAAGGACGATGGCCTCTTCCTCATGCTGTAAAACTCAAAGAAGAACGAGCTCTACCTTCCGCATTCGCACCATCTCCGCGTCCGCTCGCGGGGACTGTCCGAGCCCCGGGGGGAGGAACAGAGAGCTATGTTAAAGCCCATTGCATATATTAATGATGAGTTCAAACTGTCCTTGTAAACTCAAAAACAAGTCATGCATTTGTTAAGCCACCAAAACTGCCACTGGCTTCCATCTGAGTCATTGGCAAGTCTATCACATGAACCGGACTTAAACACGTACATATATGGTAACCCTCCACTTATCTCAGGGGTTACGTTCCAAGAGCACCCGTGTATATTGAAAATCTGCGTTGTTGTGATGCCTAAAAATGCCTATTTTTATAGTGAAAACCCAAGACACTTTAATTTCATTTAAACTCATTACTCTTAAAGAAAATGTAACGGTAAACCCATATTCATACTGTACAGTTTATACTGAACCGTGCTAGAATGTAAAATCCTGATGTTACCCCTGTATAGACTGTACCATAATTCATGCACTCGCAATTTCTTTGGTATAAACAGGGTAAATCCAATAATAAATTCATTTAATTTACAGTAATAAAAAACACAAGAACACTCAGGATGCTCCACGGGTGAAATTCCGGACTGCAGCGCCTCTGAATGCACCTCAGACTGTGATGTCCAGGCCTCGGCCACCATGACCCCTCGTTCTTATGCTGGATTGCTTGTTTGGCCGTGGGGGTTACCGAGGCAATCTGCTCAGCACTGCCCCAAACATAAACAACCAGCACGAGGGTGAGGGGTCGTGGTGGACGAGGTCCAGACGTCACAGACAGCTCAGAGATGGGAGGTTTGAAAATCTGTGATAGACTGAAACCGCGACTGCTGATCTGCGTTAAAGCAGGGGGTTACTGTATTTGCACAGGAATCAGCCAATTATGGTTCACATTTTTGCTCCATATGCAACACCAGAGTTACATTGGAGCAAAAGCCTGGGACTATCTTTGGGACCACGAGGAACAATTTAAAGACCACTGCCCAAGAGGTGGGCTTAATGTAAAAAAAAAATTACATTTACAAACTTAAAATTATCGCTATGTTCACATTACAAGCCTTTTTTTTTACAAGCTCAGTTCCAATCAGTTCCAAGATCCAATCTTCCAATCTTCAACTCGAAAGATCCCTGTGCATTGTGACCAAAACAAAACGCTTCAATAAGGAGTCGCATTATGTGAATCCATCTCATGCAGATGACTGAAACCTGAAGAACACACCTTACTCTTTTTCTCTCCATTAGTGGCGGTCACTGCAGGGGCATCACGGTGCCGCCTCTCGCGCCGGGCAACTGTCTGTAGCAGCACACAGTAACACACCCTGATCTCTCACATTCACAATCTCACAGAGCTGTGACAAGCATACCGGCACATGCGCTCGCCCTAGTGTCGTTACAGCCCCATCTGTATGCTGTTGCGTTTTCTTTTCCAGATGGTGCTGTGCTCCTTACAGTGAACCACTGAACAGTGTAACTACATTTCATGGTGTTATAACTTGATTAACCATAACTTTGCATTTTTAATCTCTTTGCTTCAAATACCTACAACACTATAATACCACCATGGGTAACTGACTTACCCATGCCCTGATTCATAACCATATTTCCAAAAGAGGCTGCTACACTGAGTAAAATGTGAAGAAAACCAAAATGTGCAAATCATGTAAACCCATAGTAAATTGAAAATATAACAAAGGCAGCATATTAAACATTTCATTGCTAAAAAAAATGCTCATTTTGAGTTTAATTCCAGCAACAAAAAAAGTTGGGACAGGAGAACATGTGCAAAAAGACCTGGTGGAACATCAAACTAATTACTTGAATGTGTACTTCACTGGGTTAATTGGCAACAGATAAAAAGAGTATAAAAAGGGCATCCCAGAGAAGCAGAGTCTCTCGGAAGTAAAGAGTAAAGTTCACTACTCTGTGAATTTGGGCATTTAAGCATCTATAGAACATAATACTAAACGATTTAGAGAATCCATAGAAATCTCTGAACAAAAAAGACAATCAATATTGGATGGCAGTGACCTTCAAACCCACGTTAGAAATGAATATGTAGTGGACATTGCTGCACTCATGGTTCAAATTACACTGAATACTGTGTGTGTGTTGTGTGTTGTGTGGGGGGGGGGTTCTTAATTGTGTTATGGAGGCAGTACCCCCAATTATAGAGGAGTAATTCACACTCTGACTGCATGGGCTTGAAAACCACCGTCAGTAAACAGTCTGTTGTCGCATTCAAAACACTGGAATGCTGCTTTCTCTGGGCCTGAGCTCAAGGTGGACTGAGGAACTGTCCTCTAGCCTGACGAATCAAAGGTTGAAATTTGTTTTGGAAGTCATGGATGCTACGTCTAAAGAGGAGAGGGGGACTGTGGCTTGTTATCAGCACACAGTTTAAAAGTCATTGCCATGATGATATGGGGGACTTTAGTGCACAAGGCATGTGTAGCTCGCACTTTTGGAAGAGGATCATTAATGCTGAATGATGGGAGAGGAGTCCGGCTGTTACACTGGACGACCTACAATGTCATCCATTGTAAATATTTAGTGCATCATGAAATAAACTGAATGAATCGAGATCCTAAGAAGAATCAGAAAACATCTCACTTTTAAATCTCAAGCAACTGTTTTTAAAAAGCCATTCAATTTATAATGAGCAGATCAGTTTCAGCATTTCAACATGTTGCTTTGTACTAATTTCAGTTAAATGTAGGGGTTACATTTTTTGCAAACCTTCACATTCTGTTTTTATTTACATTTTACACAGTGTCCCATCTTTTTTGGAAACAAGGTTGTATACCATTCTATGGAAGTTGAAGTATGAAGTTTGGGCACTCCTGGCCATATTAGACATTTTGTTGACGGAAGTAAAAACACTGCATGAAACAATAAATATGAAAAATAGACAATTATTATTCAATTGCTGAATTTAACACACAAAATAAAACAGAAAATGTGGCATCATGTGCATTAGTTTCAGTCACTACTTAGCAAGACACTCTTTGGCTCAAATCCCAGCCTCCACACACCTTCCTCTCCTTGATTGAGAATTTTATTTATTTTATTTTATTTATTATACTTATGCATAATATGTTCTTATATTTCTTGTTCTGAAATATAACATAGCATTGTGTGAACACCATGTTACCCACAGACATAAGTAACATTTAACCAAAATGTAATTGTTTAACAAAGTTCAACTTTGATTTTGATGTATGTTCTGTATCACTGTCTTCTTTTAATACCCAACGCATTTCAGTTTCTCCAGTTTCTTTACAGAATCTGGTACATTAGCTTGAATAGTTTTTGTGCCACTGACTGCCACATAACCAAATTTTAACACTCCTTTAACGCTCCTTTGTTTGTAAAAATAATTCCTTGGTGAGAGTTGACTTTTCTAATTTTGTTTCATAAGACCACAAATTTCCAAAATACCTCCTTTTTATCTTATTGCTGTGGTGCAGGCTTGACGTTTGACTTTTATGATCACAGGTAAGGTATGACTCAGAAGTAGGAGTTGCTCTGTGATGTTTCACATTTTAGTTTTTGGGCACAACATCCTTTTTTAATTACACATTCTCTCTCCTCTGAGTCAACAGGCACTAATCGACCACCAAGCCAAAAGCTACGCACAACATGGTGGAATCAAGAATAACCTACATATATTAGCAGTGAGCTAATGTCTGCTCTGAGGGAAGAGCTCGACAACTGCTGAGAGAAAATCTGTTAAGAGATTTCTACACTCAGACTGAAGCGTTGGCCATCTCACAGAACTTTAAATGCCAGCATCTGCTGACTGAACACCGAGATTCAAAATATTGAAACTGCAGTCACAGATGCAGACGAGTGCCTCACTGATCTCGAATCAATCTGCAAATCTCTGTGGTCTGACATCAAACACCTGAGGGAAAATATGGACAGTTCGGAAAATTGCTCCCAGAGGAAAAACTGTGTAATTGTTTTTTCTGAGGAACCTGTCCTTTTTCCACCACACTTTTTGGCACTTACAAGTCTTCATACACTCTTAAGAGTGGGTCCACAGATTAACTATCCTGGACCTAGTCAGAGGCCTACGCTAATCCATTTTCTTTAACACCCAGTCAAGGTTGAGACTGTCAACTGCTCTGCAAGAAGAGCTTTCCAGATATTTCAGCAGACCTACAGAGATGCTGAATTGAATTCAGGTTGATTTAGCTCCCAGTACACACCAAGGTACTTTATTTTTTCCTTGGCGGAGCTAATGTATCATCTCTTCTAAGCAAAGTTGTACAGCTCTACCGTTGTACAACTCTACCATGCAAAGAAGAAACCACATATAAACACAAAACACTGTTTATATATGAAACGCTGCTGTCTTATTTGGGCCAAGCTCAACTCAGCAATATTCCCATACCTGGTTCCCTTTTCCTGTTTTTATAATCTATCACTGGCGCATCACTACTCCTGTGCCAGTCCTCAGCAGTGATGTGGGTATTTTGCTTTGCATATATGCTTTAGCACATGTCACACATTTTAGTTTTTTCGTTCTAGAAAATAAAAAGCATACAAATGATAATTATGTATTACAATTAGCAGAAACATGGCAGGTTTGTTCCATGGACAGGTAGTCATAACTTTATAGCACTTAGAAAATCAAGTGTAATTTAGCCAGGATGCCCAAACCTTTGTCCAAACTCTGTCGCAGTAAATGGACGAGATGATCGTAACCGTTCATAAGATTACAGACTGCTGGCAAAAATCCCTTTCAATTTAAAAAGAAACTGTATTACACTGGCTATTATCCTAACTTCCCAGGTAAACACGCTAAACACGCTAATATGCTAGTATGCCAAAATTACGTTGTTTATCTGACTCATTTTTACAAATCGTACAACCTTTTACATGCATGCAAAAGTAAAAAACATTTAAAATTAATAATGCAATAAATGCAGGCATTTTGCTTAACAGACATCTTGCCAGTGTTGTGTTCTACCTAGCAACAGTTGCTACAATTGCTACAGTGTGTATGCATGTATCCAACTGGTACAGCAAGTTCACAATTACACATAGCGGAATTTGTGAATGTGGGTGTGTGAGATACCTTGATCTCAGGTGTGCCCTCAGGCTTGGAGCTGTGCGTTTTGGTGGCCTCAGTCACGTGGCCCTCTGTCTTTACCTCTGCCTTCTTCTCTCCCGAGCGTGAAGGCCGCCCAGTGGGTGTGGCAGTTTCTTTATGCTCTACCCGCGCTTTTGACGATGCCACAGGAGATGGCACTGCATCGCCAGGGAAGATTGGAGACATGACAGGGGCACTGACAGGGCGTGCCGTTTTATCCGGGGTGGACACCATTGCTGAATACAGAAAGTTGAGTGAGAGAGAAAAGAAAGAATGTGTTTAATGGTTAGAAATCTCTCAAGCTATATTCCATAAACATTAAATGACTTTAAATTATCTGACAAGCAAATCTTATCTTAACTTAAGAATTATATCTTATTTTACAATATCTTATCTTACATCATCTTATCTTAGGAAACCCGGGGTTTCACTTGAGGCTGATGACAAATTGTTACCACCTGTTCTGTTACCAAGCAACCGATGACACACGCACGATATGGGAACAAGTAAATGAAACTCAGTAAGCAAAAAAAAACGTATACCCATGAAAAAAAATAAGAGACCACTTTCCCCCCCTTTTCTGTTCATTGTTTGTACAATTTGCGGCTGTGTGTATGTGTGTGTGTGTGTGTGTGTGTGTGTGTGTGTGTGTGTGTGTGTGTGTTTGTAAAATGCACAGGTTGCTATTCTATTATAAACTTTTGCACTGTCAGCTGCAAATAAGAAATGCCTTCATATGTGTTATGTGTACAGTAGTGTTTGTACAGCAGCTTTTCTATGTGCTGTATTCCAGCAGCTTCACTCCTGATTTAGTTTCTGATAGGATGCAACAGAGTAATAATAATAATAATAATAATAATGCATTTTATTTATAAGCGCCTTTCATAACACCCAAGGTCACTTTACACAAGTTATGTAATAAAAATAAATAAATAAATTAAAAAGAGTTCATATCCTAATGGTATCCTTCAGATGCGCACTCGGGGGACCAGCTGAATATCTTTAGGCGTGATGGTGACTCTCTTGGCGTGGAAGGTGCACAAGTTCGTAGAGTAGCACAACATCACTATTTTAATTGCTGCCATTGTAAAATAATGGAAGAGTGTTGTGTAGTTTAACATTTCCAAGGTATAATACATTTTGTATATGTCTTATTCTTTCATTTTCGCCAAACATTTTTTTGTTTGTAATTTTGAATCAAATGTGGTCTATAGTGTATAAAACAATAGTGAAATGCACATTTTACACAGACACACTCCCACATATTACAAAAGACATTAGTCTACTCACCCCCCACAGTTTAATGGTATTTTGTGCATCTCCCCTGAGTCAGTTTTCATACGGCTAAGCTCCAGCGGCCTGCACTTACCACACACCATTGAATTTGTTGTAATCAACAGTCACGCATTCTACACAGTCTCCCACGTCTAATGTTAGAAGTAGCAACTTAAGACAGAAGTTCTGATACTCTTCAGACTGTATTAAATGTAGAACTCAATGTAGAACATTTACACAAGTTTTACTACTTAAGTTTTTCAGACTAAAGCTATCTAAGAGAATAAACAGATTTTTCAAAGATATGGTGGAACTCCTGTTTCTAATATGACTATGGTACTATAGGTAACTTGCATTTGTCAGTTTCATTGATTCTTTGTTGCAATAAGAACATCCTGACATCATTCTTTATCTAGATTTCTAGTGGCTCTTAATGTCGACTCTTTTCCACCTAAGAGAAGTTCCGAGCTAGGACAGTAACCTGACACCAAGGCATTTCCACCCGGACATGTTTAGGTATAAAGCACATGTTAGACCCAGCATGGTCTCCTCAGTACAGTTAGCTATACAGGCCCAATACAACATAGGGCTTCATTTACAGATCATCTGTTAATCATTATCACCATATTGGTCTTAGCAATGCTGAGCATAGCACAAGTACAAATAAAATATTATTTGTTATTAAGTTTAATAGACCAAGTGGGCATGTGCTGTTTTATAATTACATTTTAAAAAACACCTACAGGGCTGACTTTTCACAGATACTCCGGAACACTATTCAAAGGATTAGAAAAATCTTCCAGTCAGGTTCTATTATACTTTGGTAAGCTATTCATCTTTTTTTATTCATCAAGTAACCTTTTTCTTACAATGGTCATAGTAATGAGTGTTCTTTACAAGCATGGTAAATATAACACGGGTCCACACACAGGGGTTTGATCCTTATTTCAAGCAGTAACTTCAGCGCTACAGTATTTGTGGTTCAAAGGCCTAAATATATGTTAATTTCAGACCAACCTCACGCACCAACCTTGTGAAAATACCACTGTAGACGTCCTGCATCATCTTGGTTAATTTCCAGATTAATTTATCTTTGGGGCGGTTTAGATTAAATTAAATTGCACAGCTAAAAAAAGACATTTGGATTCCCCATGTCAGGAAAGGAATGACAAGCAGTGACTTCTGTCACCACATCACCCTTAAAAATAAAGTGCTCTCAACTGATGTTAGCCTGGAAAAAGTCCTTTGAAAAAGTCTCATAGAACCATCACTTTGTGTGGTCATACAGACCTCATCCGTCTCATTTGCAAAAATAAAATCACAGAAAGTGTCTTTTATGGAATCTTTTTTAAAAGAAACACTTTTCTTTTTTATATGATATCTGTGAAGCTATGAAGCTACTGCTCTCTGATCTTCCGAGATAAGATTCTTCACAGGCGTTTTAAGAAGCCTCTAAATAAGTGGTGAAGGGAGAAAACAGAGAGAGAGAAAAGAGAGAGGTGTGGTTGTTCTACACTAGGGTGCCAAGGATAAATTTGCTCAGACTCCTGGCATGAACATGAGCCATTATTCTCCCTCTGCTCCCAAAGTGTTTGGTCTTCCATTCAGCGACACCATTATGGAAAGTTTAGTCTCCTATTGAATGATTTTGCCAAAGATTTAATCTCACCAGCTGCTTCAAAAGGGAGCCTTGTGTCTCATAATCCCACAATATGTTTACTGATTGCTAGCACTGATGAGCCAATCAGACCATTTAGAGAGATGGAGAGATGGACTAGCATGAAACATGAAAAACAGGTTACTAAATGTCTTTAAATGATCTTGTTTATTTTACCACATTTTAGGAAAAGAAGGATCAAAGTGATTATAAAACAGAGAAGCCAGTTGAGGGCAGCTCAACCCAGAAGCCCAAATCAATAACCTTCTCCCAGTTTTCCCTCAGGCTGAAACTGCCTTCTGTTCTCTGCCAGCAGCGGGAGTTGCCACTTTTCCCTTCACTCCAACTGAACACGCTGAACATTTGACTGAAGAAAAGTCTTGGGGCCAAACCTTAGATGTCATTTAAAACATGTCTCGAAGACAACCAAATCACAACAGATTCTACACATTAAAATGCACTTGAACATTTATGTAGGAGATTGATATTTTCACAGGAATCCCATCACATTCATGAAAGTTCAGCTGACATAGCTATTTGTATACAGAGGATCTTCAAGTTACAACACAGATCCTTTCCTTTGACAGTGATAACCTGAATTTTGGTGTAATTTGAAACACACCCTAGCCTCAGTCACTTACTGATCCTAACACTGCTATAAAATCATAAAAACGTAACTAAACCACAGAAAAAGGAAAAGGAACAAATTCTCACTCATACATCGCGTTACTGTGTATTCTTCTGTCGTGCGCAACCGAACTAGTTTGCCAACATAGTCTGTAAGTACAAGGCTAACGGTGGGCATTGTGAGCTAGAAACTTCATATGTCAAGACAGTTGTAACCTGATGATCCGTGTAATGGTGTCTTTTTTGTTTACCGTAAGTATGTTTCCCAAGCAGGGATTAAGTCGAGTCCTAGACTATATTTCCTTTCAGCATAGAATCTACATCCAGAGTGCAATAAAATCCAGGACTAGAAGAAATCCCTATCCAGGAAACTGACCCAAAGTTTTTTTTTAAATTTACGCTAATTCGCTTCAACTCGAAAAGGACAAACTAGTACTAATGGCAGACCTATTCACAGATATGAAATGAGTACAAAAGTCCATCCGAATGAGCTCTGAGGTCCACTGCAACAAGTATTTCTTTAGTGATTCTTCCAACGTCATTAACTTCAGAAATTACACTCTAAAGTGTAATTTCGGCTCTAATTTTGAAACTCCATGATGCATCAAACACAAACACTACAAAAGCCACAGAAATTGATGCCCCGCTTCTCCTAGAATGGTTTTGGAACTGTAACCGTCTGCTGCTTTTAGCTCTCTCCAATACAGCAGAACCCGTGATGCTGATAAGTTGTTTTCAAAAAATATGGTAAGCGTTGGGAACAGTATCATAACGGAATGATTCACAAAGCCCCTGAAGAAAGTTCTTCATTTACAAGTAAAAAAGATATAGAACTTTGATCTAATAATAGATCACTGATCATTTATCCTAAGGTAACATATCTGGGACAGCAGTAGTCAGTCTATCCAGATAAAAACCTGCTTTCTGTTCTTCTCCAGCCTCCAGTGTTTCATCCCCTCAAAAGAATGTTCACCCGTTTACTGTCTCCTAAAGAAATAACAATTCAGCCCTATTGCTTACTCACAAACACACTACCTGTTCGCTAAACAGAGTTAATGAGTAGGAGTGCTTGCATGTCTTACTTACTCCTCAGAAGTGTATGATCAAAATCTGAAATGTTATGGTGTGTATGGATGTCAGAATTGAGCTCAAAAATTAGCTTGAGACAGTAAAGACTCAAAAGCAGTCAATAAACTACTTCTCAAATAACGCTGGTAGCTACAAAAGAGAATATTCTCCTGAGAACAGTTAAAAGCGGGTATCATATTTTTCCTGATAGCTATTTGTAGCTGCATTCATTTGGTTCTGACTGTCCTATAAATAGCAAGCCCATTTCAGCTCAGAGGTTCTTACACTTTTTGTGTTTCCTCTGAAATGTGCTGAATATGATTATGTTAAAAGAAACTGACCTCAAGCATTTCCAGAATTAGGAAAAATGTTTTATGGGCTTTGTCTCTCCAACCAAAATCTATTCAGATGAGCCTGAGCAAACCACCAGTAAGCAAGCTAGCTAGCTAGCTAGCTTCCTAGCTATATAAGCAGTAGCTTAGTTTTAGCCATTAACATCTTAGTTTTTGCACCCTCACCACCAGTGCAATGCAGTACCTTTTGTCTTGTCTTGTCTAGTTGTACTGTTACTCTTGTGTTTTGTTTATTGCACTCTTCTTGTCCTGACTGCACTTGTGGTCTTGTGGTGTTTCATTCTGTTCTGTTTTGTTCTTGTGTTGCACCATGGTCTTGGATGTACACTGTGTATATGGTCAGAATTACAATGAAAACTACTTAACTGGACTTGCACCATGTCACTGCCTACACAGACATGTCCAGGTAAAACAGTTTCTTGTGCCGCTACCCTATTTACCCAGCATCTTTATCTTTTAACTAGACTTAAACTGCTCCAGAACAAAACCTTGTATCTTCATTTATGTTTTGTTTTTCAACAGATCCTATACACTGTGAAGTGGTTCAGTGTTTGTCCAACGCATCCCACAGATGTTTGATCAAATTGGAAAATTGGAGGTCAAATCAAAACCTGGTTTATCATGTTCCTCAAATGAATCCTGAAAATTTTTTGCAGTGCGACAGTGAATACTGTTAGAGAATACTGTTGTCACAAGGGGTCTACATTAAGCATGGCCAACTATGGTCACTTGTATATTTTGACGTGGCCTAGCATGAACTGAATGGAATGTTGGCCTGTTGAAACATTCGCCAACAATTAAACTGCACTGTATGTATGGTGCACTTCTTAGTTTTAACACTAGGTGTCACTGCCACTTTGTACAAATTCTAGACCAACCACTGCAATGATTACTCATCGACTGTTAAAAGTTAAACATCAGTTGATGCAACATGGCAGATTATGTTTGAAGACACTATGAAACAAAACATCAGCGAGGGCAGAAACTGATTTTCTCATGTTCAGCCAGCCTTTTATTTTTTTCTGAACATTTCTATACTGATTTTTTTTGTTGGTGAAATTATCACTGGTTTAACCTCTTGGCACAGAAACCAGTTATCAGAAGACATTTCTGCTTGTTCTAGCTGTTTTAACTTTCATAGCCTGTGTACAGATTCACACATTATGCACCATGATGATTAAGGTGGTCATTCAGAGTTGGAGACAGCCACGTCGATGCAATAGTTTTTTGTTTTCTTGCCATGTTAATGGTTGAAAACAGGTATGCTTATTACTGTTTGGCCTAAATGGATTTGACCAACCCTGGTCTACAGTATTATGGCAGATGGTATGCATCAAAGAGAATGTCAGGAACCAAGGTTCCTCAGTAGAACATGGCCCAGGGCATCACACTGCCTTTGCCACCTTGCGTTCTTTTCATAATGCATCATGGTGCCATTTGTACCCGAGTTAAAGTACATACAAACGCAAGCCTTTCACATAATGACAGAACAAGTGTTTCATCAGGCCACCTGGTCCAGTTCTAAAAATGAACTGCCCATTGTGGGCACTTTTGGCAGTGGATAGGTGCCAGCATTGACACACTGTCCGGTTTACAGCTACACAGTCCTATACACATCTGGCTGTGATGCATACCAATAAGATACCTCTTGTCAGAATGAACATTTTTAGTATTTTTATCCAGAACCGTGACAAACACAGACGAGGATTTTTGTCAGGAAATCAAAAGCAAAAAAACCCTATGGCTTTCTTCTATGCAGATGTTTTTATGTTTTTATGACTCCATTACTATCCCTAAAACACCAACTCGGTCCAAGCCAGGCCGGAGCTGAGCTTCTCCAGCTTTTCACAGCATTAGAGTTATGTAGTCAAATCTGACTTTTGTTTTGTTAACTGAGGTATACTGATGGAGTTTACACCATTCAAAAAAAGTCCATTCTGATCCCTCTGAAATAAGGTTTACTGAAAATGCTAAATCAATTTAAACATGTAAATTGTAAACATAAGTGGGTATAAATGAATTTAAAACACAACACTCAACATTGAAATGCTCTGTGACATCCCACTGTTTGTTAGATTACTGAAACAATTAAGACCAAGGGTTTCACATTACAGAAGCATATTTTGCACTGGGGGGAAGTACGATATAAGGTTTTTAACAACAAATGATTTTGCACATTCCTGCTTGTAGAAGTGCTACTTTTTAAATGAGGTGTGTCTGGGTACATTGTCACTGAGTTACTATTTCATGGTAGCGGAATGACATTGCAATTTTGCTCAACAAAAAACATTTCTAAAGTCAGTGGCTTATTGTTAAACGGTATTTAAGTGGTTCGTCTTAAAAACCCATGGGTATACACCATTTGTTACGGACACGCTTTCTGTTATTTTATTTTATTTATATTTTATTTTATACCATAAGTGGTCCTTTTCCACAATCATATTGTTTCATTAAATAAAAAATACCATATAGTTTTATAAAAAATCTATAACAATCGAGTTCGTTATCAGAATTATGTATTGTTGATGGGCTATTGGACTAATCGTTACACAGGCATTTAAACTCACAATGTTGAGGGTGTCCTTCAGAACATTTTGCAAAAAGTGGAAAACAGTTATATATAATATAGAGGCATGGAGGTCCGTTTCCTCGGCCAAAATCCGGGTTTGCAAGTTAAACACACTATTATAATAGCAATCCGCAATAACTTATGCACCCCTGCCTTTTAAAGGTGAGGTGATGTGCCGTTCTGATTGGTTTACTGATTGGTTTATTGCACCTCTGAATATTAGGACTACCTTTTTGCCCCTTACGCTGGTGGGAGTTCTGTTTTTTCCCTCATCATCACAACGACAAAATGGATTTGGGCATGCCCATAAATGTTAGTTTAAATAGTGGATTCAAGATCCATCCTTATATGTAATATACTCCTACACCTAAACAGACTGGGGTCAACTTTAGACAATAGATCGAATGTGTATAGAAGAGTAATAGTAGTGATGTATGATGGTTCTGAAGAGTGTCCAGAACATGAGGCCTTTACGGGTTTAAGTGCTATCTTATGAGAGGTGCCTCCTGAATGGAACGCACTAAGGCCAATTCAGTGTTCAGTGGTCCAGCTTTAAGGAAACGAAGGCCTTATGGCTATGGAAACAGAAGACAGTGAGACACCTAATGCTTGCTTAGTGTAGCTTACAGAGAGAAGAAACTACAAGCTTGCATTTTACGCCAAAATAAAAGCAGATGTTTTCAGTAAGAAGTTACATAAGTGAGAAAGCCTGTCCTTAAGACGTTGGCTTGGTGTGTAAATGCAGAACCTCTGAGAAAATGAAAGAACTTAGGAGAGAGGTACACCGTTCAAATGTCAGAATGTGAGTGATTTGACACCTGACCTAATGAGGACTAGTGGACTGGTAATAATGGAGTACAACAAAAATAGTTCTTGTTATTTGATGATGCCATCTGACCAAAAAAACAAGACAAACAGTGAAAAACAGACAACAAACCTCCGTCTAAGCTGCGTGATGCCCTCTTACTGGCAGAGCGCTGGAAGTGGGGTGCAGGACGGTCAATCATGGAGCTGGCTTGACGGGTTTGGGCCTGAGTGCGTCCACTGTACCGAAACTTGGAGCCAAGAGCTAAAAACTTGCGAGGGGTGGTGGCAGCTTCAGTCGACGTCAACCTAGAAAAGAGACGCTACTTAAAGCACACTCTCAATTCATGTGTCAATTTCACATTCATTCAATTAAGTGCAGCTTTTGAAATCAGTCCATACCAATATTTGGTCTCAGATAAGATTGATACTGTGCTTGGTATTAAAAAAAAGCATTTATAACTAATGCTAATCTAAGTAAAACCAAAAATAAACCGGTTGATAGCAATACCCATGACTGATAGTTTTATGTTTAACAAGCTCATGCTATAATATATAGTGTATGGGGAAATAAAACGTTAGATCCAACATGAGAAGAAGGTGGATACAATGTTAGAACTATTGTTGGTAAAGCAGTGGTGTGCACAGAGTGAGGAGAATTCAAAGTCAGGTCAAGTGTGGACATGCTGGCTAAGTGCCTGTACTTCAACATGTAATTTATATTACAAGCCTCATTGCTCAGTTATCTAAACATGGTGGCTCTAATTGGTGTGCGAGACTCTTTAGTATGGAACAAACCATAAATAAAGACCATGCACACATCCACATCAACAGCATAACATATTTGAGCCCATGAATATTAAAACGAAGACCCAAATGGCTCCTAACTCCGTAGGGCACTCTGTGAGTCATCCAAATAGTGCACTGTATGCCCGTTAAGGGTTTGTGCACACAGAATTAATCTCAAATGGCTTTGTTTAACATATAATGCAATGTTTAGGAGCAGATGCCCTTATTATCATGACTTACGTTGTGCACTACACAGGGAGTAGAGAGTCACTTGAGATTCACTCTCCATCTAAGTAGCAGCAAAAGCCATCACAAAGACATTTTGTGCTAAGCAGCTGTCAGCTGTTCATTATTTAAACATCATGACCAACGGAGCCCACACAGCTCTGAAAATATCAGATATGGGTTAAACCAAAGCAAAAACATTGCTTTGTGAATGTCCACATAACCTCGCTATCTACTTCTGCAATTTTCCAGCTAGTAACAGGACCTTCGGTTATTGCTTATAATTATCTGTGGACATTCCTGTATCAGATAAATAAAGATAAATAAAAATTAGCTTATATGCATACAGTGCATGCAAGTATCCAGTTCCCATAGATTTACAGGTATAAAGAACAGATGTGGACTACTAAAGCAGTGATGTACGTCGCTCTGTATATGAGCATTTGCTAAATACCGTAAACGTAAAAGGCTACAATTCAGTGTCCATTCCTCAAAAACGCAGTTTGTCTCACCTGAAAAAGGTGTGGTGTTCCACACACACTTTCCAAAGTTTCTTAGAGGCTTTGTAATTGGGCAGCTTGAAGCCAATGGCACTCTCGTAATGTTCCAGCTGTCATGCAGAAATCATTTTTGGGAAAAAAATAAACAGGTAGTATGCACCAAAGCTGTATTAAGAGTAGCGAAACAACTATAAATATAGTAAGAGTTTCTGTGTGCATGTACCTCAGAGGGCCGGATCTTGATGAAAAAGCTGCTGCGTTTGTAGGAGACTTTAAGTACTTTCGGCCACGGAAAACGATTAATCCTCAGTTTGTCTTTATAAACCATGAGACCACTGGAGCAGACCCCCAACATGATATCCACTCCATCCAGATCCTGAGAGGGTAAAAAAGGAGACACAATAATAAAAAGATCTTCCTTCTTTTCAGAATACATGATTACTTTGTTGTATTTGGTGATTTCTCAGTACTGTAGCACTGTATTTATTACTGAATTACTGATATATGGTAAAGACTAAATATGGTTTAAAATAAATAAATAAACAAACAAACTGATGAGTATCTTAAAAGCATCAGTTCACCATGAAAGGCAGACCTGCAATAACACAGAATTACCACTAGGAGGGGGCCTTCCCCTGTCTTTGAGGATAATGAAGTCCATATTTTATTTAAATCCATGGCTTGATGCAAACAGATTGACCTGGTTTCAGCTATTAAATCTGAGTGATGAGGCAGAGACATGCATGCTGCTATTTTAGTAGAACACACAAACAACAGCACAGCATTATGGGTGCCTTTTAAGGACTTTGAAGACAAACACCCTGTTTTTAATGGGGTTGTATGGGATTATTACAGAGCTTGTGTCAAGAGCACTTTTGCCGAGGCCAAGACAAGTCCAGGATTAGTTGAGAAAGAAAAAGCATCCAAGCCCTGGTTTATGATATAATTATGATATAAATATCTCAAATGACAACCTTTGCAGTACAGGGGGTTCATTCCTGATTAAGCTAGGCAGTCTTCAGCTGAAGGTGCAGTAGTAAAACACTTCCCTGTGAACCTGATAACACCAAAGCTACAGGTTCACCCCCCCACTTTCTTCCATTGTGTCCTTGAGCAAGACACTTAACCCTCAGTTACTGGAGGGGGACTGTCCCTGTAACTAATGATTGTAAGTCGCTCTGGATAAGGGCGTCAGCCCAATATCCCCTTTAAGGTGGGCAGCAGGATCCACTACTGGACTACATTAACATTTATTGTAGTTACTGTCATCATACTTTTAAAAGTCAAACTGATTCAGTAAAGCTCTAAGGCTCCTACAATCTGTGGAGGAGAAAGTCACAATAAGGATATCCCTTTAATCTCCACTGTACCTTAGCCTGATGCAAGTCAACTCCGTACATAGAAAGCTTTTTGGCATTCTCCAGAAACATCATGTCAGCTTGAGCCGGACTCATGGACCTGGAAATGAGCACAGGGCAGCGCTTTAAAAAAACTCCACAAATATATATCCCTGAGCTTGCAGAATGCCATTTCTGTAGACTCTGAGAAACTGCCCAGTGACTGTCTAGACTGTGTTTAATTCAAAGAGTAAACTGGAACAATAATGATTCTGGAGACACATTAGACAAGCACACATTTTTGTTCTCATTTCATGTTCTCTCCAGTTTGTTTTATGTAAATTAATATAGTCAAGTGTTAGTCAACGCAATTTTTTCACACAGGGGATTTGTTTAAGCTGTAAATGTGTGTTTGCTCACTAATGTTTTTGAGGTTAAATCATCACAGCAGTGTAAAGCCTTGTCAGAAGTCCATTCACAAAGCATGAATATAATGTTGTCAAACTGAGTGTAGCCCCGCCCACTAACTGCATACTTGTGAGCAACACGGTTTTGAAGGAACAGTGAGAAAACAGAGTCAAGAACCAACTTATAATAAATATATATAATAAAACGTATAATAATATACAGTATATATGTATATATACAAATAAAAATGTACAGTATATACAGTATATGTTCTGAATGCTTGCTGAGAGAATTTGCAGTGGGCTGTTAGAACATTCACATTTTATTCAAGGGGGTTTGCTCTACACTTATGGGAGATTCAGGACCTCCTCAGCTTCTTCTTGGGTAACAAGTTTACAGGGGGTCCTCAAATTACGACACAGATCCGTTCCTACGACAGTGATGTAGCCCTAGCCCAAGTCGCCTACCCTAATACAGCTGTAAAATCCTAAAAACACAACTAAGCAACAGAAAAAGGTAAAGGACATAAACATACTGTACTTGTACTTGTCCAAAATGGCACCGGTAAGCGTACTGACGGCAACCCCCTCATACAACTACATTAATGTGTATTCTGCGTACACTCTGTATTCTTCTGCCGTGTGTAACCTAACTAGTTCGCCCACGTAGTCCTTAAGTATGCCGCCAACAGTGTATGCGTGTTCTTAGCTCATAGCTTAGCTTAGCTTATTAGCTCAATAAAAAAGTTTTTATGGGAGCGAGCGTTGTAAACTCAAAACATCGTATGTCGAGACTGTTGTAACTCGAGGATCCCCCGAATTAATCTTATTAATGTAAAACACCCTTCTGGGAATTCATGGAAAGAGGAAATTCACAGAAATTAAAGCACAGTTACCTGTATGTGCGATGGAGCTCCATTACTTTGTCCTCCAGTTCCTTAGTCTGGTTAGGGATGAGTCTGAGCTCCTTGGCATAATCTGTGCCATGGACCTCGGGGTCGTACTCTCCCAGTTCAGACTGCAGTGCGTATGAGCCCAGCAGGGCTAAGGTGACAAAGGAGCAGGGCAGTCGACCACTTAAGATATCCTTGCGTAGCTGCAGACACAGGTAGTACCTGTAGGCGGAGACAATGAAATAAAAACTGCAGCAAATTTCAAGGCCAAACGTGACATATACAGCTCTGGAAAAAGAGTCCACTGTAAAAATGTTCCATTTCTCAGATTTTTTTCTTTTACAGGTGCAAGTATTGAACTGCACGGCTTTCTCATGTTTTTAAGAACTGCTGACAATATTTCTCCTAATTGTACTTTAAAGCAACATTATAAAGGAAACGAAAAAACATCAAAAAAGAGGAATGATCCAGGGTTTACAGAACACAAATGAAAGAAAACAAATCTCTCGTTCAAACAAAATGACAATAATTACCTTTGACATACTTCTAGTAGTGTTTTACCCTCCAACTGGTCTCATTGCAAGAGGACAGTATTGATTACAGCAGTGTTTTTATTCTTTTACTCATTAAAAAGATTTGGTTCAGGTGATCACTAATCAGTACCCCATAAAGCAGAATGAGGTGTTTGTGTAGGATTTTAACAGACACTGGCATGGAATGGTTGTCACACTCATGGAGATGTTGATTTAGAAATGGCAGTGTTCTCTAATTGTTCCAGAGCTGTAGTTAAAGCGCATGCATGAAATTTTAGTAGGACTGGGTTTACTTATCATTGTATTAATAATGATAAATAACAGCAATAAAATCAGTAAGTAGAAATGATTATTTTTAGTATTCTACATTCTGCCATCCAAAATTTCTGTTGTGGTTTAACTTATATACAGCAGTGACCTGCAAGTGTGAGACAGCAACCAGAAACAGCATTTTTTGTACTTAACTTTTTGTACATTTTTTGTGCAGTTTGTTTTTCTCTTTGAGCTCGGTTTTTGAGACTTAACACACATACAAACATGCGTTTTGACAAACATGCACACTGTCTGAATGTATTAGCATTTCTTTCACAGAAGCAGCTGTTAAAGCTCTTATGTGAAAGACGGTATTAGTTTAATGTTTAGTTTAATTTTTTGGTCTGTAAAATTAGTTTAATTTTTTGGTCTGTAAAATTGGGACTTTGGCTTTATCGCTGAAAAAGCCAAACCCTGAAATGGCACCTTCAGTATACAGAACATTTATCTACAAAAAAAATCAGCATTTCTATTCCGCTAATTTATTCATTTTTCTAAACTGCTCAGCATAGCAGCCCTACGTTTCAGCACACAATGGTGAACTCCACACAAAAGCAACACTGAACATAACTATATAATTA
Organism: Brachypetersius altus; assembly: GCA_037974465.1. Classification (NCBI taxonomy): domain Eukaryota; kingdom Metazoa; phylum Chordata; class Actinopteri; order Characiformes; family Alestidae; genus Brachypetersius; species Brachypetersius altus. The sequence goes on from JBBPDB010000140.1 coordinate 4,029,466, forward strand.
AAACAGTCCACAAACTTGGCACAGACAATGTACAAGGAAGGGTCTGAACTGAAAGATTATGTAAAGTAAGTCTTCATTCTGTCCGACTGTTTTGTTACAACCAACTCCCTACATGACCCTACTGAAGTATATAACCAAAAACTGCAAAAATCAAAGGATACGAGTGAAGATCGGCATTATATTTATAAACTAAGCGCACACTTGTGTGTGTGTGTGTGTGTGTGTGTGTGTGTATATGAGTGAGTTGGAGGGAGCTTCATGTTGAAACAGAGAAAGATGAACAAAAACGTGTTCTCTACCGTGTAATGTCCTCTGATAGCTGGGCTGGGTCAGGCGGGTAAAACTTCACATTGAATGTGAAGTCATAGGTGGTCCCTTAAAGCAGAGAAGAAAGAATGAAATTCAAATTGAAAATATGCTTAAAACATACCATATAAATATACCCATCAGTTTAAACACTCTTAACTTGCTTGCTCACCTTGCACTTGCCGACGGATCTCCTTTGTGAAGTCGAGCCATGTCTGAGAGAGAGACAGAGAGAGAGAGAGGGAGAGAGAGAGAGAGAGAGAGAAAGAGAGAGAGAGACAGAGACAGACAGAGAAAAATTTCTAAGTTCACCTCACAGAATAGAACTGAACAAAAGAAAGAACCTTAATCTAATATGACATGAAATTTAAAGAATTAGAACAAACGTAACCCTCAGGCACCTTTATGGCTGGCGTCTCCCATATGGCAAGCCCGTAGTAGTCCTTCTCCAGCAGATTCAGGTGATCACACACCTTTGCAAACAGCTCCTGGCCTTTGGCATGTTTCTGCATAGAAACCATCAAACGGTTTCAGTTCAGATCAGCTCTTTTTCCAAAATATATACAGTACTGTGCAAAAGACTGTCCTTTCTTCATATTTTGCTTTGCATCTCCTTGTTGGTGTAAAAATACTATTTTCTGCCAGACTGTCTGATCTTTGTAATACTGAGGAGATTAAATGAAAGAAATGTGAACACATGTTTTACTGACAGGCTGCAAGTGTATAAAGGTACAAGGAGCCTAGATAAAGGAGCTCCACCCACTCAGCATCATCTGGAATCATCTGCTCCTGCAGCTTCAGCCATGCATATATATATAGGCGTGGTGTGAGGTAGCAAAACACAGATCAGCAAAAAGCAGACTGCAGGCTGTTCTGTGGTGAAAAATCATGAGTACTAGACAAAATAACCCTTGAGGACTGAGTAAGTCACAGTGTTACTCCCTTGAGAGTTGTCACTGTAAAACAAGTCAGGAAATCATCAAACTCACATCTAATGAGTTAAGAACACAAGAACACAATGCAAAAGTTTTATAGTTAACAGCTACAGAGAGTGTGTAAGAGTCTTACCTCGAGTTCACACTCAAACTGAGTGTCGTCCAGCAGTGTGACTTTGCAGTGCATGATTTTGGGTCGTCGGGGACCTTTGGAGGCTTTTGGGTCTTCCTTAGATGCTTTCTCTTCCTCGTTCCCTCCTTCCTTGTCTTCCTCTTCTTTCGTCCCTGATTCTGCTGCTGCTGCCACCTCTTCTTCGAGCTTAGGCTCCTCTGCCTCTTTCTCCTCTTCTTTTTCACGCTCCTTCTCCTTCTCCCCCTCCTCCTTTGCACTCTTGTCCTTGTTCTTCTTCTCCTTCTTTTCCTTTTTCTCCTTCTCCTTCTTCTCCGTTTTCTCCCTCTTTTTTGTCTTCTCTTTCTTTTCCGTCTTCTCCTTCCTCTCTATCTTTTCTTTTTTCTCTTTCTTCTCTTTCTTTTCTCCTTTCTCCCCCTTCCCTTTCTCCCCCTCGTCACCTTCTTTCTGCTCCAGGGTGGCCTGCTGGACAGACAAATGGTTCACATTACATTCGCAAAACTACAAGTTTTAACATTCATGCACATCTCGAGAAACTCGTGTCAGTTTGTTATAGTTTCTGTGAAACATGAAATCTTTGCAATTTGGCTCAGAATAGTTTAGCGAAATGCAGCAAAGAATGTTAAGGAAATGTGTGAATGACATACACTAAATGGACAAAAGTATTGGGACAATCATACCCATTGTCACAGGTTAATAAAAGCAATACCAAGACATTTGGGACAACACCATGCTTCATTTGATTTAGTGGACACAGCTCAGAGAAAATCCTTTTCTATACCAGCACTTGACAAGCCCACACAGAGCCCTGACTTCAACCCCATATAACACCTATGCAATGAACTGGAACTGAGACTGTGGGCCAGGTCTTCCACTCCAAGAACTGTGGAAGCTGTTATAGCTGCAAATGGGGACCCACTGCAAAGTAAGTCTATGTATTTGAATACAATGTCAATAAAGTCTCTGCGGGTGTAATGGCCAGGCATCCTGATACTTTTGTCCATGTAGTATATGTCATGTGTGTGATGCATAAATACATCCAAGCAAGCTCAGAGTTCAGAACAGGATGGTGAAGCAGCAGTGAATCCTCAGTTAGGTATGATCATGCTAACGCTGTGTTACCATGTGTGCAAATGTAATATATGTACCAAACTATATTTAACTAACTTTATTTAGTAACAAAGTTTCTATTTGGGTCAGCATTTTCCAGCTTCCTCTAAACAAAGAGAAACAACAAAGGCTCACTGGATTAATAATTAAAAGCAGTGAGAGTGTTAGCAAGACAACTGCAGTTACCAATGCTTCAAGTACGTACTAGTCCGTGAGAACAGCTTCTCAGAAAACCTTTCAAGCATGTGAAGGAGGACCTCTTAGTCTACTCCACTACTCCTGAGCAAAGAACAGACAAGATAAAAGAATCTAGTGTAGTGCAGACATCAATACCCTTCCACACACATAATTATCCTCTTTTACAATTGACTTGCATGGCACTGTTTCAGTCCAGGACAGAAGTGTTAAAACTGACAGATATTACAAGTTTAAAGTTGGTTTAGACAAGGCAATTGAGAACAAAACATGACAAAGATCCCCTCCAATATCAGCTCATTCTGAAGTTCTTTTTAATGTGTCTAATCTGACTGCAAAAATGAAAAGTATATGTTCAATGTATGGTCATGTTACATTTGACAGTAGAGAAGAATGCTTTGGGGGCAGCTGGTGGCTTGGTGGTTAGAGGGTTACCCCTGCGATCAGGTGATCATGGGTTAAAATCCCAGGAGTACTTGTGGCACCACTGAGGTACCCTTGTACCGTTCTCACACACTGCTCCCTGGGTGCCCCTCATTGGTGGCAGCCAAGGGCCTTCATTTGGTGAATGGGTTAAATGCGGAGAAAAAAATTCACATCGTTCACACTCTGTTGTGCTGTGGTGTGTTCATGTGTGACTATAAGGGGGCGCTTTAATTTACATCAGTCATAAACAATAACCAACAGCAATATTCATTAAAGTGCGTATATAAAAAGTACTACAATCAACAAAATATTAAAACAATAAATTAAAGCAAAGTGGCCCCTTATTGTCACACATGAACACACCACAGCTCAGCACACAGTGTGAGCAGCACGAAATTCTTTATCTGCATTTAACCCATTCACCAACTGAAGCAGCAGGCCGCCCCCGACGCAGTGCCCTGAGAGCAGTGTGCCACTAGCATTCTGCTCACAGGGGCAACTTCCTAACCACCAGACCACCAGCTGCCCCAAAAGACTGAGACCAGTATTGCAAATATAAAACTGTTTCAGCCGTTTCCACTAAAAACATATGCCAGCAGAGCTTTATTTGGAGCTTTAAGTGAATGCACACACTTCCTTTATATTTCTGCAATCAGATTCTAATGTTCGGCTGTGTCTTCAAAAACTGCCTTGTCACCACACCAACTATATAAATGAATTGGCTGAACTGGCATTTTATAGTTACCAGTATGAGGTTTCATGGGTATGTGACAGGATGTTGCGGTCATTCTATGCTTTCCAACATCTAGTGGTGGACTATTGTTTCTAGAGAACTGAATAACTGTTAAGACAAAATGGAGGAAACATCGTTTACAGACTAAATATTTTTAACAGAACCGTAAAAAAAAATGGATTTTATATCATTTTTAACTATAGCTGATCGTTCCAAATACCTTGAAACTGTATCACATAGATTTGTAAAAACTTTGTAAGCGTGCTTTCTGACATAATCCTGGGACCTCACTGCGATTTCTGCCTTCTCTACTTGACCGATTTGTATTGAGGTGAAGTGTCCATTTTTCATACATTTTTCACAACACACAGTGTGAACGGCATTTAACCCATTCACAAAGTGAAGCAGCGGGCAGCCAGCGATGCACCCCCTGGTGTGTGGGGACGGTACCTTACTCAAGAGAACCTCAGTGGTGCCTGCAGTCCTGGGATTCAAATCCACTGGAATAACTCCCTAACCTCCAGGCCCCCAGCTGCCCTTGTAGCTAATTGGCATGGACTGTTCAACCTTCTTGAAGAAATGATTATAGTTTATTTTAACTCCACCTGGACAGGATGTTTCTTCATTTAAGATTGTACCTGTACCAAACTGGTGTGTACTTCCATCAGCAATACATTAAAAACCACCTGCATAATATTGTGCAGGTCTCCCTTGTGCCACCACAACAGCTCTGACACACTGAGGAACGGCCTCCAGAAGACCTATGAAGGTATCCTGTGGTACCGGTCATCAAGATGTTACCAGAAAAACCTTTAAGTCCAATTATTTGCAAAGGACCGGATTACTTCATCCAGCACATCCCACATTAGAGTTGCACAATATACTGTCTGCTGATCAATATTGCGTGTGCAATACTGACATCACAGATAGCTGCAATATACAAATGGGTCTCTAAGTAATCCCAATATTTCGGAAAGGGTGACCAATCACAGCTCCAGGAGAGTTACTGGGTGTTCTGATGAAACAAGGTCTTCATGTAATCCAACAAAGTCATTTTAACCGTTAATGGGGGTGGCAAATCGGTACACAAACAGCTAAACTGGTGCAGCCAGAATAAGGAGATACATTTATATGTTTTGGTTTTGTAACATCACAAAAAAAAGTGATTTAAACACGGGTTGTTTTTAAAGCTGTATGGACTGTATGGATAGGGAAGGATGTGCCATTTGAACTCAGCTTTTTCTCTGTCTCACCTGGTTTTCAGCACTGCTAATGGAATGCAAGTCTAACGCTGCGTCTCCCTCGATGCGCAGCTCAGGTTCAGGGTCTGCGATGGGGGCTTTGGGATCGTCCTGGCCCTCCTTCTCCTGTGCGCGCTCCGAGTCAGCCCCCTCTCCGTCCGAGCACTGCGAGCGGCGCTTCAGGAAGGAGGAGAAGAGGCGGGAGAGGCCATGGCCAGCAGAGGTGCGCTGGCGTGGTTTCAGCTGCTGTTCTTCCTCTGAGCTCGCGGGAGGCAGCAGCGGGCCGGAGCCGCCGTCCTGATGCGCCTCAGAAGGGCCGGGCTCCGCCGCTCCGGGCTCCTCCTCTTCCTGCTGCTGCTCACGCACCTGCTTCTTCTGCACACTCTCCGCCTCGTCTGTCGTCATGGCAGCCACTGAAAACAGAGGAGGAGCATGGAGGATTATTAAGCTGAGCACAGTAAAGTAAAGTGACCATTCTGTCAAAGGTGAACACACCACAGCACACAGAGTGAACAGCACAAAATTCGTCCTCTGCATTTAACCCATTCAACAAGAGAAGCAGCAGGAAGCCTGGAGAGCAGTGTGTGGGGATGGTAATTTGCTCAGGGTACCTCAGAGGTGCTTAGCAGTCTTGGGTTTCAAACCCACAGATGATAGACGAATAGACGAAAACCTTTGCTGATTCATGGAAGAATAGAAGATTTGCTTCGGTCTGTATTCTTTTTAATTATATATAAAATGTATTAGAATGCATTAATATTGTCCCAAGACATTTTTATATTACAATACTCACAGTTAAGTTCAGAACACAATGGATTTTAGAAAGAAAAATAATTAGTTATGCAAATGTAGCTGTTCACTAAAAGTCCACTACATGTTCACCTGCTCCTTCTAAACCAAGAGCAGCCTATTAATGGGAAGCTTGTTGCTCATATTGCTGCAGTGGCAGCCTCTACGCTTCTGGAATAACCATAATCTAGATAGTGAAGGACAGCCATGAGGATTAGACTGCATTCAACCAGAAGGGCATTAGTGAGGTCAGGTACTGATGTTGCATGATTAGGGCAGTCAGAAGTGCTCAATAACCCCACGGTACACCGTTCCACTGCTCCCAGCCTAACCCTTTGGGGCTTTAGATCTTTCTAGAACAGTGGGTCTCAAAGTGGGGTCAGTGAAATATGGCAGAGGTTCCAGAAAAAATATTACATTTGGCTAGAAATTAATAAATATGCATTCAGAAATAAATTCATGCCATGCATGTGTGCTGCAAACCCACCCATGCTCAAGACTGTAGACTGTGTTAATTGCTCTCTAGTTAGGTAATTGCTACACTAGTTAGCTCTTGTTTTAATACCCAGACAGGTTTGTTACTTATATTAACATTTGCATCAAGTTACAAACTGACTGTTAGTTTAAAAGACGATATGAGAAGTACACTGTTTGGCTTTATTAAGAGCAGCGTCAGAAGACCACAGTGCATTATTTGTCTTCATTTGTTAGCAAACTAGGCCATGAAGCCAGCCTAGCTGAAGCAACTATGAAATACCCAGAGCTAGGAAACCCAATGACTTTCTTATGCACATAAGTGAGGAATGCCAGAGAAATAAGATGTTAAAACCCACAACAAGCACTGAAAGCATCGTCTGGAAGAGGAGATGTAAAGAAACTTTTTTTTTTTTTAAATGGGCTCCTGGCTAGACTGCGTTCCTGTGACCACTTTTCTATTTAATCAAATGAACTGATCGACACATGTAATGTAGCTTTATGAAGTGTGTTAGCTCACTTTGAAGGGGAAGGAAAAATACTTTTAGAGGGAATTGTCAGGGAAGAAATTGGGTGAGATACTATTCATACTTGTGAACAATTTCAAGACAGAAGCGGGATTGAGGTGGGAAAAATGAGTTGCCTCTCGTAGTGATGTCACAGCTACAATGACAGGCCAGAAGAGTGGAGTTACTGCTAAACCAAACAGTTGCTAAACTACTCACTGCATTCTGCATCGGCAAGCTCTTCCACCTAAAGGTATGCAACCAGAGCTGCATGCAGTTTTGGGCACAGTACGGTCTACAGGGAATTCTACTATGTCCTGAGCTTTGCAGTCAGGTTTGTTTGACCAGCTTTGTAAAGTGTTGGTCACAATTGCCGGTAGCTTTAGCGAGGGAAAGTTTTGTGATGGGTGTGACTGCTGATTCTGTATTTGTTACAAAGTGTATCTACCTTTTTCCCCAGAGCTGTGTATTGTTATATAGCGACTGACATATTCAACTCCCTCAAATGTCTCAATCTCTCTATATTCAAAGAGGTCACATTTCTGTCCTAGAGGTAAGTAACAAAATCATAGCATTCGTGAAGAAAACTGAGCTATAAAGGGAAAAAAGTATACAAGAGAGAATTGTGGACGTTTCCTCAGGTTTCAGATTTTCTTAATCAAAAAAACTGGATACAGTGAGAAAATGAGCTGCCACACACCTAACGGCACTAAGCAAACACTCGGGCACAAACTTTTCAGATGTCAGCACCGACGCCTGGGACTGGGTACGTGATCCATCTGTACCAGCTGCAACAACCACTAGCAGAAGGAAGGACAACTGCTGGAGCTTTCTGGTGACAAGATGTTAAAGGTCTGATGCCAGCAGATACACTATCTGGACAAAAGTTCTGGGACATGCCTCTTTTTCAGGGTTTGAGCTAGGCCCCTTTCTTCCAGTGAAGAGCAATCTTAATGCTTCGGTATATTGGACACCATGCTTCCAACGTTGTGATCACAGTTTGGGGAAGAACCTTTTCTATTCCAGCATGACTGTGCCCCAGTGCACAAAGCAAGCTACAGAAAGACACGTTCGGATGCGTTCGGTTTGGACAAACTTGGCTGGCACACACAGAGCCCTGACCTCAACCCCATCCAACACCTTTGGGATGAACTGGAATAGAGATTGCAAACCAGGCCTTTATTTATTTGAATGTCTTGTCTGTAAAAGTCCCTGTTGGTGTAATGGTCATGTGTCCCAATACTTTTGTCCATATAGAGAATCTCATGCTGACTTTTGGCACACCTTCTCACCGGAGTATCCTGAACTTACTTCAAAAGCCAATAGAATATTGCTTTCATTTCCTGCTATCAACCTTTGTGAGGCCTCATCTGCACTGACTGCCATGAAAACAAAAGCACAGGGCGTGTTTGAATGTGGAGGATGACCTCAGGGACACCTTATCAATCCCAGAACTTATAACCGTGCCGACAAAGACAAGCTCACCATTCTCACTGATTCATTTATTATTGATTACTTACTACATTTTTAGAAAAAAACCTTCTAATGCCATTTTTATGGCATGTATTTGTAATGGAGGTCTAATGATACACAAGTTGAAAAGGAGTTCATTTCTATTGTGTTACATTGACATTTACATTAATGGCATTTATCAGACGCTTTTATCCAAAGCGACTTCTATTCCCTAACTACAGGGGACAGTTTCCCTGGAGCAACTTGGGGTTAAGGGTCTTGCTCAGGGACCCAGTGGTGGTGCTGGAGGTAGGATTCGAACCTGGG
>JBBPDB010000140.1:4038189-4050174 GCA_037974465.1 Brachypetersius altus
GGTCCCCCTTGTTCCTGTCTGGTCCTTGTCACCTGCCTCTGGTCTTGTGTCTGTTGATTACCTCATGTTTCCCATTGATTGTGTTCTCCTGAGTCTCAGCTGTCTTGTGTTTCTGTTAGTCTGGTCATATGTATTTAAACCCTGTCTGTGTGTTCATTCCTTGTCTGCGTTTCGTCTTTGTAGAGCTTTATGTTTTTGCCTCGTTCCTGCCACGTATCTGAACCACGTATCAGTACCCTGTTTTCTGTTTTGGGCCCACGTGCCTTTTTGCTTTCTGTTCGTTAATAAATGTCTCAACATGGAGTTCTGGGTTCCTGCCTGCCGTCCTTTCCATGTTAGCTCTCGGTCCCGGAGGCTTAGCCCCCGCCACCGTGACATAAGTACAGAATTTAAACAGAAATTGTGAAATAATATGTATAAGTATTTTTACTTAGAAAAACATTTTTACTAGAAAATCAACATACTTTTCCAGTAAAAATACTTTGGATTTATGTTGAGAAAATACATGTGTATGGGAATTGGATAAACTAAAACAATACATTTGTATAATCCTGCATGCCTCAGAATAGGTCAGGAGTGGAATTTAGACTAATGGGATCTCTGCTGCCATGTTTCTTTGTTATTTAGATTCTCCATGATTCCAGCTTTGCAATGCCATAACTACAATTGCACAATCTAACTTCTTTACACAGCACTGACATCTCTTTGTCTTCCTCTGGCTCATAATGCATCATATCCATGGTAACCTTTTTCAAATAAATCCAAGTGGCATCATGACACATTCATTATTTATCAGGGGGGGAACCCTCAGGGCCCTCTCAGCCTTCAGAGAGGGCCTTATGATACTTAATACATGTTATTTAGTAGAACCATTGTTTACATTCTGCAAGTATTGCTTGTTACAAGTCTTCTACAAGTTTCAGTGTTTAACACTGAATCTATCATTAACAAAATGGATAATGTAAATGGCCATTAGCTTAGTGCTAAAAGACATATTTATAATTTTACACTCTTATAACAGATAAGACGTTTTCTATACCAAAAATGATCAGCATGACCATTTTACAATCCCGTTTTAACCTTTAAAGAGGCTTATTTGCTAAGGTGCCTTTAAGGCAAATCTGATTGGCTGCCCTGCTAGTGCCTTAAACAAAAAGTAATCTGGGTCAAAGCCCTCTTTATACCTTCTTTATTAATGGGCAGGGCTAAACTGCTGTGTACTGCATAGACATGTATATGCAAAGGGATCGTTTTTGTGACTCGCAAAACCTTAATTTCCACGTTGAGTTTGTAAGAACTGGGGAATAAGTGGTACATTTTGAATCCTAACACTTATACATACTGAATTTTCCTGAAAAAATAAAGAAAATTCATGTTTGCATGATGTTAGATGCTGGGTTAGATTTTTTGGGACAAAACAATAGCAAGAAAATGAGCAACTTATTTTTTCATCTTGAAAGTCATTTCCTTATGTGGGCCAGTTTAGTTTTTTGCGCTGGGGTTTAAACATGCCATGTCGAATAACTTTTAGCTGAGTCTTAAACTGTATGCTGTCCTAAAATATATGGGCCTGAATTCAAGATTACAAATGTTGTTTTTGCAAGTCATAATTCTCTGAGTTGAGTCCCCATACTCACACAAATGGCGTTGACATCACTGGTGTGGCCCTGGAAGGTCTGCTTGCACTGGCCATCCCTGACGTCCCACAGCTTGGCCACAGAATCACAGGCCCCAGAGATGAACGTATTCATGTCAGGAGACAGAGCTAGACACATACAGTCACCAACATGGTTCAGGAAGACTGTCTTCTGCTTGCCACTCTCTATGTCCCACAGAGCACTAGGATAGGACAGGGGTTAAATGATGGATGGAGAGAATGAAGAAACAGATCAATAGAAGAAAGAGTCTCAGTGTGTTTCATTACCTAAAGCACAAAAGTGTGTGCACAAGTCTCAAAAGACAGGCCATCGTTTCAGTGTGCTTAGGTACTTTGGTATAGAGAAATTGTTAAATCTCTTATAGTTGGTAAACTTCTACACATGAATGCTGTTGGACACCCATAATGCCAATTTGCCATATCGCTACAAAACACAATGTACTTAAAATGTGCTTAACCCTAAAAAAATACATCATTTGAATTAAGCAGCCATTCATTTGTGAAACTGAGAGTGAGACCTTAAATTTAAGCCATTAATTCAGGCGGTTGTATTATTTAGGTTGCAAATGTGAAAAAGGGGAAGATTCAGTAGATTCACCCCTTAATCAGCCTTAATCTGTGGGAAATTTAAGGGGCAAAATTAGTGTTTGGCTTCGTAGTGTACGGACTTAATGAATATTACATACTTTTTATAATCTCTCTTTTTTTTAAATGGCTCATTTTGTTGGCCAGCTAATAAATTTACACTCATCTGATGTGGGCATATGTTGTATTCGATGTCACGATAATAAAATACTCAATGTCAAGATAATTAAAATATTGCGATAATAAAATGCTGCATTAAATACAACTTGATAACCATCAGCTGGATAATGTTGGAATTGGACAGTTGTTAGAACATCTTTTCACAGTCATGCTAACCAGTAAATGTAGCATTGCTTACCAGGTGGTATCACCAGAGGCAGTGATAATGTCATTGTCATTAAGGAAGCGACAGCAGGACAGGTAACCTGTATGAGAGTGATGTTAGAAAAGTGATATACAATCCATTACAAAGCCAAAATCAAGAACATTTCTAGTATATATATATATATTCTTATAGACCCTTCCATGCCAGTGTCTGTTAAATTCCTACACAAGCACCTCATTCTGCTTCATGAGGTACTGATTAGTGATCCGCTGAATCACATCTTATTTAATGAGGAAAAGTATAAAGACACTTCTGCAATCAACACTCTCCTCTCGCAATGTTACCAGTTGGAGGAAGTTCGTAAAAGGTAATTCTTGATATCTTGTGAACAAGAAATTAGTTTTCTTTGAATTATCAAGTTTATTCCTATTATTTTCATGTTTTGTCATTTCCTTTAAATTGCTTTAAAGAACAAGATTTTTATTTGGAAATTAGGAGAATTAGGTTCAGCAGTTCTTAAAAACTACAGCAAAGCTGGACAAATCAATACGTGCACCTATACAAGATAAAACCTGAGAAACTGAACATTTTTGCAGCGCTCTCTTATTTTTTTTCTGGAGAACTCATCATGACTACGATATAAAACTTTATACAAACATTTAGGAACCCATTGACATGATTTGCACAATTTCTAAGTGACATCTTTTACCGTCTTACACAGTTTAAAACTTCGTTACTGCTTATTTACTTAATGTAATATATTTAGGGGAAAATAAATTGATGGCATATGTTTAATGTTTTATTGTTCATGATATTAACATATGCACTAAAATGTGCCAAAAAAAAGGCACGTAGAGGTGCTTAAATAATGTGTACAACTTTTTAAAATACTGAAAATCCAATTTTATGAGAGGTTTTGCATGGAGAGATTTTGATGCAACGTTTTGCAAATGCCTGTACCTGTATGTGCATCCAATTCTTTCACAATCTTGACGACAGGTGTCTTCAAGTTGTAGACCGTGCACATGTTGTCAAGACCACCACTGGCCACAAGGTTTCCAGAGGGGGCATAGCCACAGGTCATCACCCACGAGGACTTGAGGGGAACTGCATTAACCTACATACAAGGAGAAAGCATGTTTTAGTATTTTGGCTTTAACTTTTATTTTGTTTACTAATTTTCAGAAAACAAAATAATCATTTTGCAACTTCATACTTCACATACACTTTTCATTTTGTTTGGAATGGATGTTTTCACTGATATTAGTATTATAATCGCTACTGTTCAGCTCATCCTTAATAAAGTAACAACTAGAAAATTCTAGAACTTAAATGTATGAAAATGCCACAGACTGAAAGATTGCGTTTCACCATGTGCTACTCAGAGACTGGTATAACTGCATTTGAGGACTTTATTGAAAGTGCATTCCTAAACAAGCATAATTGCATAAAAACTAATTTAGAAAACTGATTTAGATGTTCACTAAAATATTAATGGTCTCGGTGCTTAGTTAACTCACTAAGCCAAAGTGCTCAATCTGTGCACTTTCTACTGTTCACCTTGAGTACCCATAATCTGCACAAGCTAATTAAACAACAAGCCACAGATCAGATGGTTATCTGTCTTATCTAGCAGGTATCTGTCCAGATAGCAGGTGAACTGAGGTGAGCACATAAAAGCTTGACGGTGAATCAGATTTTATTTTGGTTTTGATATCAGGCATGTAATTAAACGTATAAGTAGTATATAGTATACTTTTAAACATCTATTGGCACGTTTCCACTGGCATAATGAACCGCACCATGAGATTGTAGTATACTTAAGGAACATCATGGTCTTTGCATACCTATGGAAAAGTGCCTTATGAGGATTCATTTGCCTCCAACTCACCTTGTTTCCAGTGTGGGTATCCCATATAAGGAGTTTACCATCCTGTGAGGCACTGACCATTAGCCTGACAACGAGAGGAGGTAGAAAAGTATGATAAACATATGGGCAATGGTGAGCAATTGCGTTAGCATTTCTATTTTCTCTTTGTGCTGTTTCAAAGTTGTTGGATCAGCTTTTACACAAAAAGCAACAAAACAGATTTTTCTGGTGCTAAAATATGCAAGTGCAGTAAAATCTTCATCAGAAACACATCTGTGTTTTCTGTACACATCAGTTAATTCGGTTTTAATACACCAAATTATTTAAAAGGGCCCTTTTGTCAGAAGATCTTTTAATCAAAGTATCTTGAGCTGTAGCATTAGTAGCAGTTTGAAAAGGATGCTTCTAAACTGGTTAAAGTCATATAGTAATAATCATGCTGCCCCATGAACATTATTTGACTGTAATGCGGCTTGCCAACCATAACTAACTGTTACAAATCTTTATTGCTTGTAGGAAATGACTAATTATGCTGCTTATTACTGTGGTCACTCTGTTTACATTACTGTTTACATGATTCTGATCACTCTGTTTACAGTACACTATATTACTCTGGCCACTTTGTTAAATTACTCTGTTTAAATTACTCTGCTCGCATTTCTCTACTTTACATTGCTGTGCTAATATGGCACAATGTACCTTATCATTCCATTTGCACATGGTACATTTTGTTAGCTTATATATTTTATCTCCAACTTGTGGGGCTCCTTGTTTAAGTTATTTACTTTCAGACTGGTGTTTTAGACATTTTCAGATCTTTAATTTAAAGCTTCTTAATGTTTATAATGTTTGCACAGTCAAAAGGAGCAGCTCAGGATGCATTTCGCTGGGTGTTGTACTTGTATGACTATGCATGTGACGAATAAAGAATCTTGAATCTTGAATCATTTGTCCCAATTTATAACAAAATGAAGCCACTGGAAGCTGCGCGTTTGTCATTTTACATGCTTGATTGCTTTAGTAGGGATTACATATAGGTAAGCTGTGCTGTCATAGAATAGGACAAAAGTACAAAGGAGAAAATGATCAAGAACTGAGTCAAAAAGGCGAAACACTGCCCTCGCTCTCCATGAATTCCTCCGGGTCTGTCGCTATTTTGGGATTCTGATCCCGATAATTGATCCAACTAAGCATTAAAGGGGATTCAAGATGATCACAAGACCACAGGAGCAGAGCGCTGAAAGGGGAATCCTAACTGTACTAGGAGATTACAGTTTAGCTGCAGGGGACAGGCTCTCACAGAGCTTGAAAAGGTCTATCTGACAAACTTGATATCACCCTTCTAGCATTACACCCTACAAGCTTATTGTTGCACATAACAAGCTTATTGTTGTAATATAAATAAGCCCCCCAATAACAGAAAAACAGTCCCAGACTTTCCTCTTTCATTGGATCATGAAGTAAATCTCATGTCATTTTTCTTTTGAATGTCACCATAAACTCTTTCAGCCAAATTTTGAGGTTGTAAAAGCTTTTATTGCAGAAGCTGAACGACAGTCTCACCTGTTATCTGTGGCCCAGTGCAGAGCGTAGATTTTGGCCAGGTGACCCTTCAGTGTCCTTCGGGTCTTCAGCTGTACGGTGGGTGCAGGGGCCACTCCAGAGGCAGCACCAGCCAGGTCTGTGTCATGGGCTGTTTTACGAGCCGCCTGGTGGAGGGGCATGAGTGATTCAAAATCAAACATTTATTCAGCGCTTACATTATAGTCTTAGATCTATAGGGGCCATATGAAGGAATCTGCTAAAAACAGTAAACGACTGGGAAAGAAACATCACATAAGCAGGCTTACTGTTTTCTCGGTCTCCTCATATTATGTATTACAACCCACCCAGTCGAGTTAAACTAGATATCAGTTGGGGCGTTTAACTGCCATTAATATGGTCAGTAATCAAATTTATTATCCAGTTTTACTTCTTTATCTAATTTCCTTTATGTCTTCTTCACATAAATACCTCAGTGTTCCACACAAATGTCTCCCAATTGAGTGGACAATGAAAATAGCGATCAAAATGAAATGTAGCTTATTTCCAATAGGTGTATTTGTGAGTGTTACTTATTGTCCCTGGGAGTCTCTGGAAACTCACTGCTAGTAAACAATTGCATTTTTATTGTTTTTTCTCAAAGATGTGCTGAAGTCCTACCTCAATCTGTGTCTTAAGGGTCTCAGCCTCCTTTTTCATCTTATCCATTTCACCCATGGCAGCGGTTGGTGGGGCTGGTCAGCTACAGATGGAAACAAGCAGCAAGTTGCCTGGAAAAATCCAATTAACTGTACTGATTCATCCCAAACTGTAACAAAAGCATTCTATGGTGCAGTGGTGTGAAAATATACTCCCTAGCATTAGATGAATTCTGTTTTTTTTCAATATTTTTGCATGAAGGGCTCATAAGTTATTTTAATTCATCAAATTGTAATGCCAGCAGAAGAGCATTTTAGCATTCAAATTAATTGGGTTTATTAAACAACAACCGTTGCATTTGTTGGTTTTAGACAATAAGAACCATGTAAATTGGGTGATTAGTCTTAATAAAGTAGCAGAAATGCAATACGTTCTGCATATCATTTGAAATACAGTCATATAAAATTCGAAAACTGAGCTATGATTAGTTCATTTACTACTTTTATTTACAAATACTTAAACACTTTGCATCTTTTCTCTGTGTTAATAGTATCACAATGTCCTGTGATGTAAGAACTTGTTTCAATATTTAATATCCTGGCCAGTTCAACCATACGATACCTGAAAAGCAGCTGAGAAGTAAAAGGCTGGATGAAAGAAAGGATAAAAGGAGCAAGGGGTTAGGAGAAAGGTCTAAGCCCCACCAGGAGCTTTTAAATCAAATCTTCTGTCATCGGATTACCAACTGCCCTTTACCACTGAATAATGAGTGGAGACGTACGCAGGAGACGTATGTGGGGTATGGATTCAGCCAATAGATATCCTAGAAATTTGTTTTGTAAAAATGATCTCAAAATTCTCTTGCATTGAGAAATGCAAGAAGTTAAGATCCCAGTGCCCCCTCCCCGGACACTTTTTACTAAATTTCAGATCAAAACACACTGACCCAATGTTTCGAATGCTTTCCAGCTTTTGTAAATCCATAAACCAAAGCAATAAGATGCCTGAAGAAAGATCTCGCATGAGGCCTTGATCTGGTGATCACTGTCCACGATAACCCTCCACGTAATAAATGCCTGTTGGTTCCGCCAAATCCAAACATGAAAATCATCCGAAAACTCCACAAAACGTACTCACCTTTTGTAAAAGACAAAGTATCTCTTCTCTTTTTATTCCTCTATGCCTCACTCCGTATTTGCCGTTCCACCTGGTTTGCACACCTCAGTCCAAAACACAGTCCTCCTGTCTCCCTCTTGCTCTCAGCCTCTCATGCGTTCCACCAAGAGACTGGTTGCAACTTACCTGTGAAAAAGTCTCTTTCTCTCCAGCTTCCTCCAGAGAGGAACAGATGAGGATTGGAGGGGATGAAGGAGATCAGGGATGAAGGGATAAGCCTATAGATGGAAACGTGGAGAGAGAGAGAAGAAAGCAAGAGGGAGAGAGGGAGTGGGGCCAGAGGAGGGGTGGCCGGGAGCATGGCAGAGAGAGCAGGTAAACCGATTGGTGTAAGGAAATCAGGTTATGAGGTCAAATGACAAGAGTGAGTGCAGACAGTGAAGGGCGAAGGGAGCAACCAACTTATGAGGCCTGCAATGAAGTACAAGAGTGCTGTTCAGAAAGCTCCTGTGCAAAAAGTCTGAGATCATTTTTACATACAAAGTCTCATCACAGTCGGTCAGGTTTAGGAGTTCCTCTGTTAATGGCTAACGTGGGATTTCAAATGGATTTTCAGTATCGAAAGAATTTCAGGTGAATGTTAATTTGATACAACATTTGTTGAGTTAAAGAAAGAGCATCACTGGTACCATGAACATAACACCATAAGTAGGCCCTAAGTGTGTTTTGGTGATATGATGGCATGGAGTAGACGGGACTTTTTGGCACTGAGGCGGAGGGGGCTGCATTAGTTTGTCACACCTAATGGGTTGATCTCACTTAATCAGGATGTAACTGGATATCCGGGGAATTGGCAATCCTGTTAAGGAATTAGAGCAGGTGAATCCGAGCGTGCGTCACCAACGAGTCAAACAGAAGCAGGAAATTGAGAAAATTGTTATCGAAAGTTAAAAGGGAAGGTGTAAAATCACAGTCATCACATTAAATAATTAGTCTCACAGACTGGTAACACTGGAGCCACCAAGACAACTTCTTGCTATTCTCTGGGATGTCGTTGTTGCTCAAGATGGAGATTATACTGACCTACAACTCAGGTCAGAGCCAGACAAGCTAGAGGTGGTTAGGTAGTTGTCGGCAGAATCATCACTTTAACCTTCCTAGATGTCTTTGTGGTGGCACCCTGGGACAGTGTTGCATGTAAATGAGCCTATTTTTTCTGCACTCATATATTCTAATATACTAATCCTGCAACACTGAACTCGCATTAATAACCTCTTCGTCAAATATTAAGAAAAGTCATGGCACCTTCTTAGAATCTCCTTTGGATGAGTATAAGCTCAAAATAATGATATCTAAGGCTTAGAATCATCAAGGAAGCATTGTGTCAGAGAAATTAAGCTGAAAGACCACCATTTAGATTCACCTTACCACTCTCAAAATTGCAGCCAGTAGATCAGACATAGCTGATACTCTTTAAAAAAATGTTATTTTAGTGATGCTTGGGAAAGCCATTTAAACCATTTTTAGATAAGAACATTTAGATAATGTATATAATAATGAAAGAAAAGTCCTTCTTGCCATGTCATGCAGTCATGTGTATTATGGTCTCTAAAGCAATATGGGACTGATGTGACATTGACACTGGCTTGTCCACTTAATGTTTGTAAAATCAATGAAAAAATCAATTGTCTTTTCAACAAAGGAACACACTGAGTCGGAGTCAAAATACAACATTAGCTCAGTGGCTGGTTCATTCTTTAATATTATATGCTCAGTTGGTTTCTTGAACTGCCTCTTTCAATGCACTTACCAAAATGTTACACCAGAACTGGCACCTTGCCTGGCGTGACTGTTTTTTGTCTGAGTAATGGTTGGGCAGCTGAAGATCACGTAGGGTCTGTCACTGAACGTCCCTCCAAAACTCATTCTCCCTGAAACTGTCCTTTTCACTCCATGGCTTCTGAATTTGATCTGTAGTGTGAACAAGTCAGCTGCAGTAATCTCCTCTCCCGACTCCTGCCAGACTACTGCATCATCAAAGAAGGTCCTTTATTTGGAGCAGCTACTAAATAGAATTAGAGTGCAGTAAGTGGCTTTTTGGTTAAGACACTTTACCTTGTGTTTTCAGGCACAGTGTGCTACAGGAAAAAATCATTATTTCATTATTATTTAAAATATATCTTGCCCAGTGATGGTCACATGTCGTCGATCAGGGTTTGTTATACCTACCCCACTATCACTAATTTTCAATATCTCAAAACTGGCTTAAGTTATTTTTTTATTTGGTTTTTGGCTATATTTGTCTACAAGAAGTATTTGGCTCCGTAAGCAAAATGGCAATGTGCCTCAGCCAATCTCTTGTGATGTAAAGGTCCACTAGGACATTTTTTAGATGCACACCATATTTCCTAAAATTCTATCTCTAGAGGGTGCTGCAACTCACACTTTTCAACATCTCAAGAACTACGTAAGCACTTTGCAGGTTTACAGTTACTAACTGTAGCCCATCTGTTGCTGCACAGCTAATCCGCTCAGCTCTACCCTGTATATCAATGGAAAGAAACCATCACTGGACCACCACTGAATATATATTATTAAAGTGATGAGTTGTTTTATTCACGTCAGCCAAACCAGGAGAGGGTGGAATGTTAGTGTGTGAGGCGCTTGTATGAGCTGCTGGAGCTTTTAAACACTGTGTAAATTAACTGGCCACTAGAAACATCTACCTTGTTGGTAAAGCTTGTAGGTTTGCAGTTAGTGACTGTAGCCCATCTTTTTCTGCTTGAGTTGTGTTAGTGATTCCATAGTCCTTCAACTTCTGATCACAAGACCACAGCTGGTTAGTGGACCATTTTTAACCCAGCAAAGGTTAATACACTTATTCCAGTAAAGCATAGACTTATGTACTACTATCACTCAGCTACTACATGCTGTGCTGAGAATGGTTCACTGCTTAAATAAGACTATATTGACAAAAGTACTGGGACACCTGACCATTACACCTGAACGAACTTTTATGGCATTGCATTCAAATACATAGAATTTCATATAGAGTTGATGTTGGATGCGTAGGTCTGGCCCGCAATCTCTGTTCCAGTTCATCCTAAAGATGTTTGTTGGAGTCAGAGTTCTGTGTGGGCCAGTCAAGTTCTTCCACACTGAACTCATCCAGCCATGTCTTTATGGAGCTTGCTTTATGCATTGTGTCACAGTCATGCTGGAATAGAAAAGGTTCTTCCCCAAACTGTGTCCACAAAATTGGAAGCATGGCGTTCTCCAAAATGCATTAAGATTGCCCTTCACTGGAAGCAAGGGGCCTAGCCTGAACCCTGGAAAACAGGTGTGTCCCAAAACATTTGACCATATAGTGGTTTTGAGCAATTGTGGTCCCTTTCCATTGAACGATGGTGTAGAGTCTATAATGACAGATAGAATGCAGTCAGTAATTTTAAACCAAAGTGCACCTTTAAGGTGTACCTGAACCGGCTCAGGAGTGTAGAAACAAACTGGCAGCTCAGCATGTCTCTCTTTAATCCACTCTAACTAGTTCTGACAGAAGCAGACTAGTGTTCTTCCTGGAGGCTTCTGTGGTAACATGATCAATAGAAGGCTGGAAAATGGGAGCATGCTTAGGAAAGGACACAGAATGCAACAAGCTCTTGGCTTGCTGAAACCAGTGTTCACCAACTTACTGCTTCGGAGTGCTGATTCAGTCACTAATACTGGAGTAAACTAGGGAGTTAACTGCATAGCAGCTACTGCAGTTTGAATTAGAGTCGGAATATGCAAGAGCTCTTACAAGTACAGGGGATCAGAGTTATGACCATTCTTCTGCCAAAGACAACCAAACAAGTTCGCCTATGTAGGCCACAAGAAAGATGCTAACAACTCCATTTATACATGTTTTTATGGAATGTGAATTAACAGAACCAAAAATAGTAGGTTCAATTACTTTCTCGGAATAGCAATTTACAATTAGAAATTTGCTGCAAAAAAGATTTTTTCCACTTATTTCAGTGACTTTCGTCAGTGGCTCTGTTGGACTCTGTTATTTAATTCATGCCCATCCAAGCCAACAAGTGCCAACGAAAGATATTTAAGTTAATTGATTGAATGTGAGTTCGATTAGCAAGTGGGTGGAGGTAGCTCAGTGGGTAGGGTACTTGCCTCCGGACCATGGGTTCGAATCCTACCTTCAGCACCACCACTGGGTCCCTGAGCAAGACCCTTAACCCCAAGTTGCTCCAGGGA
>JBBPDB010000140.1:4050274-4079122 GCA_037974465.1 Brachypetersius altus
AATGAAGGTTTTGAGGTGCAGTGTGTGAAGATCGTTGCCTTGAATTTCCTTTCAAAACATCAAAAACACAGTGCAAGCTAACTTTAAGATACACTTTCCTCTGTGTAGGTAGTGTAGAACCTCAATCAAACCCATTAACAGGCTCCTCAGAAGCACAGATTCCTGGAAACCGCAATTCTGCACCAGTAGAAGTTCTCCTTTAAAACTAACCCTCTGTCTGACTAGTAGCATTCAAAATGGAGGGCATTTAGCGTATATGGTCAGAATGACTCAAACCTATACTGACACTAAAAAAACAATTCTAGTGAATGACAGTCTATTGCAGACGTCACATCCAGCCTTCCCCGGCCTTCGGGACAGTGCAAGTGATGAATTAGTACTCCTGCTCTTTGATTATTATGGAGTGGCAGCAAGACGGGGAAGGGAGGGGTGTTCTTGTCGCCCGGCATATTATGGGATGTCTGCGTTATTAGGCGGGGGGAGGGGAGAAGGCGGGGAGTGAAGGGGGGGGGAGTATTATGGTCTGGATCAGGCCTGCTTCTTTATTCTTTCTTGCTCTTTTTAAAGCTTTAGCCCACATGTGAATGCTCCTGCCTGATCTGGCATAAAGATCAAGCTACTGTTTGGGTGTGAGTATTAAAGGAACGTTTGTCTCCAGGTGCAGCTTCTGAATGGAGACGAAAGACGCAAGCTGAGATATAATGAAGCTGAGAATCAAAGCTGAAACGCCAAAAAAGAGAAAGTATCAGGACTATTTGCCCAAAGGAAAGTTCTTTAAGCAATTCTTGCAGAGAACATGGCCAGAAAATGTCATATTTCCAATACTCTTTACAAAAAGACACCTGGCCTTTGTCAAAGACCTGGCAGTCATGAAAGAGCTAACAAAAAGCACAGACTGATGCCTAGAACCAAGACGTAGTGAGGAACGCGATTGAAGAGTGTTTCAACATAAGGGTTGAACAGGGTGTTAGCAATTGTAAATGCTGCTGTGTTGGAGTTTCTTGTCAGTCTCTTCTGTGGCCTATTGGTTCAATTATCTGCCTGATCAGCCACCAATGAGACCACATCTTCAGCCGTTGAGCTCCAGCTTCCCTTGAGTCTTGGCGCTCGTCTATCAGTCAGGCTGTATGACGAAGTCCATATGTACTTCTTTTGCCTAGTGACAGGGTAACATTAAAGGGATGTGTGTAGACAGAGGTGTGTATGTATTTGTGTGTGTGTGCTTGTGTGTGTGTGTGCGCGCGCGTGTGTGTGTTTGGGGGGTGCTAGCGGAAGGAGTATTATGGTCTGCATTTTGGCATGCGTGGTAATCTGACCCCCCCAACCCCCACCCCCCTCTCGCCTGCTTATCTCCATGGCAACCCTCGGCACAGGAAGAATATTATGGTCTGTACTTTCTTTTGACTCAGAAATTATATTATGGGATGTTCAGCGCTACTGGAGTGTGGGGGAGGGGTGCGTCTGAGCAGGTTGCCGTGACAACTACCTCCATATCCTTTTTTTTCTATCTATAATTATGGGATATTAAGTGCATATGCACTCCCTGTTCTGAGAGAAAAAAAAACAAGAACGCTGCGTGTATATGTGTGTCTATGTGTGTCAAAGAACTTTCTAATGTACACGTGCCTCCTCTCCACTACTCTTTGCTCAGCCTCTTTGGGAGAGAGCCAATGAACCCAGGCAACAACAAAAAATGGAGAAACAGAATGAGAGAACGAAGGCAACAAAGGCGGCTGGAGGGGCTGCAAAAAATAGCCAAGGGACAAAGTAAAGTAGTGTCAGAGATGTTTGCTGAGTCAGAGGAAATGTAGGGTGCATGGCGTGAATGAAGCAGAGGGGGAGAGAAAGGAAAGAAGAAGAGGCTGTGAAAAGAATGGAAGGCAGACAGCATGGAAATCGGGTTCTCGGAAAAAGGCTCATGCAGAAAGTAAAATTTGCACCATTGAGACTTTACTTGACATTGATTCATACTGATTGCCTATGGAGCCTTGGTGTGGATGTGACTGCGCAGACAGATACGTCTTTCAGAAAAGCTTAGATTCATATTCCAGATGATAACCATTCATTTGTCAAATTACTCTCTACACAAGAACATAATTGCTCAAGACGAAACGTAGCACACGGGGGGTTCGGTCAGATTAAAACGATGCTACGTGGGTCAGATTGTATTTTTAATTTCGCTTCCCCATCCCAGAACACCCCCACTTTTGGAAAGCTTGATGCACCCCTGTGCTCAAGGACAGCCTATAGCATCGGGCTTCACAGTTAAATGTACAATATGCACTATTTCAGTTCCCATACAGACATCAGCCCCTGATATACCATCTTACTCTGATGCTACAGATAGTCAAGATGGCATGGTTACTATTCAGTTCAAATAGGAGGCCTATGTCCGTTTTTGAAGCAATGGAGCATTTTCAGCCTCTTATATCCATGAACAGAGCTCATCATCACAGTATGTACATTCTGGAGGTTGCAACGGCACTCTAGTGAACCTGATGTTTCTCTCTAACACTCAAAGAGGAACAGAGGCCGAACTGATCTGAAAGGTACCTTCACTCCTGCTGGACTTCGATACCCGTTCATTTTGAACGTTTTCTGATTGTCCGTGAACGTCCAAGTGAAGGGCCTAGTGCTCAAAACTTCAAGCGGACTGGGAAGACGGTTGAGGCCTCAACATCTTTAGAAACTTTTCAGGTACTGCTTTCACATCTTAGTGACCACACACACACACACACACACACACACACACACCTTCCATGTTATGTTTTCAGGCTTGTAGGTCTGTTTATGGGGATCCCATCCGACATCCCCATCATTACACTGCTGTATGTTCTGGGTCCACACACATGTACAGTAGGTGTGTGGCGAGATTGAAAGGATGCAGTCATGTGGCGTGGAGCTGCCATGTGACGTGTCTTTCTTTTTTTTCCCCCTCCCTCTCTCTCCTACTTGGTCTCTCTTTTTGGAGTTATGCTTATTGTGGGATGTCAGTGACTGCACTCATTATTATTATGGGATGTTAACAGAAGCGGGTGGGAGGGGGGTGTCTCCATGGCAACGGTTGCTAAGGGGCAGGCATGGTGGAATGGGGAAGAGTGTGTATGTGTGTGTGTGGGGGGGGTGATTCTTATGGTCTGTATGTTGCAAGGCAACTATGCAGAGTGGGGGGAGGGGTGACTGACTGAGTGAGTGTGTGTGTATGTATGTGTATGGGGGGGTTATTATGGGATGTCTGCCCCCTGATCTCTTTGTGTGTATGCAAGGGGTGTTTTAGTGGGAGAGGGAGAGACGGAGACGTCGCACGAACCTCCTGCACTGCTTTAGAGTTCATTAACAAAAACAAAAAAAAAAGGAAAAGACAGGCATAGAAACAATAATACACATCTTTACCTCCCCCCTTTCCTTCATTTATTTCAAACCACGGGAGCTGTCCAAGTTGTGTGTGAGTATACTCAGGTTATATCCTCTCTAAAGGCGTTTCTCCATCTGAATGCGTGTCCATTAAACGTTGTTTTCATTGTGAACATCACTTTAATTGTCCTGTCGAGCCATTTTAGCCGGCAGAGCTAGCCCTTTAGCCTGCTAGGTTTGGTGTAAGAGCTAGCTAGTTTGAGAGCTAGCTTGTGTTGTGGAGCTATTTCTGGACCTTTCCTAGAACTTTTGCCCCCTTTCCTCTTCTAATGAAGTTACCCAAGGCCTACTGTCTTCGTCTGGATGTAGAATAGTTCATGCTTTATCCTCATAAAAATGAGAATGGAGCCCAATTTTGAGTGATGTGACGGGACATCAACACTCTTTTTAACTTCCGTTTTCGCACTCTTTTTCATTTCCACCTCTTCGAAACCGGCTCTCCCTCCTCCTCCTCTTTGCCCGGGAAGACAGAAGACTGAGAGAGGAAAAATAAAAGACTACAGTGTGTTGATACCCAAACAAACGGTAAAACACACCTCTCTAACATGTCTGGAAGTGAAGACGAGAGAGAGGACTTCGGGCCGGCTGAAGACAGGTCCATGATGAGAGGTAGGTTACTATCATTCGTGTTTTCTATTAATTTGTGTAAATATCACTACAACTTCTCACTTTTTTGGTCTCCTAGGAAAGTTAACAACCTTTATTTTGGTATTATGAACGAAATTTAGCATATCTATTAAGTGATAAACTCGATTCAAAAAGAAAGTTTGAAGAAAACACCAATTCAAACAAATAATTTGGGTTACAAAAACCACCCAAAATTGAGATAGAAAGGGGATTTGGACCTAATTTGAAGAAAAAGTTACAGTTGGGTATGCTTTTGAGCCCCGTTTCTCTGTTTTGATGAAATAAGGCGAGCTAACTAGCTAGCACAGGCTGGGCTCGGCCGTTAGTGTTCAAATGAACCGGGATTTATGAGACGAGGTAATTTTTAATTAATACGGAAAGGTAGTTTGGGAGTATTTATTGCAAGTAAAGCATATATTTGCTTTCGTTTCGGGGGATAAAGAGTGGTGGTGGGTTTTGCTGGGTCTGTGTGTTTCGAGGCCTACCGGTGTTTGAGTGTGTGTGTGTGTGTGTGTGTGGGAGAAGCTAGTCAGGCTAGCCCCTCTCATGCACACGACACCGGCCCTTTTCTTGAACCCACGCTGTCCACAGATAAACACTTTCTCTTCCCGAAGTACGACCCTCCAGACTGCCCTGCCCTCTCCCCCCAAAAGGTCTCTCTTTCGATGCGTTTCGCCCCTAACTTCGAACTTTTTGACGATGGAGATATTTGAGACTGAAAACAACTGGGGATTCCCCGACACAACACACGTTTTTTCGCCCACCCAGGACTAATCCACACTGTCCTGGGCCTCTCTTCACTTCATCTTTCATGAATACCAGAACGCTCTTATTAGTTTCCAGCACGCTCTACATCTTGTGCAAAGGCTCCCAAGACGAGTGGAAGCTGTCCTAGCTGCAAGAGCGGTACCTGGGTACAGACGCTATGTGAACAAAAGTATTGGGACGCTTGAGTGTTACACTACCAGGGAAATCAAGGATATTGCAATTACATTCATGGAATTTGTTGCCCCCATATTGCCTCTGTAACAGCCTACACTCTTCTAGGACGGCTTTCCACAAGATTTTGGAGTATTTCTGTGGAAATGGGAATTTGTGCCTATTCATTCTGTACAGCATTTATGAGGTCTGTCACTGATGTTGGTTGAGAAGGCCTGGCTCGCAATCTCTGTACCAGTTCATTCCCAAGGTGTTGGATGGGGTTGAGGTCAGGGCTCTTTGTGGGTCAGTCAGCTTCCACACTGAACTTGTCCAACCATGTCTTTATGGACCTTGCTTTGTGCACTGGGCCACAGTCATGCTGGAATAGAATGTTTTTCGCCAAACTGTGTCCACAAAGTTGGAAGCATGGTGGTATTCAAAATGTTTTTGTATACTGAAGCATTAAGATAGTCCTTCGCTGGAAGTAAGGGGCTATACGTGTGTCCCAATACGTTTAGGTACAAAGAAAACAAGGTAATTGACTAAATTCATAAAAGGAACGTGCTTGTCGGAGTTCTAATGTTTGTAAATGCTGTTACTTTTGTTAGGCGATTGCTTTATAAAAATATAATATACTTCTAATAAAAGATACACTATGGGGGAGTTAATCAAGTTAGTCAAGTTAATCCTGCAGAGCTGACTAAAAAGTGGTTTTATGCTTTCTGAAAAAAATTAATCTACCAGATTGATGCGTGTGTATATAATTTAAATAACCCTCTAAATACTGACTAATTGCTACACTTTCTAAGGTTACCAGTTTCATTTCATTTCACAAAAACTTTATCAAAACCCAAAATGTGTTGATTCTTCTTGCAGTGGTGGTGTTATGCTATTCAAATAATTTCCCTCTTTAGTGGTTCAGGTTTTATATGTTACTGAAATATTTAGTGAGTACAAGAGTGCTTGACCAAGGGAATAATGCAAAGCCACGTGATGCAGTCTCTTATTTGACCTACTAAAGGCTTATCCCCCCTGCAAACCATCCTCACTGTCCTTTACTATTTTGGCACACATGAACATGGAGAATCACATGCCAATCTGTTGTGACAAGTGATGACTTTAAAGGCTCATGCTTTAACCAAATGTACGGATTTCAAAGAGAAATTCCATTGACTTTTCAAAAAGTAGAAAACTGTTAAAATGAGGTGTCAAAGTGACAAATTCTCCAAGTTTTTCCAGAAATGTCAGAAGCGACAGAAAGTCATCTTAAGAATTTAAGTGGTTTACCACTGTTTTTCCATGATCAAGGTTTGATCAAATCTGAACATTAGGGTATAATTTAGTATTCTGTTTCTGAGACTGGAGTTTGGTAACATTTGATTTTGAATAGTGTGGGGAAAAACATAGCATATTCACAGTATATAATGTCCTTAGTAAAATTAAATAACATATAGCAGTCTAACCCTTCCTACCAGAAAACGGACTCTAAACCTGCTAACAAATGTGTGGTTGTGTAAATGTATGTTTTGATTGAATGAATGAATTAATTAATTAATACACAGAAATGGGCTCAACCTGTCTGTTCTACAGATGATGATCTGGATGAAGAGATGTCGGAGAATGAAGCCCCTAAAGTGAAAAAAAAGAAGAAAGCTAAGAAAAGCAGTCGTGAAAGTAAAAGCAGCAAAAGACAACGCTCTCGTCGGGAGGTAGGCCTAAATTTTCAGCAGAATTTCTCTTTATTCTTGTTGACGCCAAAAGAATAATCAAATGTGATACGCAACACTAGTGTTGATGGGTTTTTGGTCCTAACCTCATCCTTCATCTTTACTCTAGAGTAATGTGTGCTATTTTTCCCCCTTTAGGATATCCCCATCAGTTCCCCGGAGCCTGTAGATGGACCTGAAGTGGATGAGGTAGAGGAGGATGGTGCCAGAGGGCGCTCGGACAGTGAGGGCAGTGATTACACACCTGGCAGAAAGAAGAAGAAGAGAGCCAGCACCTCTAGAGACAAGAAGAGGAACAGCACTGGCACTGAGAGAAACTCCAATTCGGCTGCCTCTAAGAGGAAGGAACCCGAGGAGGAGGAGGATGAAGACGATGATGACAGCTTGGTGAGTATGAGTGGGTGACAGGAAGTGTCCTAAAAAGTTAGTATTTTCTGCAACATGTAAGGCTTTTAAATATAATTGTTGACATTATTTTTAGATACAAGACCTTCCAGTGCAGTAATGATAAACTTTAGACCACCCAGTGGTACAGTCTTGTGAAGATGCTGCATATGTAAATTTTTTTGTTTTTTAGGAGCCCAAGACCTCCTCCCAGTTGCTGGATACCTGGGGCATGGAGGACATTGACCATGTCTTTACTGAGGAGGACTATAGATCCCTTACCAACTACAAGGCCTTCAGTCAGTTTGTCAGGTATTTGCCACTTCTTACTTAGCCTACAAAACAGTCAGTGTCTCTTCACTTTTTAAAATGTGTAAGTAGTCAACCTAACCATAAAAAAACGATAGTGATAAAGAGACCAGTCATAAAATACAATGTCTTGAAAGGTTGTTCTCTCTCAATTACTTATTTGTAATCTTAGATATTGGATAGTAAGCCCATTGATTATTAAAGCATTTGTTCACTTCTAAGTTAAGTGAATGATAATTTTTTTCCGTGTTTGCACTTTGCACTAATAAAACATTGAACAGAACATGTCCAGTACACATTCATGTAAATAACTATTTCCTTTGAATTTGAAACCATTATTAATCTCACTATAAATTCTTACTTCCCTTTTTGCATGTGAAATGTCATGTTTCATTTTCTTTCCCAGGCCTCTTATTGCTGCCAAAAACCCCAAAATTGCGGTCTCCAAGATGATGATGGTGCTTGGCGCGAAATGGCGTGAGTTCAGCACCAATAACCCCCTACGTGGCTCAGCCACTGCCAACGCAGCCCTGGCAGCCGCTAACGTGGCTGCGGCCGTGGAGAGCATGGTGGCGGCAGAGGTGCCGGCAGCCACCCCTTCAGCACCTCCTCCCGCTGAGCCCCAGCCACCTCCTGCGCCCCCTGTCCGCAAGGCCAAAACTAAAGAGGGCAAAGGTGAGCAGAGCTTTCTGAGTTTTGAAAGAATGGGCTTAACCCAGAAATACTTGTTTGTGATGCAGTGAATTTGCTTTTTATAATTGAACTAATTGAAAAGACATCTTTGTGGAGAATTTAAGTTGCATACCTTCCCCACTTACTTTCTTAATCTTCACCCTTTTTTAAATAAATGCTTTTTCTTGAGCTACTTGGTTCCCTGTAGATATTCATACTGTTAGTGATAAGTGAACAAATTTAATAATGGTCAGTTTTTTGTAGTATCAGTGATATGATGTAAACATAATTTTACTTTCAAAATTCTAGTATTTTATGTGTTTCTAGTACATTTAGGTTATCTGTGACAGTCTTTTAATTTTTTTTCCTGCTGGCTTATGTTCTTTGTCAGGTCCTAATGCCCGCAGGAAGTCTAAACCTACTCCAAAGCCACAGGAGAAGAAGATCAAGACCAAAAAGGTTGCTCCTCTGAAGATCAAATTGGGAGGATTTAACAGCAAGAGAAAGCGTTCATCAGTATGTGTTATCCAGTTATCTGCTTAAATGGTCGCTAAATGAGTTTTCATCTCTTCTCATCATGTCTTTCTTTTCATTATTCTGTGGTCCAGTCAGCAAGGTGACCGGTAAACAGTTTTATTAATGGTCATCCTGGTGGTGTTATTATTAAGCTAGTAGAGAAGATCTTGTTTGCTCTGACTCTATGGCCTGATGTCATTTTAGGCTTAGGAATATATAGTTTTGTATTCCCTTTGGGAGAGGCCACTGGTTTGAGGCTTGCCTCCACCACATTGGTGTGTTGATGGGGGTTAAATGTTCAGATGTCATTCAATAATCTCTTCTGCCCAATCAAGATTCATCTTAACCAATGTTCCCCACTTCTGTGCTTGATGTTTAGAGTGAAGAAGATGATGTGGATGTAGACAGTGACTTTGATGACGGCAGTATGAACAGCGTCTCTGTGTCTGACGGCTCCAACAGCCGCAGCAGCCGCACCAAGAAGAAGCCTAAGCCTAAGAAGAAGAAGAAAGGTGAGAAAAATGGGGAAGTGCTTTAGATTAGAAGGTGGTATGAGCGTGACTCTCCTTGGTGTCTCTTACCTCACATAAGGCTGTAAAGTGTTGTCTTTGGCCTATTTAAATGAAGGCAGAGGCACTCAAACCTCAAGTCACTGTCACTAGTGCAAATAGACACGTTAAGCTTTTCTCTGTGCTGCTTCTAAATGGATGAAACAACTGACTAAAAAAAAAAAATTTTCCAGTACTGTACGGGTTAGTTTGCAAGTTATGACACTGTAGTCTTTGATTTAATCTTTTTTGTCTCTTCTCCTGATTCAGCGGATGATGATGCTGATGGCTATGAGACAGACCACCAGGACTATTGTGAGGTTTGTCAGCAGGGAGGAGAGATCATATTGTGTGACACTTGCCCCAGAGCCTACCACATGGTCTGCCTGGACCCTGACATGGAGAAAGCCCCTGAGGGCACCTGGAGCTGTCCACATTGTGTAAGTGACAGCTTTATGATGTTACACGTTAGTAAGTTGTTATTTTTACCTTTAAACATATTAGATCAAATTCAAAGGAGAAATCTAGTATTTCAGAGTAATTTTCAAATGTCCAGCAGCTGCGTAAGTCACAAAAAGTGAGTTTTTTGATGTTTGTGTTAATGTCTTTCGTGTCAAAATACTGACAGCAAGTAGAATTTAGCTTCCTATTGGTGTTAATATTAAATTACTAGAGACGATCTTATTTGCTCTGGACCCTGTGTAACCTGACATAATTTTTAACATTTCAAGCTCATCAATATATAGTTTTGTATGTACGCTATAGGTTTGGAGAAGGCCCCGGTTTAAGGTGTGCCTTGGCCACGTTTGATGGGGGAAGTCTTATGCATAGATTTGATCTCATAGAGGAAAAGCAGCTGGACATGCTAAATTAGGGGTTGACAAATATAGGATGTTTTTAACTGTTGGGATGTCATTCATTCATTCATCTTGTGAAGTGTAAGAGTTTATAGGCTTTTTCAAAACAGAGTTTTACCTAGTTTTGGGCTGATACCTTGTTCCAATTAAACTAGTCAGTTGTGCAGCTCTTTTCCCCTGATGATCCAAGACTTGTAGCTTTCAAGGAGAACTTAATCTTTGCTTAATGTGTAGAAATGTTTAAAACTGTTGTTTTTTATTCCGATCATTCTCCTCAAACACTTTTCATATATCTTATGAAAGGAGTCATGTTGGATGTTAAATATAAACCTGTGAAATATATTTGTTAATGTTCTCAATATGAACATTAGGGTGTAGTGTAGGTTGTGAATTAGCTTTTTTTTGTTGGTTAACTTTATTTAATAGGAAAAAGAAGGTATTCAGTGGGAGGCACGTGAAGAGGCCTCAGAAGGAGAAGAGGACAATGACGGAGCTGGTGGTGATGCAGAGGAGGACGACCACCACATGGAATTCTGTAGAGTGTGTAAAGATGGAGGAGAACTGCTGTGCTGTGACTCTTGCCCCTCTTCCTACCACATCCACTGCCTCAATCCACCACTTCCTGAAATACCCAATGGAGAGTGGATTTGTCCTCGTTGCACTGTGAGTTAGTTAAGGCTATCAATAAGTTCAAAAGTAGAACAGCTTTGGATCATTTTTATTTATTTATTTTTTAAAAATTTTTTTACAAATAATTGATCTTTGTAATACGTAATACAGAGCTTATTGTAACACTTAAAACTTTCAGTTTCTATTATCTGATTGGGTTCTTGATTTTCATACCACTTTTCTTTCCAGTGTCCTGCTTTGAAGGGGAAAGTGCAAAAGATCCTTACCTGGCGTTGGGGCGATCCACCACCACCCACCCCTGTGCCCCGACCCCCTGACCTTCCAGCTGATTCCCCTGATCCTCTTCCGTTGGCTGGCCGGCCTGAGAGAGAATTCTTTGCCAAGTGGCAGAACATGTCATATTGGCACTGCTCTTGGGTCTCTGAGCTGCAGGTTTGTGGATGCGTACACATCTACAGTATCTCCAAATGACTGTATTAATGGCTCAGCTTACAATCCTTTCAAATACATTGTCTGCACTGCTAGTTCCAGACCAAAATAAGAACATTTTGTTTTGCCACAAATTGTAGTTCAGTTGTTATGGTCACTTAGATAAATTCGATTTATACAGTAACTTATACAAATAAGCTATTCTGGCTTATCTGGTACAAACCGATGGCTGAACGTACTCTCTCTTGTCTTCGGCAGCTGGAACTGCATTGCCAGGTAATGTTCAGAAACTACCAACGCAAGAACGACATGGACGAACCCCCACCTATAGACTTTGGAGGTGAGGGTGACGAGGACAAGAGTGATAAGAGAAAGAACAAAGACCCTATCTATGCCCAGATGGAGGAGAGGTATTATCGTTTTGGTATCAAAATGGAGTGGATGATGATCCATCGCATCCTTAACCACAGGTGAGGCATAAAATGTATTTTTTGAAAGGGCTTCCTAATTTCTATTTAGGTTTTTAGCGTAAAGGAACCTCTAAAATGTGAAGCACTTGAAATGCAGTTCCAGCAAATCCAATGCTACGCGCCTTGTGTATTTGATGCAGTCAGATACCATTAGCTTTTGGTTTTCATATATTTGTATTGGTATAATTGTGACTGTTGGTATTATGAGACCACAACTCCTCCATCATATTACTTAGTGGCTAATTTATTTAGTAAGTTTCAGCCTTTTAAAAAAATTTTTAATTACAAGAAAAAAATAGATCCTGAAGATATAACCTCTAAACGTAAACATTTATTTATTCCATCAAGTGTGGATAAGAAAAACAACTGTCACTACCTCATCAAGTGGCGGGATCTTGCATATGACCAGGCTACCTGGGAGGCAGAAGACATGGACATCCCAGAATATGAGGCTTACAAATTGCAGTACTGGAACCACAGGTATAACATACATACAAAAGCACAAACCCTAAAACCTTGCTTACCCCTACATTTAAATGCTTGGTCCATGCAAACTGTCATTTAATCAAAATTTCTTAGATTATATAACTGTGTATAACAGTATGCTTGGGAACATCCTCTTATAGGGAGCTTATGATGGGAGACGATGGAAGACCGAGTAAAAAAATGAAGATTAAAGGCAAGATGAAGAGACTGGACCGACCTCCAGAGAATCCGGTTGTGGATGTGAGTCTGCCCCTACTGTGCTTTTATAAAATGCCATTAATTGTTATTTACAAGTATGTACAAGCAAAAGCTTTTGGGTTTGATGGCTTTAGGCTGATGTAAACAAGATTGCTCTTTTTTCAGCCCACCATTAAGTTTGACCGTCAGCCAGAGTACCTGGATGCTACGGGTGGTACACTACATCCATACCAGTTAGAAGGCCTGAACTGGCTGCGCTTCTCCTGGGCTCAGGGAACCGACACCATCCTTGCTGATGAAATGGGTCTTGGCAAGACGGTGCAGACTGCAGTGTTTCTCTACTCGCTGTACAAAGAGGTTTGTCCGTATTCCAGTGTGTGCATGCATGCCTGAGCTTTTGTCAGTTGAATTAGTTAGTAGGGTTGCCATTTTGATTTGAGAGCATATCCTCAACTGCAATTTACAGATTTAATCAACATGGATGACCGTCATTGCTTCTATTTCTATAGAATATAGCATGTCTGCCACCTGCTGGCTGAGGTTGAGAATGCACTTAAAGCAATAGCTATAGGATGTTATAAATTTCACTTACATTTTTTGTTCAACAGTGTTTAACAAAGTCTAATAGCAAAATGGACTGTAGTATAAGGTGAAATTACTTTTAAAAATATGAATATAATCTTTATTATGCCAATGTTTGCCGCTTAAGCGGCACAAGTTACTATTCTCTTTAACAACCTATCAATTGATATTTTCTAAAATGTTAAA
Organism: Brachypetersius altus; assembly: GCA_037974465.1. Classification (NCBI taxonomy): domain Eukaryota; kingdom Metazoa; phylum Chordata; class Actinopteri; order Characiformes; family Alestidae; genus Brachypetersius; species Brachypetersius altus. Next base: position 4,063,231 of record JBBPDB010000140.1, read on the forward strand.
TTGGTTCAAGTATTAGTAGCACAGAAAAACTATCAAACCATACCAGGAATGCCGTTAGCTTACAACTTTCTCGACATAAGCACATATGCTTATTTCCTTCTGTGTAAGTGGACATTTGTGTGGCATGGTATTGTCAATACTGAAGGTTAGATACAGCGTCTTAAAATGGGCTCTCAACTCCTTTTTGCTTTGTGTGCTGAAAAGTGTTTGGATGTTGTATTTTGGTGGAGCCAATAATAAGTAAAGTAAGATTCATCAATTGTCTATTGGTCAGTTCATCGCACAATTTTCACACAATATAAATTTCTCAATTGGCAAATTTGTGCTTGCTTTTTTAGGGTCATTCTAAGGGCCCTTTCCTGGTCAGTGCCCCTCTCTCTACCATCATTAACTGGGAACGAGAGTTTGAAATGTGGGCTCCAGACATGTATGTGGTGACCTACGTGGGAGATAAGGATAGCAGAGCTGTCATTCGAGAGAACGAGTTCTCATTTGAGGATAATGCCATTCGTGGAGGCAAGAAGGCTTCCAGGATGAAGGTGAGTTTTGCCAACCTTGCTGGCAAAATATATTTGTGGCATGTAATTATGTGCACTGGTTTTATTGTTGATTTAAACCTTTTGATTTGTGTGTGTAGACTGAACACCAAATATACAAATATAAAATAACAACAAATATAAAATATAAAAACATTGATAAAGTGGATATAGCTTGTTTTGTATTCAGTAGTGGCCAGTAGAGACACCTGGGCATTATTAATTGAATGCTACTTCACTGTTCATTTACATTTTGATTCTATAAGGTACTAAAGGTTGTTCTGTGTTGACACTGCTCATTAATTCTTTCCATCACCTCTTCTGCATACAGAAAGAGGCCTCTGTCAAGTTCCATGTTCTGCTGACCTCCTATGAGCTGATCACTATTGATATGGCGATCCTGGGCTCCATTGACTGGGCCTGTCTGGTGGTGGACGAGGCCCACAGGCTCAAAAACAACCAGTCTAAGGTTAGTCCTAACATTTCACCCAAAAATTGAAGATGACTTCTTTTAGATTTACAAGTTAAGTGCAGGACTAGATTCATTCAGTTTGAGACAGGTCCTCTAACATGTAGCAAAGTCTTGAACTGTGAAATATCAAGGACCTGTTTCCCAGACAGGGATTAAGCCTAGTTTTGGACTACCCTTTCCTTTTCAATGGAAAATGTCTATTCCCAGCACTACATAATCTAGGACTAGGCTTAATTCCTGTCTGGGAAACCGGCCCCAAGTGTCCTATGTTGTTCTATCGTTGTCTGCAGTCTGGAGAAATTATTTTCAGGGTGCAGGTGGGAAATGCTGGCTGTGAACAACTCTAATGCTGTGTTACTGATTGCAGTTTTTCAGAGTGCTGAATAACTACTCCCTTCAACACAAACTGCTGCTTACTGGAACCCCTCTCCAGAACAACCTGGAGGAGCTCTTCCATTTACTCAACTTTCTCACACCAGAGAGATTCAGGTACTGTGGGAGTCTGTGTGATTTGAGAAAGTGTGTGATTAGTTCAGAAACCTGATGGCAAAACTCCATGTGTTTGTTAGTAATCTGGAGGGATTCCTGGAGGAATTTGCTGATATTGCTAAAGAGGACCAGATTAAGAAGCTGCACGACATGCTGGGACCACACATGCTCAGGAGACTCAAGGCAGACGTGTTCAAGCACATGCCATCCAAGACTGAGCTCATTGTCCGAGTTGAGCTCAGCCCCATGCAGAAGTGAGTAAGAAAAAGAAATGGAAATCCTGACAAGATGAGGGGAAGTTAAAGTAAGAAACCAGCCTTTTGGCAGCACCTAAGTATTCCTAGGATCCCCAAAAATATCATTTAAGATAATTGAAGTATCCCATTGACAATAGTTATCTTAAACCTTTTACCAAAAGAAGCACAGAGTACAGACTGAACATTGTCTCAGATTAAAAAGACTTCCTGGTGCTGGGTGCCTGTTTAAACATGAGAACTTGCAAAGATGCACAGATATGTAGTTTCAGGTACAATATAAATATTGACCACACCTTGTGTCATTTTCTTAACTCTTAAATCTGAGCAGACTTGAATGCTGTGTTGCATCTTTTTTGGAGCATTCACTGTGAAGACACTATTTAGTGTGAATGAAAAACCAAAACAGTATGTCTGTAAAATTAAAGGTATAAACAAAATTCTTCTGTTTCGGTCACTGTGCAATCGGAAAACTACAGTCATTGAAGGCCAACAGAGGCTGCTGTGGAATATAGAAATTCCCAGCAAGAGTGATTACACATGCTACTACAAAATTGAGTGTGCCCTCAAAGTAAAACAGGGTGCAATAATCATTGGCTAGTAACACACCGACCACTGTCATGCATGCATAGGATTTTAGCTCTATCTAGGAAAGACACAACCTGACCTTAAGTGTTTTTGGTCATTATTTTGCAGACTCCAGTGTGTGTACTAAGTATAATCTTTATTTGTAGGAAATATTACAAGTTCATCCTGACCCGCAACTTTGAGGCTCTAAACACCAGAGGAGGTGGAAACCAGGTCTCCCTGCTCAACGTGGTGATGGACTTGAAAAAATGCTGCAACCACCCTTACCTTTTCCCTGTTGCTGCTATGGTATGCACTCTCAATGTTTCTACAGAACCTAATAGTTCAGTTGCACCGTCAGGGGTTCACTAGAAAATTGTCAAAATATTCTGCTTGGATGGTGGTAGACTAATCATTGTGTGGTGTTTGAAACAGGAAGCACCTAAAATGCCCAATGGGATGTATGATGGCAGTGCCCTCACTAAGTCTTCAGGGAAACTGCTGTTGCTTCACAAGATGCTACGCAAACTCAAAGATGGGGGACATAGAGTGCTCATCTTCTCTCAGGTACACATTGGCACAAATGCGAACATTTGCTGAAACCAGTCCATGTTTCTGTAGGAAATAATAATAATAGCTGCTTGCATGTTCTGTTGTAGATGACCAAAATGTTGGACTTGTTAGAAGACTTTCTGGAGAATGAGGGCTACAAATATGAGCGAATTGATGGTGGTATTACTGGGGCAATGAGACAGGAAGCAATTGATCGCTTTAACGGTGAGTTGTTTTTAACCATTGATTATGCCCATTAGCGTGTGAGCCTCATGTTGTAACATTCACTAGAAATTGTCTTTATATGGCTCTTCCAGTTGAAATGGAAAGCTAAATTGTTTATCTCGTTTCAGCTCCGGGGGCTGTTCAGTTCGTTTTCCTTCTGTCAACCAGGGCTGGTGGTCTAGGTATCAACCTGGCAACAGCTGACACAGTCATCATCTATGACTCGGACTGGAACCCTCACAACGATATTCAGGTGACCCACTGAGCAACAGTAGTAGCCTTGTTATCAAAGTTAGCTTAGAATTTAGATCTGCCAGCTTTATTGGCAGTTGCACATTGATTAGGTTTGGTGTTAATTTGATTATTTTTTTACTCCTCATGTAGGCCTTCAGCAGAGCTCACAGAATTGGCCAAAACAAGAAAGTGATGATCTATCGCTTTGTCACCAAAGCCTCCGTGGAGGAGAGGATTACTCAGGTACTACACTTTATTTTTATAATAGCCTAATGATGAATGTCGCCTGCTTCGTTAGTCTTGTTTTTACTTTCTGTAAATGAGCCATGTCTCATTTTCATCTCTTCCATAGGTGGCCAAAAAGAAGATGATGCTTACCCACTTAGTGGTACGACCTGGCTTGGGCTCCAAAACAGGTTCCATGTCCAAGCAAGAGCTGGATGACATTCTCAAATTCGGCACAGAAGAGCTGTTTAAGGATGAGGGTGAAGGTGAGTGTCTAACTGCATTGTGTCAGCTAAATGCGTCTAACTGCATTGTGTCAGCTAAATGCCGTAAATGTAACAGTGAAAATGTGTCCATTCCCAGTGCGGATGTTCTAAAGTTTTGTTGTTTTTTTTTCCAACATGTTTCTTAGTTATCTGAAGATAAATAAGTGAAATTGTTCCCTTTCAATCCTACTAGGGGAGAACAAAGAGGAGGACAGCAGCGTGATTCATTATGATGATAAGGCCATAGACCGGCTTCTTGATCGTAACCAGGATGCTACAGATGACACTGAGCTCCAAAGTATGAATGAGTACCTCAGTTCATTCAAAGTTGCTCAGTATGTGGTCAAAGATGAGGACGATGAGGTAAGTGCTGCATAAGTTTCATGTTATGCTGTTTGTTTTTTTTTTGTTTGTTTGGTTTTTTTGTTTGTGTTTTTAGCCAAAAAAAGGAAAACCTTTTTTTTTCCCTGACCGCCTTTTACTTTCACAGGAAGAAGAGGTGCAAAGAGAGATTATTAAGCAAGAGGAGAGTGTGGACCCAGACTACTGGGAGAAGCTGCTCAGGCACCACTATGAGCAACAGCAGGAGGACTTGGCCAGAAACCTTGGCAAGGGCAAGCGTATCCGCAAGCAAGTCAACTACAATGATGGATCTCAGGAGGACAGAGGTACCTAATGACTGAAACACAAATTTGTGCAATGCTCGACGTATAGCTTCACGTATTAAATGTTTATACATTTACCATCTCAAGGTCTAATCTGTAGAAACTTGTGTGGAGGAAAAATGTATTCATTGTTTAAGCTTATAACACTAGACTCCTAATTGTTTTGAATACTGATCACAATAATGAACCACCTGAACTTTTTTCAGAATACTAAACGTTAATCACATTCCTGTTCAGAAATACTTTGAGTCTTGAGTGGAGAAACCTTTTTTTTTTTTTTTTTTTTGCTAACTAATTTTTTTTCTTGTATGGTCAAGACTGGCAGGATGATCAGTCTGATGGTCAGTCAGACTACTCTGTTGCCTCAGAAGAAGGAGATGAGGACTTTGATGAGCGTGCAGAAGGTAAATTGCTCCATCAGAATCGGAAAACATTTTCTGATCCCAGAAGAAATTGCTTATGTCTAAATAAATTCAATAAAATAATCTGCAGAAAAAACTCGGTATACAAAACAGCTGGGTATAAATGCTGTAGTAACAACAATTTGTGTGATTAGTAATTCACTTAACTGTACGTTAGGAGTACTTTATAGCACATAATAGAGATCAGTAGTATATAAGTAATATGTAATTATACTCGCATGGAAATTTACCATAGTAATGCAATGTAAACGGCTCGCTTGCTTGACTTGAAATGCGGATGTTTTGGACTGCACTCACTGTAATCATTTTCCAAATTCTAGCCAATTCCCGCAGACCAAACAGGAAAGGCCTCAGAAACGACAAGGACAAACCATTACCCCCCCTGCTGGCCAGAGTGGGAGGCAACATCGAGGTGAGCTTAAGTTTTTCCATTTTTGTTCATGTAGTTCATGTAGACATTGACAGAGGGTGGGAACAAAAACTCACTAACTCAAACATGCTGTTCGTTCTAGGTGTTGGGTTTCAATGCACGTCAGCGGAAGGCCTTCTTGAATGCTGTGATGCGTTATGGGATGCCCCCTCAGGATGCATTCACCACACAATGGCTAGTCAGGGACTTGCGAGGGAAATCTGAGAAGGAGTTTAAGTGAGTACCAGCTTTTGTGGGTCAGTTGCTCAGACCTGAAAGATGAAAATGTTTGGTTGTTATCACTTCTTTATTTCTTTTCTTTTTCTCTGTCTTAGGGCTTATGTATCGCTCTTCATGAGGCACTTATGTGAGCCTGGTGCTGATGGTGCTGAAACCTTTGCTGATGGTGTGCCAAGAGAAGGTTTGTCACGGCAACATGTTCTCACTAGGATTGGAGTAATGTCGCTGATCCGCAAGAAGGTAAGCAAACCTCTGGTTTAACTGGTTTAAATTGTGACTCGAGTAATATATATATTTTCCCTGTTAACATTTACATCATGGTTCTTTGCCAACTGTTACCAGGTACAAGAATTTGAGCATGTGAATGGTCAGTGGTCTATGCCCTGGATGATGGAGCTAGAAGAAAATAAAAAAGCTGCTGGCCTTCCAGACTCCCCAGGAAAGACTCCTTCCACTGGCACTCCGGCTGACACACAACCCAACACACCGGCTCCAGGTTTTTGTCTTTTTGTTGTTATATTGATTTTGTTAGAAAGTAATAATTAGTTTTGTGGAAATTTATACAACCCTATTTCACTATACAGATGATCCCTCCAAGTCAGAAGATGGCAGCAAAGAGACCGACAAAGAGAAAGAATTCAAGAAAGATGGAGAGGGTGACCTGGCAAGCAAGGAACCCAATAAGAAAGCAGAGTCAGAGGTAAGTGATGGGTCAGATTATTCTGCGTATCGCAGGTGAAGTTTAGAAAATCTCCAGTGCTAAACTGATGCTCTGCTAATAGGTCATCGCCATTCCTGATGATGATGAAAAAACGCCTTCCCCTGCGGAACAGAATGAAAAACCAGAGAAAAACTCCCCTGAATCTACCACGGAATCGGGCAAAGCAGGGAGTCTAGAAGAGAGAGAAAAAGAGAAAACTGAAGATGGAGAGCAAAACAAGACTTCAGATGAGGTGAAGACTGAAGGGTCTGAAGTCAAGAAAGATGACACTGAGAGCAAAGGTAATGATCATAATAGATTCCTGCACTGGGTGTTGATTTTGGTTAAACAGAAGATGGTGTGTTTTGTTTAGTTTTGCATGTGGTGTTTTATTTTAAATGTATAGTTAACTTTTTTTTAATCCCTTTTTTGCCAGATGAAAAGAAAGAAGATAAAACTGAGAAGATGGACACCACCCCTGCTCCTGATGAGAAGAAAGGTAGAACCTGGTTGAACTGACTAATACAGTTGTATGAGTCAAAGTCCATGAAGTCCTGGTCAGGTTACACATGCTTTGCCTACCTGAAGACATTTTAGACAGTGAATCATAAGCAGGAAACCTTTTCATGGTTCGTTATATTTCGTTTCTGCGTCTGAGCTGATGAGTTCGGCTGTTGAATGTGAGCACAACACTCTAGAGACATGAAGGGTGACCGTAATCAGTGAAGTCAAGTAATTGGCATTATATTCAATTCATGCAAGTACACTGTATTACATTTTGAAGAGATGTTCTGTGCAGATTGTGTTCACAGAGAAAATCCGCAAAATATGTTGTTTGACCAGGAGCGCCCAAAATGTGTGTATCTGGCGAATGCAACCCCATCCCCAACTCACCCACACATTTTGTTTCTCTTTTCTTTTTCTTTTAGACCAAAAGGATGAAAACGGATCTGGTAAGACGGAGGAGTCCGCCAAACTGCAGAATGGCGACAGTGCGAAAGATGGAGTTGCAGCTGGGGCGAGTGAGGAGAAGAAGAAAGCAAAGACCCGTTTCATGTTCAATATTGCAGATGGAGGATTTACTGGTAGGAGGAACAGCCGGCTTCCATTTTCTTGTGTGTGCTGCTTTGGGTGATTTATGTTTGTTTATTTGTTTATCTTCTGTCTCGCAGAATTGCACTCACTGTGGCAGAATGAGGAGCGGGCAGCCACTGTTACCAAAAAGACCAATGAGATTTGGCATCGTCGCCACGATTACTGGCTTCTTGCTGGTATCATACAGTATCCTTTCTGTTTTTTCAACATGTAGTGAAGTGAAAGTGACCATTCTGTCATACGTGAACACACCACAGCACACAGTGTGAAAAGCATAAAATTCTTCCTCTGCATTTAACCCATTCACCAAGAGAAGCAGCGGGACACCAGGAACACTGCGCCCAGGTAGCAGTGTGTGGGGACAGTACCTTGCTCAAGGGTACCTCAGAGGTGCCACTAGCAGTCTTGGGATACTTTATTGAGCGGTCATTGTTGTGCTGTGTATCCTTAACTTCTTTTTCCTCAGACATGGCTATGCTCGGTGGCAGGACATTCAGAATGATGTTAAATTTGCGATCCTCAATGAACCCTTTAAGGGTGAGATGAACCGAGGAAATTTCCTGGAAATCAAAAACAAATTTCTGGCCAGGAGATTCAAGGTATAAACCTGAGCTGTTAAAGTCCTTTCACTCTTAATCAAACTGTTTAAAGAAATTGTATTCACGTACAAAGCAAACTAAGCCCGTATTCTGCTAATCTGATGACTTTCTCTAGTTGCTGGAGCAGGCTCTGGTGATTGAGGAACAGTTGCGAAGAGCGGCATACTTAAATATGACCGAGGACCCTTCTCACCCCTCCATGGCTCTGAACACACGCTTCAGTGAGGTTGAATGCCTAGCAGAGTCTCACCAACATCTCAGCAAAGAGTCCATGTCTGGCAACAAACCTGCCAATGCCGTCCTGCATAAAGGTGGGTATTCTGAGGAAACGCTGGTGCCATTCTAGTTTGCTATTATTATTTTAAACGCATTTTGTTTTCCAAATCTAATCATGTTTCATTTAGCACTGTTGCACTGCAAGTTAGGGAAGTTACTCAAAGGCAATGCATGACATAGGATTCGTTTTTTCGAGCTGTAGTCAAATGAAAAGTCATTACATCTAGTTTACTATCTTGAATAAACTTCTGTACCAAGTGAACAGTACAAAACAGCCCATTTCAGTACAGTCATAGTAAACACAAGTCACTGGTACTGCCTTTGCCTGAGACGCAGTCAGTCATGTTTGATTTAACCTATGAACATCGAATGCTTTTTAAAAACCTAGAAATTAGGCAGTAGTAATAGTTGGCTACCTCCAATTAGGCATTTGCACACAGTAGGAGATTTTCATATTGTATGCGTTCTCACCTACTGATTATACTCTGATAGGTTTAGGCGAGGGGTTGGTGTCTTGCCTTATGCAGTCTCTACCCAGATATGATGCGGTCACCGAGTAGTTTAGTTATAATCAGCCGCATTAATTATAACTAATATTTAATTAATTTGTTAATTAAATATATTTAGGTGTTGGCCCTGACCAACAGAATCTCCTAGCCTCTCCAGTTAGACTAAATTGGTGTCTTTGTGTACCTTTCATTTCTTCACCCTTTCTAGTGTGAAGATGATTTCCTTCTAGTTTTACACCAGTTGCATGGTCATGTCAACCCTGTCACTCGCTCACTGAGCTCTTGTCACATATGGGCATTACACAGACTTTGTCCTAGGAGCTGAGAGGGCAAAGTCTGTCCAACCATCTGGTTCAAATCATTCAGACGTTTGCACACATATATGGCTCCTCAGAGTAATATATATATATATAGGCAAAGTCTAGTCTGGCCAGGGCATGAAACATATGAAATATGGGGGTGTTTAAAGGTTTGCACATAACTGTGTGTAGAGCAAATCTGTAATTAAAGTGATCCATAGTAATGCAAGTAATAATTCTAAGGTAATCCTAACTTTAATGTGATTACATTAAAAAATCTTAAGGAAAAATGCAGTTCTGAATTTGCTGACTTGGTTTTATTCAATTGATTCTTATTCCATTCTGTGTGTCACATTTCAAACAGTGCTGAAGCAGCTAGAAGAGTTGCTGAGTGATATGAAGGCCGATGTTACTCGTCTCCCAGCGACCATAGCCAGAATACCACCAGTCGCTGTGAGGCTACAGATGTCAGAGAGAAACATTTTGAGCCGTTTGGCCAGCAGAGGTCCAGATACACAGTCTCAGCAGGTAATAATCATGTTGCTTTTCTAATAACTCTTAACTTTTCTTATATAGCTGTCCTATGATTCACATGCCATATGAAAAGACCTTTTTTAATGTCAATCTAAAAGTAAATTGACTTTTTTTTAACCTTGTTTATTAATGTCCTTGTTCATGTTGATCCTAAAAAGTTTGTTTTAAACTCAAACTTATTCTGTGAATTGAATGAATGTTAGTGGTAATCTGCTCCCCCTCATTATCTGCTGCTATTTTATTGCATTTTTTTTATTTTATTTTCTGCCGTAACCAGTTCAGAGACTGTTGCTGATAGTGTTTAAAATTGAAATGTATGATGGTATGGGAGGAAATACGTTCTGACTGCTGATGTTTCGATGTTGACTTTAAGCCTGTCTTTGAATGCTTAGTATTTTATTATTATTATTATTATTATTAATAATAATACTTTCCCATTTTTCTTGTTGGTTGTAGGTATCTCAGCAGTAGCCTGCATTAGGCTTGCTTGCCCCTAAAGCACCGCCCACCACCTCTACATTCCTGACTGACACCAGAGGACATCTCGCCTTAGCTTAAAGCCACACCCCAGTACCTACAAATGGACATGCCACGAGCCTGTAGGCTAAAATCTGGGGGTGTGGAAACTGAAGCTATTTTATGTTTTTTTGTTTTTTTTCTTCCTTTTTTTTATTAATATTATTGATATAATGTTATTATGATGGTTTTTGGGACCGAAAATAAAAATGTAATAAAGACTTCTCTCTTTATGCAGTTGATTTTCTTTAATAGTGTGATTGTTACAAAAATGTAATGATGGGCTGAAAATGCTTTGCACTGTTCCAGTAATATTTCAAACGTATATAACTTATACAAAACTGTGCCTTGGCTTTTTTTACCTGTTGGTCAGAAACCTAAAAGTATTCCTGGCAGTCATGCCAACAATACATAAAGAATATAGGCCTTTGTAGAGAGCTGAAACTTTCCATCATTTGTTAAATAGGTACATATTGCTCCTCATAGCTTAAAAAAAACTACTTAAAATCTGGAGACGTTGCATAGTTTCAAACCAAATGGTATGGAATTGTTGCACTTAGCAATTGTCTTATGAGCCTTTTGACTGAAAGAAGACTGATTTATTTTGAATGATTTCACTTTATTTTTTATTCTAATGGTTTGACTGTGGCTGAACTATGTCCCTACTCCCTCGGTACCACAGGCGATGTACTAGGTTTAAAAAAGATGATGGAAAGCTCATCCATTAATGCTAATTCTCATCAGATTATTCAAATGAGGGCTTTCTAGGTAACAGTTCCAACAATAAAGGGAACAGTAGTTAATGCCTGAACATGTTTGTCACCTAATCCAACTAATTGTAAAGAAATAGCAAAGGGTTGCATTACTAATGTATAGTCTCAAAGAGCTAGTACAGTTCTGAGAAAGTCTGTAAATGACCTAACGTAAAGGTATTTGAGGCTAACATGGACTAGCCTACATCGTCTGTGCTGTGTTATGGTCATTTTTGTCTTGTGTGAACAATGTGCATTTAACCCTTTCACCAAGTGAAGCAGTGGGCAGTCAGTGATGCAGTGTGTGGGGTTGGTAACTTCAAGGGTACCTCTGGTCCTACTGGCAGTCCTGGGATTCAAACCAACAGCCTCCTGAACGCAGGGGAAACTCCTTAATTAAATGCTGCCCAACTAAACCAATGGCAAACATGAATGCAAAAATAAAGGGAACCGTGTAACAGCAGTATTATCGATGCTTACGTGCGTTGATCTATAAACCTACATTGATGAAAAAGCCATTTTACAGCCTGTATTCCCTGACCCCGTGACTTGGCCTAGAGTCTTCTGTTAGAAAATGATCAGTAAAGGTGGGAACAACTGGAGAACGCTCATTAGCATAACGTCAATAAAGAACTAAAAACACAAGTTTTATAAGTCAATGGAGCGTCCATGACAAGTGAGTGATCTCAGCTTTTCAATCAACCCCGTAAAATACCTTAAATAACAGATATTACTAAAATATTTTGAACACATATTTTCTAAAGGGTCTACTACTAATATTTAATGAGAATTAAACACATAGTATAACACATAGTCATAGTGCTAGTTATACTACCTGTCAAAGGTTTTGGCTGTTTATTCTGTTTATCTTTTTTTTTTAATCTTTTATTTTTCTAAACAACTTAAAACTATCAGAGGTCAGGCCAGGGGGTGTTACATGAGATCTTGGAGGGAAGGGCGGCCTCCCGTCTGGGGGTGAACCGCTGGGTCGCTGCGGTGGGATCCACCCTGCTGGGGGATGGGCCTTGGGGTCTTGGATCGTTTCAGTGTGTGGATGGCCCTCCACTGGGGGGGCCCTGCACCGTGTGAGTGGTCGCAGAGGTTCTAGGGGTTCCCTACACATGTACCACATAGTGGGAGTAAATAGGTCAAATAGGTCAAATAGGTGAAATTTAGACTATGTAGTTTCCCATCAGCAACAAGTGTTGCCAAGTATAAAACCTACACTTTCACTATCATAACCACCAAGAAATTGAAAAATTCAAGCATATTGTGTGTTAGGGAAGTCTAAGGAGTAAAATGCATGCACTTATTTTGCAGGGAAACTTTGGGATTAAACGGGTTAATTTTCTTTCAGTACTCAGGGATGAACATAGAGACACATGAAATAACATGTAGGCCTGGGAATAGTTGTGTCACAAACAAAGTAAAAAAATACTTGATCTTGATTGCTTGATTTAAATGTAAAATTCTGCACCGATTTAAATGTAGCTAATAGGATGCTTACAAGTAGTAGTAAACGGAGCGAATAAAATTGTTCTGTAAAGCGTCCATTTGTCATACGTGAACACCCCACTGCACACAGTGTGAACAACATGACATTCTTCTCCGTATTTAACCCATTCACCAGCGGGCAGCCTGGAACACAGCCCATGAGGAGCAGTGTGTGGGGACGGTACCTTACTCAGGGTACCTCACAGGTGCCACTAGCAGTCCTGGGCTTCAAACCCACAACCTTCTGATCAACTCCCTGACCATTAGACCGCCAACTGAATTGTGTCATCTTGTGGTTTCTATAAAACAAGATAATGACCTGCCACAAAATGATCAGATTCTTATGATCTAAGGTAATCTAAGCAAATCTAAGCTACTTACATCACATTTCAACAGTCATAAATCACTAAATTTGTAAATTTGCTTCACTGTCAGTGATAATTTACTGTACAAACGATATGTACCTCTGCTAGTATGTACCTCTGCTAGATGGACTAGTGATGCTTTAGCCTACAGTTTCCCTCAAATATCAAGCACTGATGCCTGGCCCCACCCATCAAAAATGCGACCCGCACTCTGTGCTTACAATGCACAAACTTTATTTCTAGCTGAGTTCTTTTTGCTCTGCTCTGCTGGTCTCGTTAGTCTTTGGGCTCCTGTCTGAGTGCTTTCTGCATGCGCTAGTCATCCTGCGTTAGCATCAGTGTCAGTGACGGTTAAGCAGCTGTACGTTTAGCCAACACTTTGGCAGAGAGCGACAGAGCGGCGTTGGTGTCGACCATGAGTTTGTGCTCCAAGGCACCTCTGAGGACTCACCGGGGACCCAAACTCATTTTCTTGCAGTGTAGCTATTTTCACCGGTTCTCGTCTCCCTTGCTTTCGCTCTGTGTATTCCTGACTCACCACCTCTTTTACCAGCTCAACGTATATCGTTCTCGGTTACTGTCTGTTCACCCACTCTCTTCTTTCATTCCCTCTCTCTCTCTCTCTCACTTCCTCCCTCTCTCTCACATTCTCGCCCTCTCTCTCTCCGGTGATTGGAGATGATTTATATAGCTGGTGAATTCCCTCCAGCAGCACCCACTTCTGTGTGATTGAAAGCGTCGGCTGGTAATTATTCTGCTAGACGTATTGACTCAGCAGCAGCAGTCACTCTGAGCTGCGATTTAAATCAAAACGGCCGCGTTACCATGGCGGCGCCACCCGCCCAGCAGCGCAGCTCTACCTTTTTTTAATGGAGTCCCCATTTCACCGCTCCAAACCCTTTCGCATACTGAACACTTCTCTTCTCACACTCTCTCGCTCACTCTCGCTCTCTTTCTCTGCTTCCTCCATTTTGTTTGCCTCTACCCCCTCCCCCCCATCCCCCTATTCCTCTCCTTTTTTGGTTCCAAAAGGCCATGTCACATCAGATTTCGTCTGCTTTTTAACGCTGTCGCCCGTTCCCTACCTCTCTCCCTTTCTCCTCCCTGGCTCTTAATCTCTCTTCTCCTTTTCTCCCCCTTGCTGTGTAATCCCTCCATTTACACCTCTTTCCCTTATTCTGGCGACCCGTCCTTTTCCTGTCATGCAATTTTTGTCTCTTTTCTTCCTGCCCCACCAACCTGCTCTCCTTTTTTCCCTCCACCCTGCAAAGGGGTCGATGCCAAGACAGCTGCAAGGAGAGGGATTAAAGAAAGAGTGTAGAGGAGAGAGAGAGAGAGAGAGAGAACGAGAGGGAGAGAGAGAGAGAAATGGGACAGGCATGAGTGAGTGAGGTAGAGCGGGCAAAAAAAGGAAACGAGGATCGTGGAAAGCACAGATCCTTTGATAGATGAGTAATAGAGACTAAGAGAGGCTGATGGAGACACAGTAGTGTATGAGAGATAGTAGACATGCAGACACCAGCCTCCAATGGAAATATGTAGTCTACAGCAGGGATTTCACAGTGAAGTACATGGAGCACATCCAGCCCACGAGTGCGGCCCGTCACACGCTTAGATCCTTTTTAGTTTTTGCAGCTACATATTTCTATGACATGTAGATTTGATTTACCCACCACACACTGTATCTAATTACCTGATGTGTTTAAAACCAGCTTAGATTGAGGCTTACATTGTTGAAGGCAAAAATAAACTAGTTTGAAAGGAACCTTTGAAACATGGCAAGACATGGCTGTAATTTAACTCACTTAGTTGTTATTCCAATTTAGACAGATAATGATCTAAATTGGTCTGTGTGTTTCTATTAAAGAGTAATAAATAGCACGTCAGAATTAAGAATTACTGAACTAGTTCCTGAAATTAACTGCTCCTCTTTATTCAGCATATAGTGCCACCTTTTCAGTCCCATATAAATGTACTGTTGAATTTCATTAAACTGTCAAATATTTATGCAGCACTTTGTAGCTTACCTCTGTTACTATGATTAATAATAATAAGACCGTTTTTATTATCAAATAAAAATATCAAAGCTAATTATTGTAAGCTAGGATTCAAGATTCAAGCTTCTTTATTTGTGACTTACACAGTTAAGTACAGCATGTAGTGAAATGAGCCCCTGGATCGACCCATGAGACTGTAGAATAATTTTAATTATATTAAAGAGAAATTTGGAAAGACGACAGAAAAAACATGTCAAACAAATATTACAACCATTATAAATAAGGAGAATGTATTTTTATGTTCTAACTGCTGCTCTAAAATGTTGGCATACCATCCACTGAAGAGAAGAAACATGAGTGTGTGTGCAGTGACACGCTTGACATCATTTTCTTTTGTGTGTGGCACTAGTGTTAACTTACAAATGGTGGCTGATCTCAGGAATTGTCAGAAGCATGTAAGAAGCTCACGTGCACTCACAATATGACTTGCCAGTGAGGGGTATATCCCATCCCTCCTGCCCCCATTGCCACATGCAGTTCTTGGAGTATCCTTATTTACCTCAGTGTCATTCATTGCCTTGACAATAAGCATGGGACAAGAAGGGGGGGGGGCTTTTTTCTTTTCTTTTTTTTAATGGATTTTCTTTCCTTTCATGGATTTGCACAGTCAAGATCCAGTTTATGGATTAAGTGTATACATATTAAAAGTGTCTATATAGATTAAAATGATTCTTAACTGCACTAAACTACACGGCCCCCGGTGAATCTGTCAACTGAGATTCTCCTTTGGAAATCCTTTTAGCCGTGGACTGGCATACTCTTTGGCCAGAAAAAACATCCCAGTGTGTCTCACACTGAATAATACAGTATGAAACACAAATCTAATTGCTGCATGTCACCAGAACAAAGAAAGACTCAACAGAAATACAAGAGAAACTACCCTAAACATCATGCAAACCGAGACATATACTGTTGTGACTGCAGTCTGTGCTTTAAAGTAATCATTTGTGATTATATATTTGATCATACATATTTGCATATGTGGAAACTCACTACACCAACCTTCTACACATTTCTACTGAAACTCACTGCACCTTCTACACATTTCTACTGAAACTCACTGCACCTTCTACACATTTCTACTGAAACTCACTACACCTTCTACACATTTCTACTGAAACTCACTACACCTTCTACACA
>JBBPDB010000140.1:4088872-4113413 GCA_037974465.1 Brachypetersius altus
AAATAAGAGACCCTAAACCGTGAACACAAGCAAACAGGACTGTGAAATAACTCAAAAGCAGTGGCCGAACCGTCACAACTGCTGTCTGTAACATAACTTCCAAGGTTCCCACTCATCTTTCATAACCTGGAAATGTACAGACTAGTTTTCCTGTTGTGTCAGACAAAATGTATCAACTTGACTACACTATATGGACACACCACACCAAACCAGCCAGGTCTTTATGGAGCTTGGTTTGTGCACTGGGGCACAGTCATGCGGGAATAGAAAAGGTTCTTCCCCAAACTGTGTCCATAACATTGGAAGCACAGCGTTGTCCAAAATGCCTTGGTATCCTAAAGCATTATGCTTGTCCTTCACTGGAAGTAAGGGATCACCTGAATTCGGTAATTGTGTCTCAATCATTTGTCCATATAGTATATGTCAAATGTAACTGTCAGTCCACAGAATCATTTTTCTTGAGCTAATGTCGCATATTTTGAGCCATTTAGGTCTATTTCTTCCTGTTAAAGATTGAAATGCTGGAGTGTTGTATGTGGACAAACAGCCTACATTTGAACTTCCTCATAACTGGGTTCTGAACTCGTATATTGCAAATGAGTAATGTTACAAATGGAGCGGGAGGGCAGTATTTATGCAAGTGTCAATCAAAGGTTAAAGAGAATATATGTGACCTGACACTGACTTTTGGCATATGCAGTTTACACAATGTTGCTACATACAGAGTTGTTACCCTTTTCACAATGTTACAATGTTTTGTAAAGTTCTATATGTTTTTCAGGCCTAATTGCAACTGCTGCAGTACAATTAGACTCATGATATTTAGGGGAGAGGCTAAATGAAGGGTCCATTTCCAGACTGCATTATTTTATGTTTAGCTCACTTCAAGCTTTTTGATTTTGATTATCAACTGTGTTGTGTCTTCAGGTGTCATGGTCGACCATCCTGGTGGTAGGTACCGAGCTGGTACTGCTAGATGGCAGTATAAGCTTGTGTATGGCCCATAAGTGGAAGTCTCCCTTTATTGCTCATTCAGGACCATCATGATGTTATAAATGTTACTATTCACTCTATTCACTGAAAAAAAAATATTGCACTGGTCCTAGTGTTCAGCCTAAGGGCCACTTCTACTAGAGTATGTGCTACTTGAATGCCCTATTTACAGCTTTGCCCTTGCACTAAGCATTTACTACAAGCGTTCCATGTTTTATAGTCAATGACAACAGCAGAACAGTAGTAAGCAGCCATTGAGATGGTGCATTGTGTTCTCATGAATTCACTTTTAGTGCTCAACCTAAGGAATTGCAAAACATCTAACATAAACAATTTTCTGCTGACCTCTGGTATAGTTGATCAGATAAGGAGTTTCAAAAATGTATTTAAAGAAAATATGTAATTGACTGTTGACTTCTAAGGTTTGTTTGCAGCATGTACCACAACATGATTGGAGTCTGAATTTTGCTTGTTTCATTTACCACTAGAGGTGAAAGCTGCTAAGGAACAATAAAAGTTGATAAAAACCCTAGAATTCAAACATTTCCTTAAAGCTGGTGGGAGTCACATGACCTGCCATTAGATTTAATGTGGGAAAAGCTAAACCTATGTCTGTTTTCCAGTATAGGCTGCATTACATGGGAATGTGTTTGCACAGAAATGCTGAAGCACTTCAAATGCATTCTTTGTTATGCATCCCTGTAGCAATGTGTGTGTGCATAGTTCAATTGTATGTCTGAGGTTATTGATGTCCTTTCTTCTCTGTCTTATTCTCTGTCTCTTTGTGTTTTTCTCTTTGTGTCTCTATTCCCTAAGAAGACTTTGATGGCTCTGAGCTAAGTGATCAGGTTGGCTTCTTCATATAGTATCTTTTTCATTCTCTCTTTTTTCCTTAAACATCTTCAGCTTTACCTTAAACATTTTGACTTATGAATTCTGTTTATTCCTACACATTGAACAGTGTGCAGCTATATCTCATTTTTATCCAAATCTGTTTCACTCTAGGAACTTCTTGAAAAGCTCACTCAAGAAAGCAGACAGATTTCCTTACTGGAGGTGCAATTACAGGTTAGAAAATTCAAAGTTTCTTTATGTTTTATGCTCACTACTTATTATGTACACCTGTCCGTCACAACATTGAAACTACTGACAGGTGAAGTGAATAAAAGGTGCCATTGTAAAGACATAATCAATGATAGAGATGTGGGATATATTAGGCAGAAAATGAACAGTCAGTTCTTGAACAAAAATCCATTCAAACGGTGATAGATAGACAACGTGGTCATCCTCAAACCTCAAATCCCCTTTAACTTGTTAAATAATAATTTTAGGAACCTGACAGAGTTTAAGGTGTTGACTTGGCCTTAAAATCTGATCAAGCACCTGTTGATTATACTGGACCGACAAATTCAGTGTGATGTCCACAGAGCGGCCACTAGAGGCCGCAATCAGGGTTTTCAATTTTTGGGGACTCTTATTTTGAATTGAGTGTATGTTTGTGTCTGTGGTCAGTGTCAGGTGTCCTATGTTATCATTTAGGTGATTGGGCATTATCATTGGTTCTTGTTTGAGCGGGTTTTGTATTTAATTTCTATGAATTCGTGTTTCAAGTGCTGGTCAACCCTCACGTATACCCTGTGTGTTTCCTGCACGTGGTCCCCTCCTGATGTGTCTACTGACATTCAGTCTGTAGAGGCCCCATCTTGCACCTAGCAGCTTGCATTATATTTATTCTGAGACATATTTAGCATCTAATAATAATAAGTCTTTTACTGGAATTTGTATTAAGATGACAATTTGGATAAAGTAGCTTATGCTCCACATGTGTTAAATTCTCATTCTCTGTTTTTTCAGGTCTGAACTGTAGTATTTAGGAGATGCTTAGATTTTTTTGCCTTAATGAACTGGACCTTTTAAATTTAACCAGGCTTTGTTCTAACTGGTTTATAACAGCAATTAAATTGAAAGTAGCTTAATAGACATGAACCTAAAAAAGCATTCTGGTTTAATACTACTCAAATGTTACAATTTCTTGGAAAGTTATTCTGTAAGGAGAGAACATGTAATTAGTTTCTTTTCACCTCTGGTTTTGGTAGGCTACAGCTGAATATTAATTGTGTACAATCCTTTTCTCAGTCTCAAAAGGAAGAATTGGACAAGGCACTGAGGATAGCAGCCGAAAAAGGAGCTACTGACAAAGAAAATGCTAAGATGAAAGAAGAACTATCTGCATTGCCAGCCCTAAAAGAAGAATTAGAGGCACTTAAAGCTAGGATTGCGGAGCTTACCCAACTCACAGGTAAAGAGCAGGAATTAGCATTTAAGAAGCTTAAAAGTGTGAGCTCAAACTGAGCTCAACAGCCTCTTTTAATTTTAATTTACAGTACAGTAATAAAATTACTGGCGTGTAAAAAGTCTGAACAAAGCATTACGGAAGGCGTCTGGTTTATATTTAGCTACATTGATATTTGGATTACTATTTATTAGGGATGCACTGAATATTCGTCCCCCGAAAATTTTTGGTCAAAAATGGCAGAAAATGCATTTTTGGTTTCGGACATCCCCAGTCAGTGGCCACTAGAGGCCGCCATTTGATTAAGTTTAACTTAAGTTTAAGACGTTTAATTTCACACACTTGAGGAACTGATTCATAATTACACAGCAGCTGTTTTGTGTTTAGATTTTGTATTTAAGTTAGCTTTGTGTTACGTTCCAGTTGTCCCTGTGTTGGAAAAGGAAAATATGAATTACCTTGGTGTCCACAGCTTATTGCTGGTCATAGAATACAGGCTAGTAGTGTCATTTTACCCCTTTTCTGTATTATGCAAATGACTGTTATTATTGAATTCCTCCCCACTTTTTGGTCAAAATCCCTGTGCTTTACATTCATTTGCAGGTCTTATAGATACATACAACTCCAGAAAAAAATAAGAGACCACTGCAATCTCTATGAGTATGATAACCATTCCATGACATTTTAAATTTCTAAACCAGCACCTCATTCTGCTTTATGAGGTACTGATTAATGATCACCTGAATTAAATCTTAAAAGAGGAAAAGTATAAAAACTACTGCTGCAATCAACACTCTCCTCTCGCAGTGTGACCACTGGAGGGCAAAACACTACTAGAAGTATGTGAAAGGCATTGCCAAGAGATTTGTTTTCTTTGAATTGTTCTTTGAAAAGTTCTGTAAACACTGCACCATTTCTCAAACTTTGAAGCATTGTCAGTTCCTTTAAAATAATGCTTTAAAAACAATATTTGTATTTGGAAATTGGGAGATATATTGTCAGCCATTTTTAAAAACTATGGGAAAGCTGATGAGTTCAATACTTGCAGCTATAAAAGATAAAACATGAGAACATTTTGCAGTGGTCTCTTATTTTTCCAGAGCTGAATTTAAGGGCCTCTTTCAAATTGTAGATTCTTAGTGAGATTAATACACTCAAACCACAGCCTTCCGATTTCCTATTAAAAGTGCTCAAGTCATAGTATAAAATTCCAAGCAGACCTCATTTCAGTTACCATGAGATGAGGTCTCTCCACTAACAGGTTAGTGGTAAGGCAATATTCTGTGTGATTTTGGTGGCTCACTGGACTTCTCAAGCAAAAGAGGTATGTTACAACTTGCACTATATTGAAATTATATATTAGGACACGTGACCATTACGCCAACAGGGACTTAAATGACATTGCTTTCAAATACAGACGTTAATATGGAGTTGGTCTCCCCTTTGCAGCTCTAACAGCTTCCAATCTTTTCGGAACCTTCCCCCCCTTTTTTTTTGTTTTTGTGAAAATTGAGCATTTATAAGGTCAGACTTTGATGTTGAACTAGAAGGCCTGGCTCACAATCTCCTTACCTGTTCATCCCACTGGGTTGAGGTCAGGGTTTTGTGGGGACCAGTCAAGATCTTCCACACAAACTCATCCAACCATGTCTTTATGGAGCTCTCTTTGTGCACTGTGCCACAGTTATGCTGGAATAGAAAAGCTTCTTTCCAAACTGTTCACAAAGTGGGAAACCTGGCATTGCCCAGAAGTTCTTGGTATGCTGAAGCATTAAGATTGTCTTTCACTGGAAGTAAGGGGTGTAGCCCGAACCATGTAAAACAGGTTTTTCCCAATACTGTTGTCCTAATAGTGTATGTACACAAGGTGTCATCTGGCTGATGTGCTGAAAGAGGCTGATCCTGAATATAAATATCATCAGTCTTAACAATGCAAGAAGCATGTTAAAGCATTGTTTTGGTTAGATTTTCACCTTCGACTTGGTCAGAGATCAGGGACTCATGCAAGAAATGATTTACATCAGCATCTAGCAGAGGTTGCACATCTGGTAGTCTTCTTTTTCGTAATTAGCATCGAACTTTGGCATCTGCAAAGCTAACTTTCAATTCTACTCCAGTGTTTATGGCACTAAAGCATACCCTTCTCAGCCAGTCAACGCAATCAAACAGTGTACAGGACTTTGATCAACAGTCCAGCTTTGCAGAGAGCTTTGTTTAAGTGATGTTCAAAAGTCTTATAGTCACTTTAAAGAGCTTATCTAGTTTAATGATCTTTGTTTCAGCCATGTCATCATTTTCTCTGTGGACAGTTGTCCTTGACTTGTTGGTTTGGCTGTATTCCATAACTGAAATCATTAGATTCGAGCGATGTCAAATGAGTTAACTGGGAAGAAATGTGTTTACCAGTTCAACAGGGGAGTTGTTAGAAATAATTAAGTGTGTATTGTCTTGTTTTCTTGCCGTGATGGACTCCCTTTTGTTTATGTCTCTTCATCTAAAGTAGTCAGATTCTATGAGGTGTAATTTCTGTTTTATTTTCACACATCTGATATGTGATCTGTTGATCCGTTGGTCCGTGTTTTTGTTTATGCTACCTATTTTAAGTGACATAAATATTGTCATTAGCTTGGGAATTTCCAACCTGCATTTAGCACTGGAAATATTTCTTTCAAATGTAGGATAAGGGCCCTTTAAGCTTTTTTAAAAAGTTTTTTGAAGCATGGTTGGTGTATTGTAGTGAGTAACATTGCTGCCTTTCAAGCAGGTGTAGGACTCCCTGGCCAGTACTCCTAGCACTATATTTGTCTACAAGTCTGATACTTTAAATCGATAAGTAGTTTTAGAAAAAAAGTGTCTGCCAAGAGCTATAACTGTATTTACCTTACGTTCTTTTTTAACTAAGGTATGAAATGCTGTAAGATAAAGGTAGTGATGATACAGTATGTGACGAATCATTTGGAAGATTTTTGAAACTGGTCTTTGGCCAGGAAAATCTGGTGAGTTAGGAGTGTAATGTATTAAGGAAGATATAAATTGATCGTTATTATCAGTTGGCTTAATTTGTCACAATGATGGATAGATTGGTGCAGAGAACTTGGTTCTCATTTGTCAGTACTATATAGAAAAACAACTTGCCTAATTGCAAAATTGTGGACATTTATCACTCTAATGTCAGGCAGGATCTGATAAGCGGTTATGATGAATGGTGGTTAGTCTAAGAAGTGGTTAGTCTAAGAAGTTGTGCTTGCTTCTTTTAAACAACTTGCTTCTAAACTATTATTAACCATGAAATAAATTGGGATTGAACTTAAGCAAACAAAGGTAAAAAACATAATTTAATTAATTAGATTTACAATCAGTAAATGTAAAAGGCTGGTTTTAAGAACTATTATCAATAACATGAAGAAAACAAGCAATGTTGATCTGTTTTATTAATTATTAGCCTGGTGTATCAAAATTTCAAAGATGCTGCTTTTGTCTCCTTTAGCTGAGGAAGCCACTGAAAGGTCCCCAAGCTCTGTCCCGTCTTCTCCTGGTGCTCCAAGCGATGGTCAAGGAACTGCAGGGTCTGATGGATGGCAGGATAAGCAACAGGCACTGAAGAGACAAAAAACTCTCTTGGAAGAGAGCGGAAAGAGACTGGAAGGGATAAAGAAACAAGCCTGGCCCAAGAAGGGCTTGAGGGAGAGTTTGGTTGAGATGCAGCAGAGGCTCTCACTACAGGTGGACCACCTAGGCAAGAGAGGTGAGTGGAATAGGAAGCACAAGGACTACAAAGAGGGGAGGAAGGAGTGGGGTGAGAAGAAGAGTAACCAGTGGAAAGTGGAAGAGATGGAGGGTAAAAAAGAGTGGAAGCTTGGCAAAGACAAGTATTATGGTGGCTCGAAACAAAAAGAGCATTTCAAGAAATACCACGATGACTGGGACCATAACAAGGACCAGAGGAAGCTGGAGCGAGAGAGGAGGAAACAAGAAAGACCTTGGCAGACAAAGCCAGACCACCAAAAACGGCACCATCAACGGTATGAACCAGTAGGCTTCTGGAAGCACCAAGAGGAGAAACTTAGGAGGAACCAGAACCCTCCTGAACACTGCCGGGGTGTGGCAGAATGTGCTGATGCAGAAGGACTCGTTCCGGTCAAGCTGTTGGAGTTCCAGGCCCTTCTGGAAGTCTACCTGAACAGACTGGAAGGTGTTTCCAAGGAGAACCTGGAAGCTCTTCGTCGCCTCGTCGCCCAGTTCTTCAGCGGTGGCGTCTTCTGCCATGACAGAATGCTCTTCAGTGAGTTTGCTGAAGACCTGGCAGACATTTTGGAGGATCTAGCCGACACACTGCTGGATGTTGACAATGACGCACTGGAGGAGGAAATGGAGCAATTTGAGAAGGAGGCACTGTGGAAATTTGCTGCCCCTTTCGCATAGAGCAGCAAAGTTGACTAGAGCTCGGTATGTTGATTAGAACATGAGGCATAAGAGAGAAAACCACACTAAAACAAGATGACCGAGAAACATTCTATCTAGACATTGGTCATTTTCCCCAGGCTATACTATGTGCAAAGAGTGTCTTTCTGGAGTCGTGTCATTTAGTGAAGTTCCACCTGTGTGTTGGGTGCCCAGTCGTGTCTGTTCTTCAGTGCAACCCCCTTTCGCTTGCTGTGTAAACCATTAGTTACCTTAAAGTTCTTTGTTGACTGGTCAAGTGTGAGACTGGTTCCTACTCTGTATAAGTTTGACCACTTTTTTAAAAGATGTTTAGGCGCAAACCATCTCAACACTGTTGTGAACGTTCTTGTTTTTACTTGTCAGGCACATTGGCAATGCTGATTTGACTTCATTTTGTTTGTAAGAATGCAGTAACTTGCTGAATCTGTAAGAAACGTCAACGTGGATCGCGGTACCAATTTCATGAGTTATTTGAATGTCTGCATATCAAAATACCTGACAAAATCAAACTACCTACTACATCTGCACAATCATATCCACATTCACATTACAGTTTTTGTGCGTTGTTACTGAGTAGTAGTTTGGTTTTTGGTTTTGTTTTGTTTTTTAATGGACATTTTTACGTTTGATAATGTGCCTTTATTTATGTAGTCCATTTAGTTGTTTTTAGGTTTAAATCTATATGTGCTCATTAAGGAGAACAGCCATTGTTTTAAATCGTTTCGTTGTTTTTCAGTCTATTTTTACACTCGTATGGATGATTTATACATCAGTTCGGCCCTTTTCTTGGCCAATTTGTAAATACAACAAAATGAGTTTAATTGAGCTTGCTTAATGCAAATTTAGGGATTTTTTTTTCTCAAAATCTTCTATAAAAGTTTTTTGGTGTCAAAAACTAATTTAATCCAATGGCTGGACTGAATTCAGACAATTAGTAAAAGTGGGAATAGATCACTATGAACAATTTTTGAATGTCAATAAAAGTTGTGATGTAAAAATCTTCATTTTGAAGAGGTACTTTTGTTTAAGAAAGCAACTTACTGTCATTAAAAGTAGCCAGTGTGATGAGTTTTTGCAGTTATCATGCCTCATACGTTACTAGTAATTGTTTTTAACGGTTTGTTAAAGAACTTCATTATGCCTGCAGATTTCATGTTTATATGTAGCATTACTTGTGGAAAGATCTATAAAGCAGATAACAGTATCCTGACTGTTTGTGGAAATTCGGGGGTGGGGTGGAAAAACGCTTGTTTTCCGCTGAGCTGTGCTATAGGGAGAAGGGAATAAAAGAGGAGCTTAAGAGAGATGAAAAATGTCCACATGTCTCGCCTTAAAGTCCACCGTCCAGGTACGATGAAATTTACTAACTCTTGAATCACTCTTTGGTTGTTTTTTAATACTTAAGAAATTTCTTTATCACTAACTATGAGTTTTTGTTTTCTTTGTCCTTATGTTAATATATCTGTTTTGTTTTCTTTGTCTTTTATGTTACTCAGTTCTCTTTGGTGCCTTTTTTTTTTCAGTCCACTCCCAAACCTCCAATCCACCTAACATGGAATCGGCCATTAATGTGCTGGTCACCCAGTTCAATGCTTATGCTAGCAATCATGGCTCTCCAAAAACCCTCGACAAAGCGGAATTTCAAAGCCTTGTGATGTCTCAGCTACCGAACTTTGTCAAGGTCAGACGTTCCTCTCCTACTCAGTATGCTCCTAGCCTCCTGTGTGCTGCTGTGCAGTTATCTCGTGACTCTGTGGAAAGAATGTTTGTTCCAAAAGTGTGAGACGTTCGTTTCACTTTTGATGTTGGTGGAGATATTGTTTCTGCTTTGATTAGGGTTGTGAGTCATGGATTTAACATGTACCAGACCTTTGGAAAGAAGAATTCCTCTCAAACTTATACTCGCCTAGAGTGATTGGTGGTTTTGTGAAGCCATACAAGCTCACTAGTCAGAGAGTGAACAACTTCTCCAAGAAGAAAAGTGACTGAGCTGGATTCTAGTACAGGGGGTCCTCGAATTTTGGTTTATGCCAAAACACACCTTAACGTAACTTACCAATCCTAACACAGTTGTAAAAGGATAATTAGAACATGAAAACACAACTAAGCCACAGAAAAAGGAAAAGGACATAAATATACTGTACTTGTACACTGTACTGTAGTAACACGCTTTTAACAGTCCATGATGACGTTGGTAAGCATACTGGGGGACGCTAACTTCCTCACTTATACACCGCGTAACTGAGTACATTGCATTTACTGTATATTATACTGCCATGCGCAACCAAACTAATTATGGGAGTGAGCATCATAAACTCGAAACGTCGCATGTCGAGACTGTCGTAACCCGTGGACCACCTGTAGTTCTCGTAGATGAGCGGTGCTCACTCATCTGGAGGTAGCTCAGTGGGTAGGATACTTGCCCCCAGACCAAGAGGTCAGGGGTTCGAATCCTACCTTCAGCAAACCACCACTGGGTCCCTGCTGCTCCAGGGAGACTGTCCCCTGTAGGTAGGGAATGGAAGTCGCTTTGGATAAAAGCGTCTGCTAAATGCCATAAATGTAAATGTAAATGTGCTCAGGATGGGAAAGAAAAGTGTGTGTGCTACACCGGATTGCCACTGAATGGCACTGCTGTCACTTTGAACTGTGTTTCGGTCACTTTTAAACCGTATATGAATGCCTTTCTGTCCTGTCTGATTATCTGCAGAATGCCTCTGATCCAGCTGTGATTAACCAGCTCATGCGCTCATTGGATGAGAATAATGACGGCGAACTGACGTTCCACGAGTTCTGGCAGCTGATTGGCCACCTGGCAGGCAAACACGGCGGCTTTAACTAATAAGGTTGCAGGGAAATCATTTGAAAAATGCTACTGATGCTTGTCCAAGGTTGGGACTCTCTAGAAGTTATTTAACCATTGGCCAAAGCAGGTGACTTCAAATAAAAGGAGCTATTGTTTTATTCCTAAAAATGTCTACTACTTTTTCCAATATGGATTACATGACACAGTATATTTGGCAGTTGTAACACTTATGCTTACCTACATATCCTGTACACTTTGACAGTACACACTGTCTGTCAGCTTCTTGCCTTTAGAAGGTTGCTGCACTTCTCTGATTTTCATTATGCTGCAACCGTACACTGCCTCAAAGCCTACAGTGACAAATACAGTCCTGTTGAAGTCCAGGCAAGTTTCAGCTGTCACACAGATGTGCTTACAGGGGAATACCATATGTTTCATATTTTATGTAATTGTGACGTGAGCAAAGTTTCACAAAAAGCTATAACTTGAAATTGTTGCACATTTGCTAGCTGATGTATGAAACATTGTTTTTTGATAGTCTTGAGAAAATGTTGACCTCAACCTTTTTTTTTTTTTCTTCAAATTATGATTGACAGGTACATGCAGGGCATATTAAATCATCCAAGGAATGTTGTTCAAAAAGTGATACATCTACCTGACTGTGTTTCATCTGTAGAATTCTGAAGGGTTGCAGTGTTTATGCCTCACATTGATTCTAAATGGTCTTTTCTATTTCCTGAAGAACTGCATTTTACAACCTTGCCACTTCTCAGAGCTTCTATCTGAGCTTCTAGGTTCTGCATTTGTTAATGAAACCCATATTTGCTAAAGCATAGTAGGGCCACTCCCTTATAAAGCAAAGCACTACAAAACTCATTCATCTAGGACCTGAAACAATTTACATAGCCCTTATGTTTTTTCATGATTGTGAGTAAAAGTTTAGATGCCCTTAGGCTCAGCTAGGACACTATTCTGTTCATGACTCTGGACTTTGTAGCCTAATCAAACACAATTAGAGGTGTGACAAAGGAGTGACTGCTGTTGACTCACACACACACACAGGCACACACAGGTACAGTCACACGTTACAAGGGCGGTGCCACCCTCCACTGGGAGCAAACACAGGAAACAACAAAGGTCTACATAGATAATTCAGTAAAAGCTGAAGGCCAGTAAAGAGTTGGTCTTTGTAAGTTTTACCTGCTTTATACAAATTGAACTGAAGTCTACTCCAAAATGAACTTCATACTTATGTTCAGAAAAGTTTGCACGGGCAGCCAACCAAGGGTTACATTTCTAATAAAACAATAAGTAAATAATAATAATAAAAACCAATGACCATCTAAATGAGGGGCCTTCCAGGACCAGAGTTTGACATCCCTGATCTACACTGTATGGATACATGTTTTGGGATGCCTGACTGTTACACCAACAGGGACTTTAAGGACATTGCATTCAAATACATAGACTTTAAAATGGAGTTCTCCCTTTGCAGATCTAACAGCTTCCACTCTTCTTGGAAGGTTTTCCAAAAGATTCTGTGTTTATTTTCGTAGACCATTCATGAGGTCAGGAACTGATGTTGGAACAGAAGGTCTGCCTCGCTCTCTCTGTTCCAGTTCATCCCAAAGATTTTGGAAGGGGTTGAAGTCGGGGCTCTGTGTGGGCCAGTCAAGTTTAGGGGCCTCCTGAATTCAACAAGTTTTCCCAATAATTGTGTGCCTCAAATGCAGCCTACATTAGGAACAGTCACCAACAGTCGTGCCCCCCCCCCCCACCCCACACACATACACCCCCGCCCGCCCTCCCTCCATACCGAACACGCCCTCTTGGCTTGTCAGGAAAGAGAGGGGGAAAAAGTACTAAAGAAAAAAAAAACAAAAATCACGGAAGAGATTCTGTAGCCGTTCGAGTTTGACAACTTTTCTTGTTGGGTTAGCGAAGAGAAAGAGAAGGAAGGAAAGAGAAGAGGGAGACGAGGAGGAAGAGAAGAGGTGTGGAAAAAGCTGCTGTGAGTGTCGGGTAAGTGTGAGGAGCTGCTTGAGCTCCAACCTCCTATGGCTGGACTTTTTCTGAGAGACTTTTTCTCCTCAGAGAGCAGCTAGTGCTCACTTTCCAGCGCCACGTTTTAGATTTGAAACACACACACACACACACACACACACACACACATACATATCCTTCTAGCCCCTTAGGCTCGTCTGGAGCTCCAGCTGCTTCATGGTGGCAACGAAACCACTTTTGACACATGAAAAAATAAAAATAACCTTTGTTTACATTTCTCCCGCAGTTTTCGTAACAACGAAAAGAAACATGAAAGCTGTTTTGCAGTTTGCTTGTTTATTTAGATAGACGTGCAAACAACAGCTTTCTAAGAGTCTCAGACTAAAATATGCAACATATGTTAACGTTAAGAATCACCTCTAAACTGGTTTCAGGTTTCAAATTGTGACTGGTGATGATCTTAATACTGTCGTTACGTTGTTACTACTAGTAGCATTGAGACCTTATAATATATAACATTGAAAAGCTTGTTTCCAAAGTGGTCTTGTGCTGATTGCTGCCCTTGTACTTGCAGTGAAGGAATCTGTATAATTCCTATAGTTCTAAACGACACACGTTCGCGCCCGGTCTCGTATTGATACAGGGTTGTCTGGCCCGTCCCGTCTGTGGTTCGGGCGCAGTGTGCTTCGGGCGGCTGGAGAGGCTGGAGAGGCCGCTGCGGCTTTTATACGCAGCCCGACTTTGTTCCTCTGTGAATTTTTCATGGCACCCGGGCGGATCACCTTCTTCCCTCAATCTGTATCGCGCACTGCGGAGAAACGGGAGCCCATCGGGGTTCATATTTAATGACATGTCACGGCTTTTTATGTGAGTAATAATACGCGCCCGCTTAGTTCCACGTACATTATATTGGCAAAAGTACTGGGACGCATGACCATTACACCACCAGGGACTGTAATGACATAGCATTCAAATACAGAGACCTTAGTGTGGAGTTGGTCCACCAGCTATAAGAGCTTCCACTGTTGCTGGAAGGGTTTCCACAATATTTTAGTGTTTCTGGGGGATTTTGTCTACATTCATTCTGTGGAGCGTTTATGCGGTTCAGGCAATGATGGACAATAAGGCCTGGCTCGCAATCTCCGTTCCAGTTCATCCCAAAGGTGTTGGATGGGGTTTACGTCAGGGCACTGTGTGGCCCAGTCAAATTCTTCCCCACCGAACTCCAATCATGTCTTTATAGCTTTGTGCACTGGGGTACAGTCATGCTGGAATAGAAAGGGCCTTCCCAAACTGTGTCCAGAAAATTCGGAAGCGTTGTCCAAAATGTCTTGGTATACTGAGGCATTAAGATTACCCTTCACTGGATGGGAGCTTCTTCAGTTTCATTCATTGATGTGGGCCAGGCCCAGTTCTAGATACTCTCAGTTGAGGGCAGTCAAAGTTTGGGGTGGGCCGTTTTTTAATTAATTATAGCACAAATGCCTTTCTACATAGTGTAAAGTATAGTCTACCAACACTCTATACTTGACAGAAATGTAAGCTACAAAGAGGGGCAGTGTCTCAGAAATGGAACTGAGTGGTTTCTGGTCTCACTTCATGTATCAGACATGAGGGTGTTTGCACATAGTTTGTCTACCTATATCGGTCACTTGTAACAGCCAATCATTTAGAAAGAAAAAATAGGGGCTATTTACTGTTTTAGGGTTTTGCTCCAGTTGATTTGAAAAATATTGCATATTGTTCGCAATATTAATCAAAGAAATTGAGAAAAGAAATCAGGCAGGAACCAGTACCTGTATGCCAGAACAGGTCATTTATTTGGGTATGTAATGTTAAAGTGTGCCTACATCTAGGTCAAAATAGCCTAACTATATGATTACTTGATGGTTTTGAGTGCTTTTAGGCTACTCGACCCACCTCTGCTGGGCTTTGGATCCAGCCTTCAGCTGCCCACAGAATATCCGGTTTACTGGCCAAGCCTTCAATCTTTTATGTGACTTTACGACTGGAATGGCAGCAGCAAACTCAGCCACCTTGGGGTTCATCTGGCTCTTTCAGCAACATCCATTCAACAGAAAGGACTGGAGGCAATGTTGTTTTTTCTTCAGCCGCAACCGGCTCGCAGGACTTGTGACAACAGTACATTCTCCCAGAGAGAAGGAGCTGGTGTGCAGAGATAGTAATGTAGATAAGCAGTGACAGTGATACTCACCAGGCAGCTTTACCCACTCCACCCCAACAGCCTGCATTATATATTCATGTGTCTCATTCATACTAATTATGCCAAAGTATATGGACGAAGACTTGGAGTTCAAACGAGACTAGATTGTGTAGTGGCATAGTGGCATGGATATTTTCAGTTATCATTTAAGGTTCATGTGTGTCAGAAACCAGCCTCTTGTTTATTCCATTTCCAATTGAAATGGCCATGGGAAACAAAAGCCTCCCGCACTTAGAATAATGTCAAATCTGTCAGTATTTAAGTTGTCCAATTATGATTAACAGATTCCTAGTTCTAAACAACCAGACAAGACCTGGTAGACCAACAAAACAGTCAGCATCACTTAAATCGTAGTAGGAGAAGATCCAGCTCCGCCCTTGCTTCAAATCTAAAATAATCTCGAGGCGTTTCTGCCCATTCTTTCACTGCAAGAAGACAACTCAGTGCTGAAAAAGATACAGCTGTTCTAGAAGCTGTAAATGAGATGTCATTATTTAGGCCTATATATATGTATATATATGTATGTATATGTGGTGTGTCTGTACACGCAAAATTGTCTTTTCTGTAACAACATTCTGTAGTCATTTGTAATTTTAAAGCATTTCATCATCATGAAATTCTGACACAATGTCTGTTTACACAGATTAGCCGCTTTATTAGGTACTCCTACCTTGTATCTACACTCTTTTTCTGTTATATTAGCTCCATAGTATCTGTAGTTTACTGTTAAAGCCTGTTTCTCTGCATCATCTGTAGCCTCTGTTATCCTTTAATCATTGGTCTGGACCCTCACATGACCACCAGCAAGCAGGTATTACTTGAGTGTTGTATCTTTCTCAGCACACTGACATTTTGTTTTAACAGCAATAGTAAATGAAGAAGCCACTGTTATAGCAGTCATTGCGTGTGTATTCTTAGTAAATTATTAAAAGCCTGTGATTTACAGTTAAAAGTGTACAGTCACTCGTGCGCTATAATGACCTTATAGTCAAAAGTGTTTGGGTTTCATTGTAGAGATCTAGAAAACAACTTCCTGTTCCACATGCCAGGGACTCACACAGCAGGGCCTTCGCTCCTGCGTCAAACGTCTATGAAACTGAATACTTTAATAAGCAAGTAATGTGTCGGCTCGCTTTCTTTGTTCTTCCTCATTAGTCTAAGAGCTATGTTTCCTAACAGGTAACCATCTGTACATGTACTTATTACTGCAGATTAGGGGCAAGAGGGCAGGCTGCTTGTGTGTGTGCACGCGTGTTTGACGTTCATCCATTAATTTAGCAATGCAAGAGTGCGTCAAAAACAAACACACCTGCCAGGATTTCTCCCACCTGAAGAATTCTTTGTTTTTTGTTTCTCAAATGGTTCTTTTTTCACGTAGGAATGTCCAGAAACAAAGTCTCGTCTTTATCGATTCTTCAAAGTAGACGAGCAATCGCGAGACTAGCATTCTTGTCAAGTTTGCGTGACTCACACGTACAACAATGCATGGCATCTGCATCCTAACAAGCCATTGGCAGTTTTCTGTTGTTTTCATCTGGGTCTGTATCAAGACATTCTGCACTGCTGTTCATGTGTCACTGGCAGATTTGAATATGTACTGCAGGAATTTACTGCATCCGTGTTTCTGGGACGCGTTCTTTTTGTGAGTGTCACTACCGGATATGTTAGTAATCAAGCAGTCTTACTAAACATGCTGAAGAAATACAAAAATTGACTTATGTAGACCATAAAAACAACAACAAAAACAAGCCTAGCTCCTCCCCTCCTAGTTAACTGTAAACGTGTAAGGAGTGTTTCAGGTTTGATCTACTTTTTGAATGAAGGCTTATACCTGGCAACAGTGAGAACATAGAGAATTTACATACATCAGTCTTAAAGGGACAGTGTTTAATGGAGTCCTTGTGACAGCACTAGTTCACTTATCGTTCATATGACCCTTTCATTAACTGTCTTTTAGTTTCCAGCTGTGAAAAGTGTGTAGCGTTGGCGTGCTCATGTGTAGTGGTATGCCGGATGCAGACAGTGACAGATAAATGAGCTATTGGGCAAAAAAGATAAAGACTGTGTAGGTAATAGTGACGTGATCACTGAGGAAAAAACAGGTTGAGAGAAACAGTTTGGTAATTCCTCAGGTAACCTGAAGCTGCTGTGCAGTTTAGACCCAGAGGAGATCAGATGACCTATCAAAGATCAGGAGAGCCATTGTGGCAACTTGCTCCTCTCTCCTCTCTTCCTTTATCTCCAATCAACTGTCAGTTCATAGCCCCAAGATTTCCACTTTCCACACACAGCACGGGGACAGCCCGCACATGCAGATGGAACCTAATGCAAACAGCCCCGAAAAACTGGGGTCATATTGTATGTATCATACAGGATACATGAAGGATAATGATCTGTGAACATTTTGGTTTCAGAGATGTAGGCAGTATAAACACATAATATAATTTCACCCAGCCTCCAGTAGCCTAAACATAAACATCTCCATTCAGCTGCTGTTTTGTGAAAATTAGTTAAGGGAACAAATTTAAATATTACTTAAAGAGTCGTTTTTCTGCCAGTTTTAATATACATGTGCAGAGGATTTGTTTTTAATGATCAGTACTAGGGCTGCACAATATATATCGCAAATTTACCGTCATCGCGATATCCATATCGCGAAAGACTGACTGAACTGCAATAAATGGTGTTTTTCCAAAACTCTTCACCCAGTGCCACAGAGAAGAGGGCAAAAAAATCACTGGGCAGTTTCTTCATCTTCTGTGCTGCTGTTATAGATTGTTCCTTTTGCTATTTTTTCTGGCTAATTTTCGATTTAAAACTATATAAAACTATATTTACTATATTAAAGATTTAAAATTATTTTAAAAATATTTTCTGATTTTTTTCAACAATGTTCAGTGGCATTAAATGATCTGTTTAAGTAAATTCTTTAAAAAAAACCTGTTGGAATGAAAGCATTGTATTTAATTTTTTTGCTGCATAAACAAGTCTGAGTCTATATTACCAGCTAATCCAAAGCAAAAAAACATTAACACTATAAAGGCTAAGTTTTTACTCACTTACCGCATGTGATAACACCATCGCAACACTCAACATTATCGCATATCACATGTTTACCTAATATCGTGCAGCCCTAATCAGTACTATGTCAAGTACTCATGTGTACCAATCCCATTCTTGGACATCTTGCCTTTTCTTGTATACAGATAAAAAGGCAACATGGAAGGGGCCATCAAGACAGTAGTGTCAGTCTACCTGAAATCAGCGAAAGGCAAGGACAGCCTTGGGGGGAAGGACTTTCAAAGCCTTGTGAAGAATCAGCTGAAGAACATACTGACGGTTTGAAACTTTGTCTTTTCTTTGCAAATCCAGATGGGCAATCTGACAACATGACTATTTGGTCTGAGGCTGCCCATTATGATTGTTAAGTATTATTGTGATACTGGTTTTCACAATACTGATATTGTAGAAGCCTGCAATATGCAAATGTATTCTTAATCAGTTTCTTTATGTTTGTATGAGCCAAGGCATGTTCATACTGTATATAGCAGTCACTATATTCAACCTATGGTCAATTGTATACAGTCATCAGATAAAGGGTTTCTTTGATTTTCTAAATAATAATAAAGATGCGTTCTCTACAGAGAACACTTCTGCATACCTGCCAAAAGATTTGCTCAGTTTTGCACATTAGGGAAAATTTGAAATGATCTGTGCAAAGGTTATTGTATTTTATTTAATCTAATATGGAAATGTAGCAGTTAAATATACATTTTGCACTAAATGCAGGTTTGGTTCCTGTAAAAGATGCGTTCTAAATCAGCTAAACCTGACTTTTTGACCAAGGATGTAGGTGAACTTTTGCATACGACTGTATATTGTAATTGTCATAAAACGTCCTTAAATCATTAATACCTATCAGTCATAACATTATAACAGTGTGTAGGTCCCACTAAGACGGCTCTGACCTGTCCTCAGACCTCAGAATGTGTGCTGAGGTGTCTGGCACCAAGACGTTAGCCGCAGATCCTTTAGTTGTCAAGTGGGGCTTCTGTGGATCAAACTAGTTTGATCAGCACGTCCCACCGATGCTCAGTCAGACTGAGATCTGGGGACTTCAGAGACCCAAGTCAACTTCTTGAACTATTTATGTTCCTCAAATCATTCCTAAACAGTTTTTGTATTGTGATGGGGCACAGTATCCTGCTAAAAGAGGGCATTATCATTAGAGAATAGCATTGTAATAAAGGAGCACTATAACAATGTTAAGGTGGATAGGACATGTCAAAGTAACACTGACATGAATGCCAGGACCTATGGTTTCCCAGCAGAATGCTACCTGACTTTCTATATTTCTACATTTTTACTTTATGTGAATACTATATAAATAATATAAGGTTTTAATATACAGTATGTGTCACGCCATGAAATAGTAATTCACCAGCCTGTTCTACTATTCAAATATAGACTTTCAAACTGCAAATCATGTTGTCAGATCCTACAAAACAACTCCACATTACCACTTTGAGTGTTCATTATTTTCTGCTACCCTAAATTTGTGTCATCCATTATTGCTTCCTTAAATAATTAAGTAGCAAGTTAAGCATAACAGGTTCATTATAACTCCGCTAACATGATTTGCCTTGAAAAAGGAGTCAAGCTTCTTCTGTTTCCTTTTGTGCAACGGTGCAAGTGAAGCCCCAGAAACAAGGGAGTTACTCACCCTTTAACTCACTAGCCGGGGTTGTGACAATGCCTCCGCTTGCATTAATAATTGCCTAACAATAGGGACGACTGACCCAGCTCATCTAGGATATTTTATTTTTGGCTACATTTTCCATAAATATGTTAGCAAGACAACACTCAGAATTGTACGTTATTTGCTACATTATATGGACAAAAGTATTGGGACAAACCTCTTTTTCAGGGTATGGGCTAGACCCCATACTTCCAGTGAAGGGCAATCTTAATGCTTCTGCATACCAACACATTTCAGACAACGCCATGCTTCCAACTGGACAGAACCATTTCTATTTCATCATGATTGTGTTCCAGTGTACAAAGCAAGGTCCATAAAGACATCGTTGGATGAGTTGAATGGGCCACACCGAGCCCTGACCTCAACCACATCCCAATACTTTTGCCGATATAGTGTATCTCCATAACCTTGTACAAAAAATAATCAGCCCCAATGTAGACCAATCTAGGGGTCGTCACAGCGCATCTGAATTCTGCAAATGGAGGTGAATCAGTTCCATCTTACCATCTTAAAAAGCTTCTTGTTTGTTAACAGCAAATATAATCATGTGGATTCTAAGCCCTACAAGCCCATTTATACCACCTGTCACTGATTTTAGTGTTGTGTTTAGTGTTGTGGCTGATCGGTGTATATGTATGTATAAAGCTTCTGCTAAGGATCCTAGAATTAATTTGTCCTATTTGAAAAGCTCTAATTCAGAAGCTTGTGGGTCCTGTTATAAATATGAATATTTAGTTTTCTGTTGTTTTATCACAAGTAGCTTATGTTCAGTTCCTTTATTGCATTCGAATTATAACAAAAAAGGTGCTACAAAGTTATTTGGCCAGTGGCATAGAACAATGGCTCCCAACCCCATAGGCTACCTTGCCTCGCAATTTGCTTTAACACACCCACTTCAACTCAGTAACGGGTTATTGATCAGCCAGTTAGGTGGATCAGGATCACAGATGGGAACCACTTTCCAAACTATTTGTGAGTTTAAAGAACACTTGTGGTTCTATTCCAATTTAGAAGTTCTTTAAACTTTAAACATTCAAAGATGGTTCTCTGAAGGGCAGTTCATTTGGAAAGTTATTTGCGAGGCCTGTGCCTTTCCAGGAAACATTTTTTCCCACCTTCATTTTAAAGAGCATAACACTGCTTCTATAGAGTGACTGCAGCGGATTATCATTTATGAACATTAAAGAGTAAAGTGACCATTCTCTCATACGTGAACACACCATAGCACCAAGTGAAGCAGCGGGCAGCCAGGAACACGGCACCCGGGGAGCAGTGTGTGGGCACGGTACCTTGCTCAAGGGAACCTCAGTGGTGTCACAAGCAGTCCTTGTATATGAATCCATGACTTTCTATTCGCAGGGCGAACGCCCTTACCACTTGGCCACCAGTTGCCCTTTACACTCTTTAAAATCAAGGTGACCAAAAATGTTTACTGAGTTGGCATAGGCATACAAGAAGCATCTGCTTCCCTGTCCCAAAGTTGACTAATCCCTAACTTGAGTTTTTCTCCTTTAAGATATTACTGTTTTGTAATCAACTCCTGCACAGAATTTTGCAATTAAAAACCAAACTTTTGTGTTTAGGACACAGACAGCTCTGAGGCAGTCAAGCAGATGCGTGAGGGCCTTGACTCAAACCAAGATGGAAAAGTCGGCTTCCAGGAGTACATGACGCTGATTGGCTACCTGGCGCAGTCACTCAGTCAGCAGCGCTGCAGCGAGAAAGAGACAGAAGCGCCGAGTTCAGCCCAGGAGCCGCAGGCCGAGGCCCCTGCTGCAGCAAAGGGGGAGCCAGAGGCAGACAAAGATGCCAAACCTGTAAGCGCTGAGGCGACGCTCGAAGAGAAGGATGAAGCAGAAGAAGCAGAAGACAAAGACGAAGAAGAAAAGGCAGCAGAGGATCCAGAAGCAAAGGAGACCTCGTAGGGGCTTGATGCAGTCTGAGCAAACTTCTAAAAACATCCTCTAACCCTTTGTTTATTTCAAGCCCATGTTTTAATAATGGCATATTTTATTACATAGCCTACCGAATTTGGCTACCCTACATTTTGTACCACTACACTGTAGCATAAAACACTAATATTATTCATTTTTACAAGCCCTGACATGTATTGTCATTTGTATTGCTCTGTATTTTTCTTTTTTTAGCCATTTAAAGATTTATAAGAATGCTTAACACTACATTCTGACATGGATACCTAAATATGCCACACATGACCTCTGCCAGTATGTTTACGAATGCTACTATTTATTGGCATGTTCAATCAATCAAACGACTCTGATGCTACTTGTAAGCCGAAAGTGTGCCTCCCAGTGTCCCACTGACCTGCATGCTAAACCCTCCAGTCCCCGCTGCCATCATTTTTTGAGTCTTTTTTTTAAAAATGCATGTATGTTAACACTATTTCATAATAAAGCGTGACTAATACTGAGCCCTTGTTCACATACCACTAAATTTGAATGGAGCCACATTTGCATGACAATAAACAAATGGTGTCTTTAAACGTGCAGTTGAATAGCATGTGTGTACTTCTGCTCTACTGTTTGCCCTTTCTAATCTCTTTCAGGATTAGGGTGGTTTAATCTCTTCTCTGGGACCAAAGCTTAAACTCTGCCCCTCTCATTGGCCAACATTTCTTTTCTTTCACACTTAGCCTCCACTTTAAATACGTTTGTGTTCTTCTCTCACTTAGCTAGCTTTTGTCTAGCTTCACATCAAGAAGTAGAAGACCAGGTGCTCCGTGTCCTAATAATGACTGCCGCTTAATAATTAAGAACCTTTGGGATGGATTCCACACTGGGGACCTATGTGGTCCCATGGGAGCCCAAAATAGCCCTATGGCATTGGGGCACTGACCCAGTGAGGGCTCAGAATAGCCAGGTGTCTTCCATGGAGTGATATGGTACTGGGAAGCAAAAAAATGTTGGTCACTCTTGAGATGCTTTTTAATTGTTACAAAAGTAAAACATTTTCAAAAGTTCCATCTGGTATTTTTCATCCGTTTTATAAAAAACAACTGCAATAAAATATTAACAGGTTGGGGGTGGATGGAAAGTACAGAATCCATCATTTCATTTTCTTTCTGTCCCTAATAGCTTGGTGCCTTTCTGTCTGGATCTATAACAGCTGTTGAATGTGCATCTTTCCTCGTCCTGTAGCTACACCATTGTCCCAGAATGGGTATTTTCTAAATAAGGCTTGAATATTATAACAAATGCTTACTAAACAACGTCTGAAAGACCACTAAAATGTTTAATGTATCATTTGTATGTATGTATGAATGTATCGATCTCTGAAAGAAACTATTAGCACGTCATCATAGAGCAGTTACTGCAGCCGTAATCCATGTTTTACTTCTGTGTATTTTCATCCTCTATTCAGCTTGCTTTCTTTTACCTGCGGATGAAAGACATAAATTGAACAATGTGATATCTTGCATTGCCTGGATCTTGCAAGTTTTCTTTGTTGTATTTCTTCAGAAATTGTAGTATATGTAACATCTTTTTAAGGAATGTTTGTAAAATTCCATGAAATTCCATCTAAATTCTAGAGGGATGGGATAAATCGTACATCCCACAAACATTTGTATTAAATACACATTCATAAGAATGACCAAAGTAACACGTTTTAATACGAGGTACCATAAAGTCACTTTGCATATGCCCACTCTCCACATGTGCAGCCTACACCTGTCTGCTATCGTGTTGAGCCAAACAAGCACATGCAGGCAGATCATGTTTATATATCTCAGCTATGTAAAACCACCTCCACGGCTATGTTACTGTCTTGTTTGCTTTTGGTGTGTCTGACTCCAGGACCGTGCCCGTGACGTTGGGCTCCATTACGTGTGCATCACCAATGCCAGTGTCACTGTGGAAAGCGATATGCCAGTCAGCGCCATGCTAATGTCTCTGCCCCACTCACTGTGTTTACAATGTGAAGTAAACATAAAGCAGATAATATGGTGGTTACAGCCATTAGATAGCATCTGTAGCATTGCTGATTTGGACTTAATTGTCCCTTTAACAAACAGGTTCTGTCTCCAAGAGACACATGTCCTCTCACCGTGCTCTGGGTAAGACCAATCAAAGGGAATTGCACCAGTTTTTCAAAATGTCTTCCGAATTAAATCATTATTAATAAAGTCATTTAGAGTGTTTCAATAGGAATCCTATCACATAAACTCTCTGCAGATTCACATTGTAAGACAAAAGAATACTAAAAGATTTTATTTTTGGATGTATCACTATTTCCCTGATCATCACAGATAAAAATGACGTAGAGTCTCTGGTGGTCTTGGGTGCTAAATAAACTGGCGATAATTGTGTTGTATGTATCCCCTTATTACTATCAACTGTACATAAACTTGAGACTACACTCCTGTCTGGAGGCTAAATAAAATACAAATATATATGTTAACATGCGTACATGCTAACAAGTGAGTATGCTAACGTAACGTTTTTTGTTTGTGGCCCCAAACATATGAATTCAACCACTCCACCCCCAAACCAAACTGCATAATCACTATTATGTACATACTTAAGGTCCAAATTTAAGTGAAGTCCACATACTATGTACATTCAGAACTATAAACAATACTTTGTTGGCATTATAAGAAGCATACTGGACTTATTTTACTTTCTAGTTGCATTTTGTACAAGCTGGTTACAGAAGCATTCCAGCGATTTCCAAACTAACCCCTGCCCTAATCTGTTTGACTACAGAATTATTAGATCAATTATTAGAAAACAGTCTTTTTTTAATGTTCATTGCCTTTGCCAAATGCATGGCCATTTCACCAGGCTTAGCAACTGTGACAGTTCGTTCTTTTCCATTCTCCGTGCTGCACCATTTGAACACAACGGACTGCAAATTGCACTGCTCTGTAGACTCTTCATATGTTGACCCTTGCATCACGGTTTGATCGAGTGTGGAAGACGGGCGGGATGGCAGAGAAACTGAAGCTGAGGGAGATGGACGGAGGGGGGGGGGGGGGGGGCAAGTGATGTTTAACCCCTT
>JBBPDB010000140.1:4121293-4153348 GCA_037974465.1 Brachypetersius altus
GGCTTGCTCATCAGAGGCATTTCATTCACACACACATTTATTTCACATTTATTTCATTTTGTAAAGCTGCTTTGTGAGAATGACCATTGTTAAAAGCGCTATATACATAAAATTGAATTGAATTGAATTGAATTTTATCTATGTGTAGCTTTTCACTTGAAACTACTCTGATGGAAAAGTAAATTATGCTGATATTTTGAAAAATGAGAGGAAGGTCCTATTTCAATTTGAAGCATTACTTTATTTTGGGCATGAGGGAGACAGTTTGTAAATGCAGTAAGTAAATAATAAATAAATCACATAAAGCCCAGGTCTTAAGTGTCACTCACCGCTTGGCCCCGGCTTGGCCTGTCGTGGCCGGTTTGACGGGGCGGTGTCGCCTGACCGTGCTTCGCCAGGAACCGCACTGATCCCTGTCACTGTTATCTGGCCAGGCTGTCTGGACTAGGCCTGACAGACACCTTAGCTTACCTCACACAGAGGACTACCATCACTGTCTGCCCCTTTCTCATGACATATGGCTCTTCTGTCAACATGACGACAGACATGAAGAGTGTCCATGTAGGAGGTACAAGACAACACACCTGCATTCCAGCACAGATCACAAGCAAGATACTCATGCACAGTGTAGTACTGCTTAACAGTGCAGTACAGTACATTTTTGCACATTTATAACCACAAAAACACCAAAATAACTTATCTGTTGTTGCACATAGAGTTATATACCACATGGTCAAAAGTATTGGGATGCCTAACTATTACACCAACATGGACTTTAATGGCATTGCATTTAAATACACAGAAATCAATATAAAGCTGATCTCCCTTTGCAGCTATAACAGCTTCCACTCTTCTGTGAAGGCTTTCCACAAGGGAGCCTGTTTCTGTGGGAATTTGTGTCCATTCATTCTGTGGAGCATTTGTGAGGTTCAAACACTCATGTTGGACGAGAAGGCCTGGCTCACAATCTCTGTTCCAGTTCATTCCGAAGGTGTTGGATGGGGTTGAGGTCAGGACTCTGTGTGGGTCAGTCAGCTTCCACACTGAACTTGTCCAGCCATGTCTTTATGGAGCTTGCTTTGTGCACTGGGACACAGTCATGCTGGAATAGAAAATATTCTTCCCCAAACTGCGTCCACAAAGTTGGAAGCATGGCGTTGTCTGAAATGTCTTGGTATGCAGAAGCTTTAAGATAGTCCTTCACTGGAAGAAAGGGGCCTAGTCCAAACCATGAAAACAGGCATGTCCCAATATTTTTTGTCCATATAATGTATTTGACTATTTTTAATTATCACAGAAGCAAATAAAAGCAGGCATAGGAGCAAGAACCATGGCTAATGATGTTGTAAGAGTTCATTTAAGACCAAGTAGAGCTATGTAAAGTCTCACTGGGATACACTGGAACTGAAACAACTATTCATTGGAATTCACCCATATGTCCAGTTTGTAGACACTTGTTAAACCAGTATATGCTCTGAACACAAGGGTATTAAGAGGGAGTTTGCTATAGTAACTGCGTTATCTTCTCTGTACAAGTTTAAAACTAGGAGTTGAAACTTTGCTGTGAGGATTTGATTGCACTCAGTCACAAGGACTTTGGTAAGGTCATGTGCTGATGGTGGCTAAGAGTGTTATGCACTTAGCCACCATCCAGATACAATTAATGAAATGTAGGTATTTGTGAATCCAATTTCTATGTGCATCATAAGTAACACACAGTCACTTATTACAGATGATTATTTTGAGGCGTTTACTATGTTCTGACAAAAACAGAACATTTGGAGAATCAAAACTCATAGAACCCCATTAGGTTCCATTATAAGCATATTTAGTCAACAGTTTATTGTTCTTGGGTCAAAATTATTGTAAGTGGTAATCAAAACCAAATTATATGAAGGAAGCTGAAAAAGCTGCATTATCCTTCGAAAAAGTGCTTGAAGTAATTCGCTTGAGCCTTGGACCCATGTATCTGTTGTATGTTGATATAATATGAATGGCGTTAAGTGAACCAGTCATGCTTAGCTGTAATGTGATTAAATAACAGTACAGATCGCAAAAAAATGAGTCAGATACTCTGCCATTATAAGTCAGATACTCTGCCATGCTCAGAAATAAAGGCCTTACTTAGAACATCACCTGATGGGATTTAATGGTGACCCAGTTGGCCTTATTGGTGTTAACAAGGACTTAATGACTGCACATGCACCCTTAGTTGTGGCTTATTTTGGGCTCTGTTCCAATTATAGTGACGTCTCTTTGCCCGGGTCTCTCTCTTTCTCTGTCTCATGCAGCATGCAGCACCGCACCTGAACTGGATCATGGTAAGAGAGTCACAAGAGACAGATTATCAGACTCATCTATCACGGTGATGGAGTGAGAAAGGTAAAGGGAGAGGGATCTCAGTGGACAGAGTGAAACAGGGAGGCGTGGTGTCAGTTCCCTTTTTCCCTCCACGTTAAGTGTCTCTAATGCCAGTGAAATGATCCGATGGGGACACTTTGCCATTTTTACCGGCGAGCTTGTCCTCCTGCTGTCACGTATAGGTGGTTTCTAAACTTAGCCTTAACCTTGGGGCCCCGTATACGAGGTGTACATTCGATCTGCAAACAGTCATTAACCCCGTCGCCTCCTTCACCCCTTCCCCTAACCTTTAACTGTGATCGCAACCCGGCCATGACAGCATCACTAGATTAACATTTAATCTGACTACCAAGACAACACAGACAGCTTCTCCATCCCTAGGCTAAAATGACCCCTTAATGAGATTTAAAGTACACAGAAATGGTTAATTATGACTGATGAGGATAGACACACCAGGGTTACTTCATCAGGATAATTCAAAACTAATGATCGGGGGGACAGACGCCTAGAGGCCGAATTGATAGTAGCTCTGTTGGACTGGGTCACTCAAATACAAGTCATTCAGGAGCTTCAACTGAAGATCAAAGTATATCAGTTGTAGATGCTTGAAAACATGCTTGAATTACTTTTTTTTTTTAAATATCTGTTTAAAAGCTGGACCTTAGTGAAGTGTCCATAGTCTTAATAGACTACAGTGTTACTTCAGTGTCACTGATTTCTGTTTAAACCCATATCCTGTTTTTCTTTTTTCTTCATGTGTCTATATGTAAGTGTGTAAATTAAAACAATATTACCATTAAGATAAGAATTAATATTACCTTATAGACTACAAAGCATGCACGCCACCCGAGAGAAGTCTACTAGTGGTGTGTTTTAGTCCACAATGCAATCTCTGCCTCTGATTGGCTTACACTGACACGCGTTCCATGACTTAACAAATTATTATAGTCCCTTCATAAAAAGGGCCTTTATAAAAACTCCGCTTGACCCTGGTCCCAAGCCTAGCGTCCCTTTGGTGAAAGCGGTGGATTGGACGTAGGGCTAGCAACCCTACCCCATAAAATCTGTACCCGCTACTGAAACAACAAACACACAAACCATCAAGAATGATCAGCATGAGA
The DNA here is from genome assembly GCA_037974465.1 of Brachypetersius altus. Lineage (NCBI taxonomy): Eukaryota > Metazoa > Chordata > Actinopteri > Characiformes > Alestidae > Brachypetersius > Brachypetersius altus. The sequence continues at coordinate 4,124,776 of JBBPDB010000140.1, forward strand.
AGGCAGTCAATGCGTGCCACATATGACTAACCCTAACCAAAGCCGTAGGACGTTGGGGCCCCGATGAGCCGAATTCTGAGCACCAAACACCGAATCATTTATTGGAACCTGGAATGTTTTGACCCTATACCAAACAGCTGGTGCGAGAGTTCACCCATTATCAACTAGACATCCTTGGTGTGAGCAAGATGCGCTGGATAGGAGACGGTAAAATGAGTGGTACTGGAAGCACCTCTATATTCCACGCGCACGGTGTTGGACTTCACCTCAGCAAGGAAACGACCTGAACTTTGATCAACTGGGAAACGGTAAGTGAAAGCATCGTCACTGCTCACCTACAACACGCCAAAACCACTGTGGTGCAGGTATATGCACCAACTGAAGATGCTGATGAAGCAGACAAGGATGCTTTCTATGAACAACAACAGGACACTTTCTTCAGGCTGCCCAGCTATGATATCAAACTGCTGATTGGTGACTTTAACGCCAAACTGGATTGTAACAGACAGGGTATGGAACAGGTTGTTGGGCCATTCGGCACTGCAGTCAAGACCACGGATAATGGCAAACAGCTCAAGCTATTTTGTGCCTCCAACAGCCTGTGCATCTGTAACACATTTTGCAGAGTCTCTTGCGCAGTGAGGGAGATGTTATTCAACAGAGACGACGGCTTAGCCACCACTTTCCTGCCTGTCATTCAGCCTCTAAGTGAAAGATATTGATATTTCATTGACACAATGAACAGGAGTAAAAGCAGTATTGTAGTAATCGAGTAGAAATGATAAAATAACACCTTGAGGAATCTGCTTAGCACATTCAGCATCTGTCAGATGGATGTGAACAACTTCTCTTTTTCTCTATTCTTGGCTTTTTACACTATTTGTCACTTTTGCTCTGAAATAAACTGAAGGTCGGTGATGTGGCTAATAGCAAAGCAGTACAAATTAGTGCTGCGTCATCTTGATAATGGTACAATGTTATCAAATGATAACTTTATTAATGCTAATTTAAGTAACGTGCTCATGCTTCCTGGGTGCTGCTACTAAAATGTCTTATAAACCTCAGAACCATAAAAACCTAAACCCCACACATGACTGTAAACTCTAGAAACAGGAGACAGTTTCTAGACAAATGAAATTTACTGTTTATTTAATTTTCGTGTATTCAAGAACAGTACAAACATATAAATGACATTCACTTCTTTTAACTCTCAGGGACTGGATATAATTGCTACAGCGCACAAAACAGATTCGTAAAAATGGATATATTATCCAAACGGAATCCTGGATGTGTGTTTTGTTTACTTGTTGCTTGTCACTAACCCTTTTTAGACAGGATATGTTTAGTGTTAAATAAACGTATATATGATCATAACAGAACAAACAGGACAAACAGAAATATGATTTGCAGCCTCATTTGGTACAGATAAAGACAAAGTTTTTCCTTTTAAAAAAACATTTGTGTTTCCTTGCTTTCCTATTGTTCTATGTTACATTTTGTATATGCCGCTGAAACCATTTTGTTAACAAATGTGAAATTCTCATTTTGTAAAGCTGCTTTGTGACAATGACCATTGTTAAAAGCGCTATATAAATAAAATTGAATTGAATTGAATTGAATTGCCCTGAGCCACCAGAGCATTAGTGAGATCAGGTACTGATGGTGTATTATTAGTCCTGCATCACAAACACCTCACCAACTCATCCCAGAGCTACTGGATGGAGCGTCATCACTCCAGAGAAAGCATTTTCATTTCTCCCCCATTCAGGACTTTGGGGGCTTTATATATGATTGGCCTTTGTCTCATGTGTGGCAGTTGGCAGTATTTTTCTGTCGAGATTATATGTGCTGTGTGTAAGTAACTACTGAACAACTTTGCCATCAGTGGGTGCACCGTAATTCTTATGATGCTGTGGTAGGAATTTCATGCAACTCCCCCCTCAAAAAACATAAACAAACACACACACAAAATAACGAGCCATTACGCGAGCCATTTAACATGGAGAAAGGTTATGGGACGCCTGACCCCATGAAAACCAGCCGATACAGACAGCGCTCTCATTACTTTTGTCCATATAAGACGCTGGACTATTACACCAAATGTGACTTTAACGCTAGAACGACAGCTACCTGGCTATACCTATAATGGCTGAGTGCATCAATTGACGCAGTGCCCAGTTTCGCACAAGACACTTCTTAATATGACCGCTGCTTCAGTTTGTTCTGGTGTTTAGTCCTGCAGCCTACCGGCACACATCCACACAAGCTGCAGACACAGCAAGTGTCCAGTGGACCCAGAGCCCATCGTACAGCTACAGTCTCCATATCAGAATCACGTTTATTTGCCAAGTATGTGAGTGAACATATACAAGGAATTTGATTCTGGCAGATGGTGTCTCTCAAGCACAACAGTACAAAACAACAATATGTAAAGATATGTGTGTACATGTGCCTACACCACACCTATATGTCTCTTGCATGCTTGTTGCTCCAATAGGCCAATAGATGCGATTCTGAATCTCATGAAAGTATGTCAATTGATGCGGTCAGGCCTTCTAGTGTTAACACTGTATTCATAGACTGTTATATGGAGTTATTTATACATATTTGTCTACTCCTATGTTGATAAGTTGATGTTGATTTTTCTGAGATCCAAACTCATACTTTTACGCGGAAATCCTCACAATAACGCGAAAACCCATTTTTTCCTGGATATTTTCTAGGGGTGGGCATAGATTAGTTTTTTTAACACCGTGAATCACATTGGAATCTTGGCGTTAACAGAGTTAATCTTGGCGTTAACTCCACAGATCAACTCCACAGATCCATTTCCAACGAGCCCTCATTTGTATTGTTAGCCTGAGTAGATCAGGGTAGATTATATATATATATATATATATATATATATATATATATATATTACATACAAACACACATATATACATACACATACAAGAACATTCATGTATAGTGAAAAACTGTGTTATATATAGTATATTTATATATAGTAGCATATATATAAATGCTGGGTAATGATTACATTTTAAAAGTGTGATTAATTGTATGCTTTTCTGTGATTTATCGCACTTAACTGCTTTGTTATATGTAAAATTCAATCATTAGTACCCTTTTTATTTTTAAAGTGCTACTATATGAACAAAAGTGCAATAACATTTGGTTTGCAAACACTTTAAATAAATGAGCTTTTTAACAGCTGTGTTCCCTTTAAAACAGTTACACCGCTGCGGTTCAAATATTTCTGTAAATCTCAACTTAAACTTCATGTAATCAAATCAAATATAAAACCAAAGCTACTACAGGGCATTCACATTTTATTTAGTTTGTTACAGAATAACAAGTTTCCCTCAGAGTCCAGAGTATGGGGGTGTGGAACCAATATAGCAGCTGCAAAAGGGAACCAAATCCATATGAAAGTCTATGTATCTGAATGCATTGTCATTAAAGTCCCTATACTCCCAATACTTTTGTCCACGCAGTGCTTTAGGTCTGGGCTGGTTTTCACAGTGGGTCAGGGTCAGGCATAACTTTTGGTCATATTATATGGACAAAGTATTGGACATAATATTGACAAAAGTAATGAGACGCCGAACCACTGCGAGAACCAACCGAGACCTAAAGCGCTGCCTTACCCATCACCCTCAACAAATATATCTTGATATTTTGTTAAGGGTAATGTTTTGAACCGATTTTAAACTGAAATTAAAGTGTTCTTGTAATTCTCGCCCGAGATGCTGAACTGCATTGCCAGAAGGTGCAGGGCGTTTGGGCGTCAGGGCTTTTAGTAGAATGAAATTAACACAGGAGACTAACGGCCAATAACTGGAAATTTATCTCAATTTATATTTGAATTACTAATTATGTTTGTAGTAAATTCTATATTTTTAATCATTTAGAGCTAAAAAGAGTAAAAAAAAACATTGCCACAAAAAAGCAAAAAAAAATATATATATTTTCAGTTTTGGAGATTTCAGTTTCGTTCTCAAAAAAAATCTGCATGTGACTGGATCCGCGTAAAACTGGGGGATTACTGTATATCATATTTAAATCTTTAAAAACATGTTCACCTGCACATTCTTTTGGTGCAATAAGATGTTAACATTTACCTTTTTATTTGGATTGGAACAATTTTATGGATTTTTTGGTGAATTTGAACACGTTTGGCCAACTCTGGGGTGCTTTTACATAAAATGATCAGTAAAGAAAAGCTGTTAATGATTGATCTCATTCTGCTCAACCTTTTATGAGCGCTGTTTAATTAAAAAGTGAGCTTGACTGCCATCCAATGTTCATTCATGTTTATTCACAGGGTTCTCTTGCTGTAGTAACACGGATGGCCACCAGATGGCTCTCCAGGCTTATATTGTTCCCCATTTGCGCAATCATGAATCTTCACTGAAGTACAGTGTTATTGCAGATGCACTGTTTTGTTGCCTCACAACCTGGATTTTAAATGGATTGGATCTACAGAACATGTCCACCACTGAATATGAATAACAGAACTTTATAGAGTCACCTTTTGTGGCAATGACAGCTGCAAGTCGCTTTGAATAAGTCTCTCTGAGTTTGCCACATCATGCAACTGGGATTTATGCCCATTCCTCAAGGCAAAACTGCTCCAACTCCTTCAAGTTGGGTGGTTTTCGCTTGTGAACAGCAATGTTCAATTGGATTGAGGTCTGCACTTTGACTAGGCCATTCCAACACTTTTAAATGTTTCACCTTAAACCACTCTAGTGTTGCTTTAGCAGTATGCTGGAAGGTGAACCTTTGTCCAAGTCTCAAATCACAGGCAGACTGTCAGGATTTGCTCAATATCATTTAGCACCCTGTTTTTAGCACCATCCATCTTTCCCTCCACTCGGACCAGTCCCTGCTGTTGAAAAACATCCCCACAGCATGATGCTGTCACCAGCATGTTTCACTGTGGTGATGCCCAGCTCTATGGAGTGTACGGCTTATTGTGGTCCTATGGACAGATACTCCAGTCACTGCTGTGGAACTCCGTGACTCCTTCAGGGTTACCTTTGGTCTCTGTGCTGCATCTCTGATTAACACCCTCCTTGCCCAGTCTGTGAGTTGTAGGGGGCGGCCCTCTCTTGGAAAGTTCGTTGTGGTACCATGTTGTTTCCATTAGAAGATGATGGATTTGATGGTGCTCTGGGGAATCATCAAAGGTTTGGATATATTTTCGAACCTTCTCAACAACTTTGTCCCTGACTTGTTTGGAGAGCCCCATGGTCTTTCATGGTGTGCCACCTCTTGCTTAAGGTGTTGCATCCTCTGAGGTCTTTTAGAAAATATGTGTTGTACTGAGAGATCTCATTTCACTACATCAGCTTAGACTATTTTGTGCAGATTCATCACATTAAATAAGATTTTAAAGCATTTAAATTACAGGTTGGAATGTAACAAAATAGGTAAAAAGCCAACCAAAGTACCTCTATACACAGTGCCCTCCATAATTACTGGAGCTCGTTCTAAAGTTTAGGAAAAATGGTTAGGAACAAACATTTGGGAAAGTAGATTCATATCACAAATGAAAAAAATACCATCTTAAACTGAAATTCATTCTGAACAAACTGATCAAGAAATAATGTTTTTCAGTTAAACCACATGTGCCACAATTATTGAGTTTGGAGTGTGTAGGAGCTTTCACGCTGTAATACATGACTTCTTGAATTTCTGGGGTACAACTATATGGGGACACAGAGACCCAGTTCCCTCATCCATCAGCATGGGAGAAATAAGAGAACACGCAAACCAAATGAGAAAGAAGGGTGTTAACCTTCAGATGTCAATGAATGTTTTTTTTAATAGCTACTCATGAAAATACCCATCTCCACTGTTATGGCAGCTGGTGGCCTAGTGATTATGCCATGCGCTCCGTGCTCTGAAAGCCATGGGTTCAAATCCCAGGACTGCTAGTGGCACCTCTGAGGTACCCTGAGCAAGATACCGTGCCCACACATTGCTCATTGGACACTGTGTTCCTGGCTGCCTGCTGCTTCACTTGGTGAATGGGTTAAATGCAGAGGAAGAATTTCGTGCTGTTGTGTATTACAGAAAGGTCACTTTATGCCATCAGCTGTAAATGTTCCAAATTTATTTTACCCCATGTACAATGATGATGGTAAGAGAGGCAAAAAAATTCCCAAGGACCACTACAGGTGATTTACAAAAAAAAACAAGTAAAAAAAACAAGTAAAACACCATCAAATGTCACCTCCATGCCAACAGTAATTTGAGAAAAAAGCCTTTCTTTCAGGTAACTACATAAGTGAGCTTTGACTGTAATCATTTTGGCAATAAATGCTCAATGTGTGTTTGAGGATTTTTTTGGTCTTGAATATATTTATTTTAAGGCTGTTTTTTCCCTAACCATTTTAACTAATATTTACTAGGAGGCCAATAATTGTGGAGGGCACTATACTATTCTTATGACCCAGCTACACAGTATGTGTTTGATGTGGATGGACTTAAGTGGCCTGCACAAAGTCCTGACCTCAACCCTATCCAACTCTTCCCACAGAAACTCCAAATACTTGTGGAAAGCCTTCCAGGAGGAGTGGAAGCTGTCAGAGCTGCAAAGGGGGACCAACTCCATTTGAGTGCAATGTCATTAAAGTACCTGTTGGTGTAATAGTCCCAATACTTTTGTCCAAACAGTGTACTTTCTATATTCAATAGCTATTAACTCTAATGAGACGTGTGTTACTACTGAGTTAAAAATCAAACCCTTGTAAATTCCCAGTTACAGAGAAACAACACAACATGAGCACACAACTATTGTACGCAAATATTTTTTCCACTGGACTTACTCTGCCTGTCCTTCCACCTGGATCCACGGTGGTTTGATCCATGGCTCTTTCATGGTTTGATCTGGACGACGCCACATTGGACCTTTTACGTGGGGATCCTGTGTAATTAAACTCGCATACTGAAACACTGGCTTTCGAGACTGCTTTCATTTTTTCGATTAACGTTTAAATGTAGTACTTTAAATCGTAAGGTATTCATTAAAGACGAGTAAATGACCTGTCTTCATGAAATGTTACATTCTGTAACACAGACACCCCTATTTTCCCAAGGTCCAGTGTGGGCGCGTCTCCCGGCTGGTCCCTCTCTTTGTCCGGCAGAGACTGTAGGCCCCGATAGTCATGGCCAATTTCGCGTTTGAGGATAAATTTTAAATTGTAAGTCTGTCTGACATTGAATGTTTGTCTTTTGAGGGTTGCTAAAATATGCTGGGACACTGTGAGCGTGTAGTTTATGGTGAATAGCGGCGTGGAGGACGAAATAGAGCTAGCTGCTCGGCTAGCTGCTGCGCTAGCAAAACACTTTGAATCCAAACGTCGCCATTTTCTCTCGTGTTTTTATTTTTATTTTAGTTTTTGTTTGTTTTTCTGGCATGTGTGCGTGTCGTTTCGCGTTGCGTGTGGCCTTAGCGTTATGACTGGACTGTATAAATTCACCGGGCATGTTCAGAGCTAAGGTTCCCCCAGCTAGCATCACATCTGTGAGTGATCTGAGGAGGGAGGGGGTGAGGCCAGATCAGCCTCATTCAGCTGCTTTTTTGGGGAGGGGGGATCCTAACTTCTTCACGTTCCTGCTCGTTATTCTCCCTTAAGACCCCACGGTAAGCAGGTTCTTGATATCTGGTGGATCTCAGTCCCCACTCTTGCAGGAGAGCCCAGAAGAGATGTGTGAATGATCCCACACCAGGCTCCTCGTGCCTCGGATATCTAGATTTGCGTTTTGGGGGGCTGGTTTTAAACTTAGACCGTCGTGGCGTGGGTGCGATCACTAGGACCTCAGGAGAAATCCATGCACTCTTTCTTTATGTGATCGGTGGCATGGCACTACGCCGACAGTCGTTTTAATGGCTGCCGAATCGGGGAGACTTCTGGCCGGACAAGGTCAAGGAAAACGAGGCAAAGGTAGGCACACGTCCCTCAAAGAGCATCTCTGTGTCCTAAAGCGGAATCCACAGCTCCCCGCTGCAAAAAATTTAAAATGAATCTGCCTTTTCCTTGTCCGCACGTTGCCTTGTATGTACGGTGCCCCTGTTTTTTATATCCGTGGGATCTGTCTCTGGGTGAGCTGTGTGTGAGCCTGGCGTGTCCCTGTCTGTCCACTGGACTCCTATCAGACCTCCGCCTCCGTGTGTCCTACTCAGTCCTCACACACTCTGTATTAAACACTTGTTTTGTTTTTGTTTTTTTCCAAACTTGCCATTCGCCTCAAACCTTTCATCCGGGGTTAATGTTGGGGGATGAACACGAACTATGGTGCGGGACTGTCGCTTGTTTCCAACCTCGGGGTTTTTGCACTCATTTCTAACACCTTGCACATGTTGACTCTACGATGCAACAGCCCTTAGTGCTTTCAGGTTTTAGACTTACAGACTCACTCACATGGTTTAACAGTTTACATTTTTTATGTAAAATCCAATGGCTGCACAATATAATCTCCAATCAAGTCTCTGGAATACTGATATAGCAGGAAGCTCTGACCTACACTATATGGACAAAAGTACTGGGGCACAAATCTTAATTATTGAGTTCAGGTGGCTCCTTACTTTCAGTGGAGGTATCCTGAAGTGTTAAGATTGCCCAAACATTTTGAACAAAGCCATTCTTTCACCTGTGTAGAGACAGTTTTTGGAAGCCCCCTTTCTATTCCAGCAGGATTGTAACCAAGCGCACACAAACAAACTCCATAAAGACATTGTTGGATGAGTTCAGTGTGGAAGAACTTGACTGGCCCACACAGCATCCTGACCTCAACCCTATCCAGAAACTTTGGGATGAACTGGGACAGAGATTGCGAGTCAAGCTTTCTTGTCCAACATCAGTCCCTGAACCTCATAAATGTTTACAGAATGAATGGGCACTAACTTCCCACAGAAACACCCCAAAATCTTGTGGAAAGCCTTCCAAGTAGAGTGGAAGCGGTAATAGCTGCAAATTGGGGACCAACTCTATTTTGAAGTCTGTTTGAATGCAATGTCTTTAAAGTCACTGTTTATGTAATGGTCAATACTTTTGTCCATGTAGTGTGTCACAAGGTGTTTTTCACCAAGTTGTTCTTAAAGGGTCCATATTCTACATTTTTATTATTTTCCATCATGTCTGTGGGGTCTGTACCAAAAATAGAACTCTCAGTTCACCATAATTCATTCTTATGTAACCATTTTATGACCCAGAATTATCCCTTAATTAAACAGTCTGTTGTTACTGTGGCTTTAAGGCTGTCATATGTAAATGTTCTTTCCCTAATTAGCTGCCCTGTTTTGTGCCTGATTCAAAAGTTCTTAGAACTTTAGCTTGAGTGGGCAGGGCTAAACTGCCATCTGAATAAGAAGAGTGTTGGCTTTTTACCAGTACCGAATTGAAAACAAGCTGTACTAAATGTATATTTTGAAATTGACAGTATTTAGATATTTCAAGCTTCTCATATGGGCCCTTTAATAAACCAAAAGGCATCACAGTTGCAGTATTATTGCAATACTAATATTTTGTCCATATTGTGCAGCCTTAAGTCAACCCGAGAGGAAAGGTTTTATTTTACATTACAGCTTTATCCAGACTAGTGTTCCAGTAGGTAAAGTTAATGCATGTTATATGATAAATGAATTAAGCATCTTGTGTTTCAAAGCTTGACAGATTTATATTAGCAAAAACATGTTTTTTTAGGTAGAAAAGTCAGTTAAGGTTCCACCAATGATCTGACTAATATATGATCAGTAATAAATGTTAGGCTAATGTATAAGCTTGAAATACACAGGTCTACTTCTAAACCTATTTTCTTGGGTACACCCTGCTTTCCAGAAATCATATAGGCCTTCATTAACATATCTCCTTTTTATGTCTCTTGTCCCTATCTGTCTTATTTCAATTTTTACTTCTGTTAAGGGTCCCAGATGAAAAGCCCAGAGAAAAAGAAGAGGAAATCCAGCACTCAGGTGAATAGTATTTATAACACACATCTTTGGCTAGCTAAATTAGGAGGTTAAGGAATTAAACGATGTGTTCCTTCTGTTTTTGTCTTGCAACAATACAGAAAGTAATCAAATTTGTTTTATAGCTATGTAACATTTAATTTTTTTTTGTTTTAAGTCTAGTGATTAGAAAATATATTTAGGCATAAAAATTGAGATTTGTTGAGGCAGTGTTTCAGGCGTTCAGTCACCATACCTCTTTCTGTTGTGTTTTCAGGGGGCAACATTCTCCCACCTCTCTGAGTTTGCGCCTCCCCCAACCCCTATGGTAGATCACCTGGTGGCCTCCAACCCATTTGATGATGACTTTGGTCCTCCATCACGTCCTGGTGGAGCCGGGGGTCCAGGAAGCGCACCTTTTCTGCCGAGCCCAGGGGCTGGTGGGGGAGGTGGTGGCTATGGGGGACCTGGGAGAATGGCAGGGGGCATGGGTTTTATGGGTGGCCCTGGAGGACCAGGAGGTGGACAGCCTGTGCGAAGACCCCCTTTTGGACCTCCACCACCCAACGCAGGACCACACCATCCACTTGGGTTTGGGGGGATGCCTGGATTTGCAGGTGGTGGAGGAGGAGGCGGTGGTGGCGGCGGTGGTGGAGGTGGTGGTTTTCCACCGGGGGGACCATCACAGTTTAATATGCCACCTAATTTTAGCCCTCCTATGCACCCTGGACAAGGCTTTAACCCTATGTTGTCACCTGGTGGAATGGGTGGTGGTCCTGGAAGTGGTGGTCCACCTCACCCACGTTTTGGGATGCAGCAACCTCAACATGGACAGGGAGGTCATCCCTTCAACAGTCCTCCGTTGCCTGGAGGACCAGGGCCTCGTGGCCCACCCCATGGCCCAATGAATCCTATGGGTGGCATGCCCTCTGGAATGAGTATGATGGGAGGTATGGGGGCTGGAATGGGACCTGGTAACATGGTAGGTGGGCACCCAGGGTTACCACCACAAGGTCAGTTTCCGCCTTCGCAAGATGGAACCTATCCTGGACCTGGTACTCCCGGCAGTGAGGAAGGCAAGAACTTTGGTGGAACAGGTGGTGGTCCCACAGGTCCTCCTCAACAACCACCTAATCTCAACCCCTCTGGCCCCCCTTCCAATAATGCTACTCCAGGTCCTTCCCCAGCTTCTGGCCCCCCACAGCCTGGAGGAGGGTTCCCTGGTCACCCTGATGTTCAGCAGTCAACACCTAACACACCCGGGCAACCTTCATCTGGTCCTCCACCACCCAACCCTAATTCTTCTCCATCTGGTCCACTCAATGGTCCACAACCTCAACAGATACCACCCAATCAACACCCTCCACCCAACTCTGCGGGTGGGCCTGCCCCAAACACTCCGTCTAGTCAGCAGCAGCCCACACCACCTAGTTCTAACCCAGGGTCTGCACCCTACAATCAGCAGAACAGTGCACCTGGTGGTGGTACCATACCGAACCAGCCACCCAACACCAACCAGAACAATCTTAATAACAGTGGTGGGAACACTCCGGGTAGTAACCCAAATCCTCCGTCCAACTCCACCTCTACACCCAACACACAGTCTCCACTTCCCACCGGCCAAGCTCCACCATCTGCTGGCCCGGGTTCTGGTCCACCAAAGCTGGGAGGAGGCATGGTGTTCCCTTGTGGCTTTTGCCTGTCAGAGGTGCATGATGACCAGGAAGCTATTTTGTGTGAGGCTTCATGCCAGCGGTGGTATCACAGAGACTGCACAGGCCTGACAGAGCCAGCCTATGGGCTATTGACCAGAGAGAGTGCTGCAGTGTGGGCCTGTGATATGTGCCTCAAGACCAAGGAGATTCAAGCAGTGTATGTACGCCAGAGCTTAGGGCAACTAGTGGCTGCAAATGAAGGCTAGCTGATAATTAAGAGAAAGGTAGAGAAGATTGAATGACAGTGATTCTTTCATCATTTGAGGTGTTTCAGGTGATTTAATCAGAAGCAGGTAGGCAATTAAAGTGGGACAGGGGTAGGAAAATATAGGGAAGTGGAATGAGTGAATGGACAATGTGGACTGCCTCATAATTTGATATTACTTCCTGTGTTAAATGTTCTCATCAACCACATAAGCACTTTTGGCTCCCCTGTTACCATATGATCAAAGTTTTTCAAGAGTTCTGATAAACAGAATTTACAGCCTAGTACAATTTCTACACTTTTGTGATATCAGCATTGCTTAATAACGGTACAATTCGGCCAAGGGTCAGGACAAGTAAAGGTTTCTTTTATAAAAGTTTAATGGACATGGATTTTCCAATGCCATCATAGTTGTAACCAATTAATCCAATCTGCCTAGAGAACTGGTGGTCAAATTGAACCTTCTTCCCTAAAATAGCTTGTCTACCAGCAAAGCACTGACAACAACTCACTACCTCACAGATTTGACAACTAACAGGTACAAATGCTTATTCGCTGACTGATTGATATCTAGTCTAGAGTGAGGATTTTATACCACCCATACCACCTCCTGTCTCATCTGTTTTCCATTTCAGTGTATCTGAAGGAAACGGCTACCTTCCTTAACCTCCTTAAAAGACGAAATGGTTTGGACATGATGAACATTAAAGATACAGATTTGTCTATCTTTGGCCACAGGAGAGTTGTCCTGTAGATTCCTGTCATTTTTAATCACTCAACTGCCAGGTTTTTGTCTTAATGGGAAAAAAAACAGTTCATTTTTATACACAAGTGAACACTGATGTTTCAGTGTTGATGGTTTGCTACATAGAGTGTAGTGGTATCATAACCATGCAGATGTGTATAGTCTTTGGATTGCATGTGAACCAATGCAGTAATTTGTCAACTGTTTTTAATGTTTTTTTAAGGCCTCCATCTGGGCCATGAAGTAGACCAAATAACAGAATGAAATCAAATATCAGCTCCTATTACTGTCACTGAGCAAGATGTTTGCTATTTTCTGGTTTCCATATTTCTGTCCAAGTTGCCTTTTCTTAGCAATTATTTGTTTTGTACTGGTGTCCGTGCTGTCCAGTGTGCTTAACTCTAGTGCCCTCTGTTGGCCAGGATGGTGCAGTTATATTTGAGGTGGGCAGAAGGCTGTTAATGTTCTTAAAGAAGTAAAGCAAAATGTTTTTGTATGTGAACTTGGCATTTTTTGTTTGTAGCCTGTTGTTGCATTAAATTTGGGTTTGACAACCCACTAAACCAAGTCAAGCTAAATATCCTTGTTATTTTTAAATTACCTACTGTTTCTTATTTGAAACCATAATATGGGTGTATTTCATTAGTGTTTAAATTAAAAGTGGTAGTGTAAGGAGCTTCCATTAACAAAACTGATAACACTGCGTTAACATGACACAGACATTAGCATTACACTGCAATTTACACTATTAGAAGGCATGGTTTAAGCAGTTTATAATGAAATCTAATAGAAGGGGCTTTAAAAAGTGCCTCAGTGTAAATTTAAAAAGTAAAAGTGAAAGCTTTATTGAACTTTATTCATTAATAAATAAGTGAGCTACTTAAGAACTATACCCTAAATGCAATCATTTCTGAAAAGTGGTCACCGGAAAGTCATGCAGGCCAAATGCTTGGCATTTCGGAAATGGTATTACAGTAAACCTCAGATCATTCGCAGTTCAGCAGGCTTTTGTCCTAGAACTGAGAGAAACTTTGTGGAAACTGCCGATATCCTCTGCAATATGGAATTTTTCTTGCATTTTAGTGCTAAATTATTAAGAAAAAATATAATTTGCTAATTTAGTAACAAATAATGATAATTCAGCTATGTTGGCATATAAAATAGAAATACATTTTTGGTACAGTCCAGAGAAAACAAAGCGTGTCTTGGGTGAAATGACGCTCTGTGACAAATCTCTGGCAGATACACTCCAGAATTATCGCTTCAGAACAGTTTTCTGCATGGAGCGTCTCAAGTGTTCTTGTGTTTTTTTCGCTTTGTTGTTCTTAAAGCCCTGTATTTTTATTACTGTAAATTAAATTAATTCTGTGTATACCTTGCTCATACCAAAGAAAACGACCACGTATATGAAAGAAAAAAATGTTTACATGAATTACAGTGCAGTCTATACAGGAGCAATATTGGTATTTTACATTCTAACACAGCGTGAGACAGCAGTTCACTGTACACTGTACAGTACGGATACGGGTTTACCTTTACATTTCTTTAAGGGAACTGCATTAAGCTGAGTTTAAAATGAAATAAGTGTTTTGGGAGCATATTTGGGGCATATTTAGGGTTTACACTATACAAATAGACAGGCAATTTTTATCACATCACAAATTCACAAATTTGCACTATTTGTGTGTGCTCTTGCCCCACGCGAATGTCAGGGGTTTACTGTATTCCTAAACATTTAGTTCAGGTCCTGAAAGTGATGGATTTGATAGCCTATGATCTAGGGGTCACTTTAACAGTGGCTAAAAGTCCAGAGTGAATTGATACTCTTTTAGTGCAGATATTGCCAGTTATCTGTGGTCCATCATAACCTACAGAACTGTTGACACAGTCCAAACTAATGTAAGTGTAATGCGTCATTCTTTTCATTTTAACATGTCAGAAAAGCTTATATGAAAGTGGAGTCACACTTCTGCCACATTCTATATATGACAAGTGTGTCCCTGCCATGCTCCTTTTATACTTCTTCCTGTTTTGCAAGATACCAGACATGATATAGATGTCACATGTTGCTGGAGTGTGTCTGTAAAGGTATCTTAAAAATTAATAAATAGCACCTGTAAGATGTGAAGTATAATAAGCACATGTGATACACTATATGGACATAAGTATGTCCATATTACTATGACAGCAACAGGGGCTTTAATGTGCGTTCAAACACAGAGACTTTAATATAGAGTTGGTGCCCCCTTTGAAGCTATCACAGCTTCCCCTCTTTTTGGAAGGCTTTCCACAAGATTTTGGAGTTTCAGTGGGAATTTGTGTCCATTCATTCTGTAGCGCATTTATGAGGTCTGATACTGATGTTGGACGAGAAGGCCTGGCTTGCAATCTCTTCCAGTTCATCCCAAATGTGGTGGGTGTTATATTGTACAGTCGTAAGTTAGATTAAAAATAGTACTGTGAAATCATACTTTCCCAAAGACTTGGGACACACCTCTTAATTATTGAATCCTGGACAGATTGGTGGACGTAGTTTGGGGAAGAACCTTCTCTGTTCGAATATTCACAGTACACAAAGCATATTTTATAAACACATGGTAGGATGAGTTCAGTGTGGAAAATCTTGACTGGCCACAGAACCCTGACCTCAACCCCATCCAACACATTTGGAATGAACTGGAGCTGAGATTGTGAGTCAGGCCTTCTCACGCAACATCAGTGCCTGACTTCATAAATTCATAAAATTCCACAGGAACTTCAAAATATTGTGGACAACCTTCTAAAAAGACTGGAAACTGTTATAGGTGCAAAGGGGAGACCGACTCAATATCAAGGTATATGTATTTGAATGCAGTGTCATTAAAGTCTCTGTTTGCCTGGCCACACACACTGTAAATAAAGTCTGTCAGATATCCTGGAGATATTTCCCTATTTCGTAACACCTTTCACATAAAAAGCCATTCCTGTCTTTCCCATCAGGTACCGTGTGTTTACATCCAGACAGGTCTGTTTCTCAGAGTAGAATTATTATACCCGGGCGCTAAAAAGCTACATTGGTGAATTGTTGTGATATTGCATTGCAGAATAGAACTGTTTGTGTAATTGTCCCAATATATTTGTCCGTATAGTGTATCTGCAGGCTATACGGATTATACTGTTGGTTACTTCCATATTGTAAGGGCAGTTAAAACAAATTATCTTGATGTCGTGGGTAAGATGCAAATCATCAGCCCTTAGTTTTAATGCTGTAATTTTCGTATTTGATTGACAGTTCCCTTTGGCCAATAAGCAGTAGGAGCGGGCGTCTTTGAATCCAGCCTGTCCAATCAGAGAGCCCGGGGGCGAGACTAGTGAGAGCTGACGCAAATGCAACAGGTTGTAGCGGAGGACATTTTTTCTTCTTTTTTTTCTGTGACTGACAGAAGTCTCCATCCTTAACCGAGGAGAACATCTCGAAACCTCATGTCAGGAGAGTAAGGCTGGAGTGGAACTCGTTCTATCGTCGTAGTTTAGCCTAGGAGGACTGGAGTAGCCTCGATTAACTGGTAAGACTAATGGGAACCCAGTGTTTACTCAGTGCCTGGTAGTTGCTCTTGTTTCTGTCTGTTCTTGCAGGTGTTTAAAGGGTATCACAAGCCTCCAACTCTGCTAAATTCATTTATTTTGCTGTTTAATTGAGCACTTTATTGCTTTATTGTTGCCTTACTAAGAGCATTTCCCCTAAAAATTCATTTTAAAAATGCCTTATCCGAGGCTTCACAGTGGTGTATTACTGTTTTCAAATCATAATCGTCTCTTTTTTTCTTGTAAATAACCTCATCATGTTATATTTTTAAGCTTTTTAATGACCATAGGGGCTCCACACATAGACAACAATATTCAGCATTTTCCACAGGCCTTTTAACATACAGCCAGTTTCCAGTTACATTTCACACAAGGGTAGAAAGAGCTCTATTAAAGACGAGGTGTTTATTATTATAGTGTGTCAACAGGTTTGAAGGGTAACTAATGTTGACTAATACTCCTCTTGTGAATGAAGCCTCTGTTTCAGTCAAGGCTGAAATGAGATCAGAGTTTGAGAGTTTCGATCCCACCACCGATACTGACAGACCTGCTGGATGGGTTTGAGAAGCTGCAGCTCTCAGAAAACCTGCTGCCTCGCCACACACACTGTAAATAAAGTCTGTCAGATATCTTGGCTGAGATATTTCCCTATTTCGTAACACCTTTCACATACAAAATCCAGCCATTCCTGTCTTCATCAGGTACCATGTGCTTGCATCCAGACAGGTCTGTTTCCCAGTGTAGAATTATTATACCCGGGCGCTAAAAAGCTACATTGGTGAATTGTTGTGATATAACATTGCTGAATAGAACTGTGGTTGCATTTTGTTTATCTCACTTTAATCTTTTAATGCTTGAAGCACATCAGATAGTGCAGTATACAAAACAACATTCAGAAGACGTATGCCCTTATATTTACATATCTATGTATATACTGTATTTATGAAGTGTAGTTTCTTATTTGGTCCCATCCACCCACTCCCTCTCCCACCGTCCCCATGAAAAATAAATACATTGATTAAAAAAAAAAAGCCAATTAGTCCAACAGTGGGTTTAATACATAATAATTTAATAATGAGATATCCACACACTGTCCTGAGTGATGTTACTGTTTTGTCACACCCCACTTTGTAAAACATTGGTAGCATTTCAGTGGCAA
The DNA here is from genome assembly GCA_037974465.1 of Brachypetersius altus. NCBI lineage: Eukaryota > Metazoa > Chordata > Actinopteri > Characiformes > Alestidae > Brachypetersius > Brachypetersius altus. The sequence continues at coordinate 4,142,125 of JBBPDB010000140.1, forward strand.
ACCAAAGTGTAAATCTTAAAACAGTGCTGTTTAGACCAGAGACAACAAGTGGTTACATTGTTTTCTTCTTTACTAGTAACAGCTCTGAGGACAAGTAACAACCCTGAGGGCGCTGACATGGTTAAAGAATGTGAAACTCCATACCTGTTAGCTTTGATGTCGGAACACACTAATTAACTTGCCAGTAAAAGATTACAAATACAATGAACACATTCTTTGTTCTCCAAATGATTTATGTACAAAACCTGAACTTTTCCTAAGTGGAAAAAATGCAATGTATTATCTTCAGGATAATTAATAATTTATTTTTAGGGTGTTCAGATATGTAGAGATGATTTATATTTTGGCATTTACAAACCCTAGACCTGGAGATATTAACTACTACAGTAATGAATTGCAGCTTCAAAATTTAAGAACAGATGGTATTCACACTTTGTCATTAGAATATTAAAATTCTGACAAAATCTTACATGGAACTGTGCTCACATTTTAGGCATCTGGGAGTTTACAATGAATTCATATAGCAACAATACAAAAAGTAATTTATATGTCTTAAGTCTGTTCATGGAAATGTTTTCTAAAACTGTAGTTATTGTCCTATGGGTAACAGGGTTGTGTATTAATGCCTTTTAAGTTCCTAATTAGTGTTGGAGGAATTAATAAATACATGTGATAACTGACGGCAAGGAGAAGACCGGAGTCAGGGCCAAAACCAAATCCATATTTTCCTACCAGCTTTCAAGATAGTGACGTAAAATAAATGATAAAATATGTGTTGTGTATGTATCATGTATGCCCAACTTTTTCTCAGCTTTTGCTAGTTGTGCATGACCGAAGCAAAATTAAACATTGCAGTCTAAGTAAGAAATCTCGGATTCAGAGGACAGGTTAAAATGCTAATTCAGGACCAGACTGACATTGTTAGATTTCAGTATATTTAAAAATGTTGACACCTTCTGGTGTAGTAGCTTTTAGTTGTTAACCTTCACAGTTACATTCTACTCAGTGGTTCAATTAAAAAGTAATCAACTTTAAACTGTACCATCTCAGTGTGTTGACAGTAAATATACTGCCTGTTTGCAGCATAATAATGTATATTTTGAATTCTTACAGTGAGAAACAGAGCCAGATGTTTTAACCCAGTTAAGCATTTGTTTAAAAGTGTTCTTTTCAGGCTTTCTAGTTTCCATAAAGTAGGCCTAGAGGTTTTTTAATAATATACACATGAATTGTTATAGTTCTGTCAAGTCCATTTTATTTGTTTGACCTATTTGTTTGTGTATTACACTACAAATTGTTAAAAAAAAACAAACTGTCAAGATACCCAACAGCAACAGTTGTTCTAACTTTCTTGCAGTGCTTCCGTACTGACAAACCTGCAGATATTTTAGCACAGTAGTCCAGCTTTGCTAAATGATCAGTTCTGCCAGAATACAGCCAAAATATTGGTTTGTAAAACGCATCATATCTAAACATCTGCCTGATATTGATATGTTTTGATTCTGATATCATCATGTATTACTGAACTGCCATTGACTGACAAAAATACAGGTTAGATAAACAAGCAAAATTAGAACAATTTTGTGTGTTTGTTTGTTAGTTTTGAGGGTGGTGGGGTAAATGGCACAGTCCTGTCCAGTGACATTCCTTTCTGATGAGAACACCATCATTTCTGCTGCCACTTCTGTTTGTGATTATGGAGAGTGAAGCCAGGTGAAAGTTAATGTTATGATTCAGCATATCCAGACTAGTTTCCTGCATTTGTTGTTCAGACCGATGGCTGTATGTAAGTAAATAACAATAACTAAAAAGAAACATCGGTACACAATCAGTTGTTTATGAGTAGAGAGTCATTATGACTGAAGACCAAGATTAGTAGCTAATATGCCTTAAACTGACGCTATCCAGTCTATTCAAAACATGGCTGAAAACTGTGTTGTGATGGTAGTTTGTCTTAAGTATTGTTTTGTGGTAAATTATTGGGTTCTGTAATACAGTGCCCACCAGAATGATTTGCACCCTTGCTGAAAATTATTAAAAAGGCTTATGGAAGATTATAGTAATATTGTAATGAAAACAGAAAAAATGCCTATATTTAGAGTTGAAGTGTAGTCTGAGAGTAAAGGAACCACAAGTGAAAGATCTATATTTTTAAAACAAAATGTCATCCACAATAGGGATGTAAAATAAAAATTGATTCTCAGATACTAATTGATTCTAAAATTTAGTTTCGAGTTCGATATTAATTAGCACTGGTATCGATACTTAAATGCCAGTTTTGCATCTCTACCGGTTAACGGAAATTGCCGGCAGACTACAACGATGTTCAACAGGCATTGCAGTGGACAGTCCCTCCCCTGGCTGCCTGAAGGACCCAATGTTTACAGCCCTGTAACTCGGCCGGGGAACAACCAAGCGCCGTGAAATTTTACACAGACCCTCAGCTAGTGTTGCTAAATATTTAAATATCGTCTTCAGCGAACATTTATATCATGTAATATTGTTGACAAATAAGAACGAGACTAAATGTGGTTTACAAAATGAAAACTATGCTAAAATGTCTGTTCATTTTCGTTGACTAAAACGAGACGAGACGTTATTTCCTGGGAGGGAAGAAAAAATAAGTGTTGCGACGCTCGACCTTAGAGTTGAACGGCGCTGTGTCCCAATACTTTTGTCCATTGAGAGGCACTGTGAATTAAATCTATCTAGAGTAGACAAAAGTATTGGGGCACATTGCCAATATAGTGCCAGGGATAGAGAAATGACACACCAACTGTCTCTCTCTCTCTCTCTCTCTCTCTCTCTCTCTCTCTCACACTCACACCATTTTTGATAAGCACCCTTTCCCATATCCATGCAAAAAGCTGATTGGTTTGGTTGTGTAGACTATATTTGTTCAGGAATAAAAAAAAATATTTAGGTAAATTCAGGCCAACACACACCAGTTTTACAAATGTGGATTTTATGGCAATAGACACACACATTTTCATTTTATTTGCACTTTTCAGTGATGTTATTTTATTTATTTAATTTATAAATGTCGTCAATTCAAGGCAGAGTGTCTTCTGTGGATGTACAGTATTCTTGAGTCTTTAAGGTAACAATAATATTATAATAAGAGAACCTTGTTTGGCTTGTGAAATAGTTTTAACTATAAGAAAAATTCTATTTTACTGTTTACTATACTCATACTATATTGACTGGGTTACATAAAATTGCATTACTAAAAAAAGAGACTAAAATACAACTTTCATTGACAAAAACGAAAACTGAATAATTCTGACTGAAATAAGACTAAATTTAAATAATAATAATACATTTTCAAAATACCCAGACACAGGAATTTTGAGTAGACATAGCATTTTTTTTTTAATCTGTTCACACTTTAATTTTTTATGAAAAAGTTCCTGTGTATTCTTTTTTAGTGAGTGCAATCTTGCAATGCAAGACTGTATTTATGCAATACATGGCAGTATTTGCATACATGGTATAAAGTGGTGAGAGCTGATTTAAAGTGGTTGCTGCTGTAAAGAATCTAAAACTTAATGATCGGATCTTCTAGCAAGACACTGATCCAAAGCACACTTCATTTATACCCAGCATTTCTGTATATAGGATATTGATTTTTCCTTCAGATTTTCATTTAGATTTTATTTTGACTCTATATTTTATATTGTTCTTCTCACTGTGTCACAGTGTCTTTGCCGTCATTATATAAGCAGTTTACTCCAGGATTCTGATTCTGTTAAAAAAATATATTTAAAAAGTTAATTGAACACAAATTCAAGTTTTTGCCGTGGCCATCCAAGTCCCTGACCTAAATCCATCTGGAAATCCGTGAGTTGAGCTTAAGAAGAGAGTGCACATAAGACATAGAAGAAAGGTCAAAAATCTCTTCTGCTGTGTTCTTTCATCATATAAAACATTACAAAGAGAACTCTGTACTGTTTTGTTGGTGGCAAAGGGGTTGCAGAGTGAGGAGGTGCGATATGTTTTTATTTTTGTCATAAAATTTGATAGGCCTTAAATAAGGATACCTGTATTAGTGAGAGTTATATAGTGTGACGTATTTCCACTAAAATGACCATGAATTGTCTGGATGTAAAAATGGTAGCCCAGATTTTCATACTGAGCTAAAATTTACCTACAGGCAAATCAAACTGCTATGGCTGGAGCAAGTAGTATTTTACAGATCATGGTATTTTCATGTGATTGTCTAAATACTTTTTCTCAAAATCGCCCTATTAAATATAATATTCAGTTTTCATAACCATAGTTGTAAATAGACTTATTATTGCAGTTCAAAATATATCCAGTTGGCATCAATATGTTAGTAATCAGGCTGAAGCCAGGTTAGCAACTCCACTTTCACCATATCGTCTTTTGAGACCCGGCAGTGTCCCCATCCCAAATCTGCTCTCTGAATCTTCTGAAATCACATGGAGCTGGATATGTATAGCAAGAATGTCTGGAATTCAGGCTATGTATGTAAGACAGGCTGTTTTTGAACGGCTGGTCCAGCCTAATACCTAATCGGGTCACAGCTTGTTACAGTGTAACCCAGCACCCCATTACAGTTTGGTTATTAATTAAAAGGAGAGAGGTTACTGATCGAAAAGTAAATACTTACCAGGTGCTTCAGTGAATGCTTAGTCTCTTTGATGACCACTGTATCTGGATATCTCTTAGAAATTATTTTTAGCTTTAGGTGGCTTGATGAACAACAAAGTTTAAGTGTTTGAAGAAAATAATTAGCACAAAAAAGTAGTACAACAAAACAAGCATTCATTTGTAAAGTTACAACATAGAGGGCACATTTCCTGAAAGGTAAATTCAAGAGAAGGAGGTAAAACAGGACTATCAAAACTATTAGGGTCTATTAGGAAAATACGGAAATCTTCTACACTAGCAGGATAAGCTGTTGAGTGCAGATGTGTATTAACTATGAAAAACAAGCACAGGGGTTGAACAAGTACACTGAGAAAATAAAAAGGAAATACAAGCAGACAAGGAGGTAGAAGGAGACATCGTCCTGCATCTGATGCTTCTGGACATTAGGGTGAATTTGTCCCAGATCCTCTTCAAATAAACAACTAGAATTCTGATGCATTTATTTATTTATTCAATGGATTGTAGGATAAAATAATTGTATTTCCTAAACCCATACCATAACACTTAGCTGATTATTAGTCTTTGTCTGTGTGCGTGCATTCTATGAAACTTGATACCAACACAAAGAGGAATGGGGAAAGGTAAAGGAATGCACCAGAACCTAATCTGACAAACTGCCACACCTACTGCACCGACCCACTGACACACATGATCATTCTTGCTTTCCCTCCCTCTCCTTCACTTTGCACCTAGTATAATGAGGGTGAAACTTTCAGTAACAATGGTTAACTCATAGCCCTGGGACAGGACATGTGCTGTGTTACTAAAACTAAATGTCAGTTTCTTGGAGCTGTGTCACTTTTAAAAAAGTAGTATTAGTAAATATTTAGTGAATGTTTAAAAGAATAATTAGCTTGTGCTGTGTAAGAATAAGATGTTTTCAGTTAAAATTCAGTTTTCATTGTGGTCTGTTCGGTATATTGTGGTTTTTTTTTTTTAAATACTTGAAATATTTTGAATGATTACTTCTATGGTTCTGTAAGCGTTACTGTGTTTAACTTAAAGAGTTTAATTCTTTCCATTATTATAATATGAAATTAAGCACATGAATTCAGTCATTAATATTTTTAAAACCTGTCTTCACAGTGAGCTACAATGAGCTCCCTTTCAGCAGACAGGAAGCCTCCTTTGGACTATGGAGTTCAGATTCGCTTTATCAAAGACTTGGATGACACAGGCGGGGGTTATGCCGAAAGGAGTCGAGGGTCTGGAGGAGTTAGTGGTACAGGAGTTGGTGGATCTCCATCCAATAAGTATGGAGTTGCAGTGAGAGTTCAGGGCATTTCAGGGCAACCTTATGTTGTACTGAAGGATGGGGAAAAGGGTGACTCTTATGGAGTCCAGCTGAAGACCCAACCTCAGACACAGAATTCAGTTCCTGGACAATCCTCCCCGTTTAGCAGCCTGTCCCGAACTCCGAGAGATGGGGCTCAGACTCCTAACCCATATGACCCAGTAGGACAAGTAAGCTTACCAGAGGAAGAGCCTGTTGAATTTGGGAGTCCTTTGAAGAGGCCGCCTGGTGATGGACAGGCAGGAAGTCAAGGGGAGGTGGAGGGAGCTACTGCAAAAGGGCCTGCCTCTACACTGCCAGTTAGTGGCGTAGAGAAGAAAGACTTTGGAGAATTGAATGAGGCGGGACTCAGGCGGGTTGGGTGGAATGGTACTGGGACAGCCATGAATGGAGTGCGGTTAAATGGACCTCTGAGTGAGAAGAAAGAGAATACCTTCACACAATCTTTTCCAGAACCTCCTAAGCCCGTTGAGGAAAGTGCAGTTGAAGCCATCGACACCAAATCTTTAGCTCCTATTAATAGACTCATCAGTAAGTTTAACAGCAATAGTCCAAGCAACGCCACATCCAGCACTCCAAGTCAGGTGAGAGGGCGCTCTGGAGCTCGCACGCGGCTACAGTTTGATGAGCGAAAACGTTCTCGCAGCTTGGATGCACGCAAGGAACAGAAAGAAGAGCCTCCTTCCTCACCAACTATAAACCCCTATGCTCCTGCTGTTACCCCCAGCACAGCCTCAACTCTTAACTCTCCCAAACCCACAGCCTACAGCAGTCTTGGACGAAGCCCTGCTTCGGTCACAAAGGTACCTGCTGTTACTGCCGAAAAGCCAATTACATTCAATAAAGCACCAAAGAACTTTTTGCCCAAGGAAGTACCATCTGACATACCAAAGAAACCGGTTAGTATTTATGTAGATTGTCGAAATACCAGTGTACCAGAACCACTCTGTGCAAGCTCGTCTTATTTGTTTCCTTGTCAGTCAGTATGGGTGTGCCTTAGCAGCTGTTTGTTAAGCCACAACTGTTTTTTTCCCCCTCTTTTTAACACATTTGTAATAATACAATATATACATTGACTGTATAGTAGAAATATATGTACCAAAACCTTAATTTGTTCCATTAAGGAGGAGCACTGCTGTTTTAGATTCTGTTTATAAATAATCAGAAACCGCTGTTTGGCGAATATTAATGGCCGAAATATTTTCAAATGAGTGAAATATTATATACACTATATGACCAAAAGCATGTGGAAACCTACCAATTTTGTTTTTGAGACAAGTTTCATCTGTGATGTTTAAAACTTCTTGTCTTGATTTTAGATGACCCCTGATATTTTAAAAAGCCAAAGTGAAAGTACAGAATTAACGAATGGAGAGGAAGCTCAAGCCAAACATGCCATCTACGAAATTCTCAGAGAGGGGTAAACTAGATTTCTTTCTCTTTTTATCAGCAACTGTCCCAGATACAGTGTTATTCCTAAGCACAACTGACGACAGCCACCTTTTCAGTGAACCATAGTTTTCCTCGTGAAACCATGGCAGTTAAAATTATTATTTGGTATCTTTCAACACTTTCTTTGTCCTTTGGAGAAAATTGATTCTTCATTTCTCTATTTTATGCCCATCGTCCTCAGGTCTATTGAGAGTGAGGCATCACTGAAATGCAAAGCCAGCCTCATTCACGAGAGGTTCAGCGGGGTGAAGGTAGGCATGCTCGCATTCACCAATCAATTTGCATTTCTTAGCACTGAATGGAACTGAGCCAGTTTTGTCTGCATATGTGAAGAGGAAGTATATTCAGAATGCCAGTGGTTTGTGTTTGTGAGGTGTGTGGTGTGTGGTATTACTTGACTATTTGTTTGCATAAGCTCTCTTGTACATGAATCATCCCCTTGTGGTAGCTTGGCAACCATTGCCCTAATATGGAAAGCTGATTAGGGCCTAGTGGTGCAGTCTTTGGGTTGCATCAATAATTAAGTTAAGCGAGTAGCTTTGAGGGGAGGCCTCTCTTCAGTAGCGGGGTGCTCATATGTCTATGTTGCAGCTTTAATGACTTTTTAATACCGGACATCTTCTCTAGTCTCATCTATATGAGTGTTCATTCAGGCATAGTAAATGCAATGGTGCTTGGAGCTGCTGAGGCAGCTCATCAAGAGCTTTATTAGTTTAAAGTAATCAAGGCACAGCAGTTTGGGATGTTTACCACATGACGGGTTCTGTCTAATTATTTTTAGGTTAGTTATTCTTAGATGAGTGCTTTGTTGAGTAATGGGTGTAAATTAAAATACATACTGATTTTTCCACAAGCTCTTCTGGGCACTTTGTTTGGAACAAAGTGGTACACACTGGCTCAGCAGACATACTATGTCAGTAATGAAAAACTATTTTGTTGAATAATTATTATTATTATTATTATTATTATTATTATTATTATTATTTCAACATCTTGCTCTGAAAGGCTCATTTGTGTCACAGTGTGCAGAATTGGCAACTACTAGCTATTGGTGACTAGCTAGCATTCAGCATGATGAACAAAAAAAGAATTTCACATCGGACTGCTAAATTGGCACACGAGCTAAGGTTGTCACTATATTAGAATTTCACAAAAAACATGCTCAATGCCATTTTTTGACACCACGGTGAGAAAAAGGATAAAAATGAGTCGTGTGTTTTAAGTTGTGTGATGTGCAAAAATGAATGCAGTGATATAATTGGAATAATTTTTTTATATTTTAGGAAGCGCAAATATTCCCAAAACACAATTACAAATCATCAACAATAGCAACTATATTTTAGTGTCCTCAACCATCATTGCATGTTATAGTAGAACAGCAAACCAGATATCTCTTGCCAGACTAGTTCTAATCAACATCTTTGTAAAACAGTATTTTAGCTAGACCTGTTCAAAAAAACCTGAGACTGGAAAGTGCACATAAGTGCAGTGTGCTCCAGTCTACACTCTGAACAAAAGTGTATGACCGTCTAGGTGGCCTCACTGCCCTGAATTTGCTTTGCAATATGCAATTTTCTGGCTACAAACTCATGACATGGCACCTTATTTTCGTTGTTGGTGGGGAAAGCTGCTACTATTTCTGTGTAGTTGATGGTGGACTTTTCAGTCTGTGACTTTAAGAGAAGCATAGAAGTTTTCAGGCACAAATAATTGTTCTCCTATTAAATGAGTATTGTCTATTAACAATACACATGGACAATTTGTTGTCCAGCTCCCACATAGTATTTCTAGTTAGCCATAGCCAATAACTGCTACCTTAATGATAACCAGACAGCTAATGTGGTCATTGGCTAATAGTTAAAAGTTAAACATTAACATGTGTGCTGCCCTGGTTAACATTCATGATAACTGTACTGAAGTATTTTTTTTAACAAGAGCTATCGAAATTCTTCATAAAGACTGCAGTGTCTTGCTTTAAGGTGCTTCCCCAAGTTTGTTGTGCTAGCATTGTTTGCATGAAGGCTTATCAACATTCTTAGTCTTTACCTAGTTGTTTGCCTCAAATGCAGAATACTTCCAAACAGCACTTTTAATATTTTCCTTAAAGCAGCGCTTGCCATGTTCGTCCAACTTTGTTCAATTGCTAATGAAGGGAGGGGCTGTGAAATTGTCACCCAGGAAGGCGAAGAGGGAATCAGCACTTTGCAAATGAGTATCTGCTCTGATAGTAATTTTTAGTATCGATTTGTATCTGAGCATTGATTTCCTTTTAACAACCGTTAAAAGGAAGGTTGGTGGTCTTAGCTCAAAGAATAATACGAGCGTAACTGACAAGATTTTAGACGGTAATATTCTTCGAACTTCCCTGGAACAATGAAAGGCCTTTTCTGTTCCTGAAGACCTGGGCCACTGTGCACAAAACTAGGCCCGCAAGGACATGATTTGAGGTGTTTGGTGGAGAAAGTTCAGTGGCCTGCAAAGAACACTGACTCCAACCCAGTTCAACACCTTAGGGCAGAACACTGGAACACCTCTCACAAATGTTCTTTTGACTGAATGGGCAAATATTTCCCATACATACATACATATATTTTTGACCATAGAGTGTATGTTCTATAATAGTTGATACTAAACTTTAAGAATGCCAAAGCAAATGTAATCTACATAGAGTACCCCTGAAGGGATTAACATAATCTCATTTAGATGTTTTTAACGTTAAACAACTTCAACATTGAAAGTCCAGCTGTTCCTTTCATGTATTTTAAGCTTTTAGGTTCTGATTGTACTTGAATGGTATTTTCTTGCTAGTGACAAGGGGCTAGACTGTAATCACTGTAATACTAAGCTGATAACTGGTGTAATTACTGCAATACTATATCCTAGTCACCCTAAATACTTATTCCATTTACAAAATTATTTTTCTTTTAAGGAGAGGATCTTTCGTTTAAACCTATCCTCTGCATTTCCATCACAATGACACAAACAATAGCATCATGAATGTAAGTTTAAATTTTGACTAGAGTAGTAATCGAGTAAAGCCCTAGTGTCATCTTTCACTGAAAGTGAATCCTACAGGCAGATGCAGAGTGGTCCAAAGTGACTGTTATAGCAACAGTGACAACAGCACATGTATCCACGAGTGTCTGGTTGCCCTTGCAAGCTGTCCATCCTGAAATCCTAGAGATGACCCGGGTCATCTAGCAACAACAGGTGACTAATAGGTGTATGTTTTAGGGCCAGATTGAAATGAAAATGTTGTAGCCAATACAGAGTTTAAGGTTCTACGTTCTCTGATAACGATTAGAATCAAAACTCAACAACAGCTATTCCCAAACTTGCGGGCCCCGTAAACATTTAACCACTGCTCTAGAAGTTCATCTGCTAAAAGGGCAAATGGTTCAATGTTTGAAAATATAGTTTGGCCATATTTTCATTTAAACCAAAAATGTTAACATAACCAAAATAAATTTAATTCATCATATACATTTTAAATACATTTTGTGAATTTATAGTACAAGATGGGTGACTTGTGTCTTTTGATGCTTCAGTGAAAATTAGGGGTGCAACGGATAAAAAATTTCGCGGTTCAGATCGGATCATGGTTTTAAGTCACGGATCGGATCAGTTTTCGGATCAGCAAAGAAAAAAAAAAGACACGACAAATTAAACTTTATTTTAGTATTTTTGCCCATTAAAAACATTCAACTCAAGACTCATTCCACGCAATTATACACTTACCTAAAGGATTATTAGGAACACCTGTTCAATTCCTCATTAATGCAATTATCTAATCAACCAATCACA
>JBBPDB010000140.1:4153448-4211718 GCA_037974465.1 Brachypetersius altus
GCATCTCTGCAACCATGTTTGTGTGTAAAACAGGTGTGATTAATTGTTATGCTCATATATGCTGGTATTTGTGTAATTAGGAAGTACTGAGTTTAACGTGTGTTGATGTGGGCTGTCTTAACAGGTCTTAATGAGACAGTGTGCATTTTTGCAAATAGGCTACCATTCTGCCAGCTGTCAGATAAAACTGTCAGTTTGACTGACATCACACATCCATCTGGATGCTTTTAAAAATACATACCATGTTGTAATGTCATCTGCAGTATTACTAATTGTGTGGTAAAATGATCATGTTTACCACTTTTTCCCCAAGGTCAACCATTGTCCTTTAGGCTGCTAGCTTTTGAGTTGTGTTTGGGTTAGGAGCTGTTCTCAACATGCGTCTTAGATGGCCCCTCACAAATAGACAGTTCTAAGTACAGGGATGAACCGGCCCAGTGTTTCAGTGAGTTGTTAGGTTGGTGATGGCCTAGTGGGAAGATACTTACCTCTGGGCCAAGAGGTTATGGGTTCAAAGCCTAGCTTCAGCATGCCAACACTGGGTTCTTGAGCAAGTCGCACAACCCCAAATTACTCCAGGGAGACTGTGACCTATAGTTAGTGAATTGAAGAGTCTGCTAAATGCCTTAAGTGTATATACATACATGATTATAAAAAAGTGAAGTAATTCTACAGTGTGGACACCAATACTACAAAGATCGTGCTTTATGGGGGAACTGAATCCTGCACCTTTTTGAAGAAATGTTCACGTGTACCATAAGAAGTTGTTATTTGCAAAATATATCGATAAAGTGTCTGGTACTTTGTGTAGTCTTGAGCTGCCCGTGTCTGAAGATTGTAACAATGGGGTGGAGCATCCTAACATTCCTTGCTTTATTGTTGGTGTTTGCTTTCATTTCATCAGCAAATGTACCGCTTGTGAGACTAATAAAGGTTCATCTTATATTATCTTACTGCCCAGGAGTATTTTTAAAAGTAATGTGGCCCCTTATAGTCACACATCACAGTGTGATCAGTGTGTAATTCTTTCTCTGCATTTAACCCATTCACCAAGTGAAGCAGTGGGCAACCAGGAACACAGCACCCAGAGAACAGTGTGCCACTGGCAGTCCTGGGAACCTACAACCTACTAGTCACAGGGGCAAATCCCTAAGCACCAGGCCGCCAGCTGTCCCTTACTGAATGTGCCACAATTACCTGTAAACTTAGATGTCAAAAAGATTTACAACTATATTTACTATTATGAAGGGGGCACAAGTATAAGCATTGGATCCGCAGTTTGCCTTGCTTGAATCAGGTGCTGCCCTAAAGACATCCATGTGAACAGATGAACTTACTGCACTCTATTCAGTTTCCATAATGGCTTTTCATGCTTTGTTTTTCAGAGAGTGGTGCTGATGGCATGTTTATTTAGCTCAAATCCTGCTCGTCCTGTTTGTTCGATCCTTTGCATTCCTTATTAGTCAGTGTTGCCCAACTGTGCTTTGCTACTATGCAAATAGGTATCACTAGTTAGAACATTCTTCTTTTGTTCTTCTGCCAGAAAGTGATCCCCTAAGGCTTGAGCTCAGAAATTGGTCAGTTTAATTCTAATAACCTCACACAGACAAGGTGCAGAGATGTGCCATTTTTGTTTCTTGTCTACATCCCTCTTTCTAATCTCTCTCAAATCTGTTTTCATTAAGTGTACTGGAGTACTATTCACCTGAAAGTCAATACACCTGAATGAATTATTGATGCCATTGTTAACATCATTGTAAGTGAGGCGCATGCATGTATTGTACCTGACAAAACAACTGTTTAATACTTTTATTGTGTGTGATTTGCTTATATATTACCTGTATACAGATTATAGATTTGTCAAGTCAAGCCAGGTTGGGATCCCTGACCATTACACCAACATCCATAGACTTTAATATGGAGTTGGTCCCCACTTTGCAGCTATAACAGCTTCCACAAGACTTTTCACAAGATTTTGAAGGTTCTGTGGGAATCTGTGCCCATTCATTGCATAGAGCATTTCTGAGATCAGCACTGATGTTAGACGAGAAGACCTGGCTCTGAATCCTCCTTCCAGCTCATCCCAAAGGTGTGGGGTTGAGGCTCTGTGAGGGCCAGTCAAGTTCTTCCACACCGAACTCATTCAACGTCATCTTTATGGAGCTTAATTTATGCACTGGAACACAGTTATGTTGGAATAGAAAACGTTCTTCCTCAAACCGGGTCTACAAAATTGGAAGCATGACACTGTCCAAAATGTCTTGGTATGCTTAGGCATTAAGAATGTCCTTCACTGGAAGTAAGGGGTCTAGCTCAAACCATGACAAACAGGTGTGTCCCAATACTTTTGTCAATGTAGGTTTTTCTGTGCTGTGAAACAACACCAAAACAGCTGATAACCCAGTGCTAAAGACAGATGACAAGTTAGTAAATTGTAGGTCAAAACCCATGTTCAGCACTGACACGTTGTAGGCCTGATTGAACAGGGACTGACAGGTTTGGAGTACCTTTGGGTTACTTGGGATCCAGCCTAAATTAAGTTAGATTTTTTAGTCTAACAGTTATCCCTGCGTTTACCCATATTATAAAAAAAATATGGTAGAGACAACAATGATTCATGAAATGCTTCATGTCTGGTCACTCACACAGAAGTTCAGCCTTGAATGTTTGAGTTTTTCCTAAGGGTTTGTCTGTTTTCTAAGTGAAAATAAGTTCACAAATCCACTACAATAATATGGCTTTTAATGGCTCAGTTAAAGTAATCAATTTATTGCAAATGACCTTAATGAATCAGTTGGTTGTATGCATGATAATGCATATTTTAATTTCTTAAAGATATTTCTTAAAAGAGCAGAGCACACCCATTAACAAAAAAATAGTTAGTAGATTACTAATTTGATTGCTCATGTAATTAATAGTCACAAACTTGATTTGATTATGTAAATATGGCCGACATACGTTTTTTCCTCGTCTTGGATTTTGCACCAGTGTTTTGTGCCCTGTGGGGGGAGCAGTGGAGGCAGAAGTGGGTGGGATTAGACATATGACTGCACTTTTTTTCCCATTCTGACTCACGGACAAAAACACAACGCTCAGACTCTCAGCCAGCGGTGTTCAGGGGTCCAGTCTAAGGAGGAATCGTGTAGATGTGTAAGTGTATTTATGAGCTTTGTTCATTATTTTAAATGTGTAGTTTGTATTTGTCTGACTGAACATGTTTGTGTTGTGTTCTTAACTGAACATGTAATTGTACTAACATCGAGAAGGGAATGTGTAACAGTTTACATTCAAATATTCTATATAAACCATTATAAATAAATTGTCAGCAGAAAGAGCTTTTGGAGCTTTTGGGTGTTGTTGTCTAACTGGAATTAGATCAAGAGTGAAGCCAAAACAGTCACAACCTATAATGGCTGGTTGCTATAGGTGTTGTTGCATATGGGATCAGCCTGACCACTTTTTGTAAGATTAAATGTCAGGTATGTATTATGTTTCTAGATGCTCACAACTGAGTCTGATGAATACCGAATAGTTAATAGTTACCTCTTAATGCCAATAGTAATTATTTAAAAAAGAATGGATTTATTTTCATAATAAAGCCAAATAATACTAAATAGAGTTTATTATGTGTTGTTGCATATGGGATCTGTCTAACTTCTCCACATTTTTGTAAGATTAAATGTTAGGATATTATTTTGCTGGAGTCTGATGAATACTAAATAATACACGGTTACCACTTAATGTCAATAGTAATCTTTAATAAAAAATAATGGTTTTATTTCCATAATATAGCTAATGTATAGTAAATGGAGTCTGTTTTGCTTTGTGGTCTGCCTTTTCCAAGTTGCTGACTCACTTCTTAGCAGATGGTCTCCCAAGGGGTAGCCATAAGGTAAACTGTGAGGTCATTTAGAACTTGACTTTTGCATGGTTTGTGTTTGGTTCCCCTGACCATAAGTACGTTTTGAGAGAAACTGAGATTTTGTTGTATGTTGGTATTTATTTTTTAATCATTTTAAGGGTTTTCATTTTAAAGAATTATACTGATGTTTAATTTATTTCTTAAAAGTTCAGATGAGGAGGTAAATAAAGCCATTCAGAGAGCCATTAATATGAAATGCTGAATTTTAGAGAAACTTTTTAGTCAGAATTGTTTACAGCAGCAGTGACATCTAAAGCTACTGCAGAGAAAGCCATTAATATATATTTCATATGGCAGTTACACACTATCAACACTTAAAAACGGGAATGTTGCTCTTGCTGGTAGGGAATCAAAACATGATGTCTGTAAATGGGACCTCGCTCTCTTTGTGTATGTGTACTTGCATGGCAACCTTAATCTTTAACTTGAATTTGTTTTTAGTCATTTAGTTTGATTTTATTTTTCATTAGAAAACTGCTCTGCTCAAGGTAAAGATACATTTTAGAATTTCAGCCTGTCTGTCTTTGTTAATGGTAATATAATCAAAGTGTTTTAATAATTTACAAAATAAATACCTTAAATGTAAGTTTTACCATTAAGGTAAATTTGCTTGCCTTACAGCCAGTGTATGACACTATCCACATATCTGTAGCTACAATTCATCAATCTGTTGTCAGGTTTGTTCTCTTCACTGGTAGTGTATATTTTTTCCGTAACGTTTTGCTGAAGCAGACAAATTGTTTTCACTGTGCTTGTCAGAACAAGTCGCTTTTTTGGAATGAGGTGTACTAACCGCGTGCTGTGACTGATCTGTACGTGTCAAGATGCCAATGAATGTTCCAAGGCTTGCGTGCATGTGCATACTGTAAAAAACCGGATTGATTTCTCTGCCATTTGACAACCAATATTAATTAAGTGAGCACTCTATGTCGTAAGGTTGCACATCAAAGCCTTGGCATTGACATCATGTGTTTAACTGAAATTCTGTGTTGACTGTTAAATGCCAGCTTGATGTAATTTTTACTGCTTTTTACTCTTGGTTGCTTCTGCTTCATAGTGAAATGATTTTATAATAATAATTTCACAAGCTTAAATTTTCTCACACAAAAAAAGTTTAAAACTTCATGATTTAATATTTTTTAATATTTATCAGATTGTGTTAATTTGCTTTTCTGTTTCTTTATTGGTAAGTTTTAACTTGAGGATGCAGTGTTAGAGCTAGGGATGTTGTTTAATGCATGTAAGTATTTTTTTATTTCATTGGTCACGGGCAGGGCAATAAGACAATATTTATGATTGTCGTACTGTGAGTATATTGTGATAATATTAGTACTTATTATACAGTGGTTAACTGTATGTTTACCATTGTTGACCACAATGTTTTATAGCAGAAATTGCGTAATTAGTTCTAATTTATTTAATTTGGTTACGTTGATAAAGAAATGTGGTTTGTTTTAAGAAGACTGGCAAGCCACCATGGACACAGAGAACAAAACCTTTCGCCCAATTACATTGTATATGTATATTTCATGAACTTGTCATAGAAACTGCTGTCACCGGGGCTCTTCAGATTACAACAGTCCCGACATACGACGTTTCGAGTTTACGATGCTCAGTCCCATAAAAAAATCATTTTACAATTGTGTTAGGACAGGTAAGTGACTTAGGCTAGAGTGTGTTTCGAATTACACACCTGTATATGGCATTTAGGCTAATGCATAAATTGTACCCTTACAACAAAATATTTCAATTCAAATGACCTCAACATTAACTCCAAGAAATTTCCTGTGTAGTATTAGCATCAAAATGTGCCTTACGTTTGTTCAGCAGTTTAATACTGCTAATGGCTGATCTACCAAAAACATAGATATTCCAACCTGGGAAGACAGTCAGAAATCATATTTTTTACTTTGTATGCTGCCAAAACAATATTTGGAACTGTTTAACACACAAAAAAACTTTCAGTAAGATAAACCAAGTCTGAATGCAAGTGACATAAGCATGCTCCAACTTATTTTATTGTGTTTGTTTAGTGCAGTAATAAAGCCCTTAATAGTGATTCCTCTAACACACACTGATGGAGGCCTAAACTTGTTGCTTGGCTCATGGCATTTCTGCTAGAATACTCGTGTTTCTTTACTCTGGAGCAGGGGAGGAAGTTGGATCGTGTTCGTACGAGGCATGAATGGATGGTAAAAGGAGGCTATTGTACAGACAGGCAGAGGACTGAAATTCTCTGTGCTAATTAACTTTTTGAGCACTTAGGAGCTCTCTGATTTTAGTAGTTGATCAGATCAATGCAGATGGGCACTGTTTCATAATGTAGACTGCTGATTGGGTAAAATCAGTAATCTGTTGAACAAATATACAAATGAAAACAGTAGAGAGGTCTTTGAACACCCCCTACTATACAGTTTCCAAAATCTAAGATTCCTTAAAACTTTGGCATAGATTATTTACAATAGATTTAAAGTCAACCTAAGATCATAATGTACCATTTTTACCTTGATAGTTCATGCATCTGGTTATGATTTATCATATCATTTAAAGGATTTTTAATCAAAGTGACATGGCCCTCTTTTGAGTTTTGATTGCACCAGTGAACGGGTAAAAATTCCAAACCTATAAAATCGTGTAATAAAACCTCTATTGACTACTGAGAAAAATAATTCAATTAAGAGTGAAATATTTGTAATACTAGCAATTGATAATTTGTTTATGTGATGTGTGTTTTAATGTAATACAGTAATCACCCGCTATTCACGGAGGTTATGTTCCAAGAGCACCCACGTATAATGAAAAAAGTTTTTTTGGTGTTGTGGTAAAACAAAGGCCTAAAAATGCCTATTTCTATAGTGTTAACCCTAAATATGCTCCCAAAACATTTTAATTTCATTTTAAACCCAGTTTAATACATTACCCATAACGAAAATATTAAGGTAAGCCCATACAGACTGTACTGTAATTCATGACCGGGCATTTTCTTTGGTATAAACAGGTAAATAAAGTAATAAATTAATGTAATTTTTTGTAATAAAATACAGTAAAATGTAGGGGTAATCACCAATCATTTTTACAGTTCAGTAATTTACTGTTCATCAGCTGTGCATCCTATTGTGGAGAGCTGGTTAAAGGAAACATTTCAATTTAATTTACAGTACAGTAATTAAAAAAAATTAAAATCAAAAGATACACTCAAGATAAGTTACGGGCGGTTTGGCAATCTGTGCTTTCTGAAAAAGATGAAAAAGAACGACTGTCCGATGCACGGCGGCCGTCGGCCTGTCTTTCTCGGCCGAGACGCAAACATTATAAACAATAAGTAGCTTTAAGTGCGCATTGCCAAAATTTCTAGAGGGGGTGCATCCACAAAGCCTTTCTCAACGTCAGGATTAAATGGCAGTCTTTGTTTAAATACACTTGTTTTGTTTTAGGCCTACAGAGAATGCTGTTATATCTTTCAACAGTTTTTAAAGCACTTGTTCTGAATGCACTTTGTTCAGAATATTAAAATGCACTTGAATTCACTTGTTTTATGAGAGAAGATAATTAATTGTGTAATACTTCAGCTATCTTACTTTTAGGCTATTCATGAGTGGGGCTAAGTAAAATATTTTATTTAAACTTTTATGTTATATTATGCATTATTTGAATGCTAAAAAAATATTTTCTTAGTTGTGTAACAGATTTATTCTTTTTAATAATTGAATAATAATAATGTATTTCAGTGTTTTGGTTTCAGCTTTCGGCCAAGTGTTTCCTCACGGCCAAAAAAAAAAATTTCAGTGCATCCCTACTTGGGTGTGGCTACACTCCTTTATAGAGGGGGAGAAAAGGAGAGGGAAGCTTTTTCGCACATTTTTGCTCTTTTTTTCTTCTCCTTAGTCTTATTTTTACCATCCCTTTGTATGTTCTTCCTCTCCTTTATGTTTTGGAGGAACTACCAGATCTAAAGCACATATGATGTGTCTGTTCTAGACATAAGCTGGGTTTTTACCTGTTCCCAGTGTGTGTGTGTGTGTGTGTGTGTGTGTGTGTGTGTGTGTAACCCCAGGGATGTTATTCTTGGTATCTCTCTGATCTGAGGGAAACAAAGTACATGTTTTATGTTCTGCCTGTCACATAAGAGCACTGATGTTTTTTTTCTCCTAATTGTCCTCCCATTGCATACACTTGCACACACATGCTGCTCAGTCATATAAGAACAAAGGCATGCTTCAGCTATTTTAGAGCAATATAAATACCAAGTAAAACCCATTAGTGGCATTCTTTTATAACTCTTTATATTGTTTTTGTTTTTTCCGATATTGTGGTATAAGTAGTCCCAGTGATACTTACAGGGCTTTCCACAGCCTACTACACACATCCATACACACCTTTGACCAGGCAATCCTGGAAGGGTTAAGATGACTCAGTCCACAGACTCCGCTTATTCATGCTTTTTCTGTGTCTGGGAACTACCCTGCCACATTCCTATCTTTTCCCATGTATGGACAAGTTAATGGCTACACCTAACAATTACTTTTATTCTTATGAAGTGTACCCTTGCTTTTTTTACGTGTAAGATACGCGGTGTAGTCAAAAATATTTGGACACCATTCCTAACTACTAAGTTCATGTATTTAGCCAGATTAATTCCTAAAAGGTGTTTAAAATCAAACATATTGAAAGGCACTGGCAGTAGAATGGGTCATTCTGAAGAGTTCAGTAAGAGCTGAACTATAAACTAGAGGCATTTCCATGAGAAAATGCAAAGTGAGATTGCATACTGTAAAAAAACAAATTGGTGTAAAAAAAAAAAAAAAGCCCAATCCATATACTCGGACCCCGATCGTCTCTACCCGTGACATTACTGACTCTTTAAAACAGATTTTAAAGGGGACTTGACAGTCCTCTCTCTCCCCCCATATATAACGACACGACCACAAAAATCGATTTTTTAAAAAAAATGATCAGTACTGTGCTTCTGATTAACCGATCAAAAACTGCAGCGAATATTAACAGATGTTTTGAAATTGAAACCATGCCCACATTTTAAATACTGTCGGAGGAGAAGCATCCTCAATGCACCTATAATAAGATTACAATAAAACATAAAAAGAATACACTAATACGGTACTAACATAAAGCAAATCTAGTCTTTGTTCTTTATTAACCTTTTATGCGTTCACAGTGCAAAATGTAAGGTCTAATCATACTACTGAATTTCTAACTACAATATGTAAAAGCAAACCATGTCTAAAATAATTCCTAAGGGTCTGAATGAGAAGCTGTAGAGGTTAAGGAGCTCAGACAGCTGGTATTGTGAGTGGCTTTGCGTTAGTGGACCAGACCCGTTTTCTAAAAAAAACTGAGAGGTGGTTGTGGAAGTCAAGGGCAAATTGGTGGAGTGTAAAAACAAATAGGAGAATATACAGAACTAGCTTTGAGGAAAAGTGTGGTCTTTTTCCACAAACATCAGTTGTTTTCTGGTTTTTTATGAAAGATATTCACTGATGTGGATACACTTCTAGTCTTTTGTTCCCTGTTTTTTTTCCCAAACAAAAGTCACCTATCCTGCATGCATTAGACAAGCCTATATCTGCTGCAACATGTATCGCTTTTTTGTAAAGCTAACGACAGTATTGCTGAAGGCTGTTTATATTGCTGATTTTTGGCCAAAGTTTAGTTTGTACTTTGATGACTGGAACTAACTTGATACTTATGTAAGGTTATGTAAGGTGTTGAATGCAGGAGCGTTTTTTTCCCTTGCACAGGTTGATCATCTGAAAATACCAAAATGGATATCATAGGAATCCTATCCAGTCCTGTAACAAATCTAGCCTGAAATAACACACGGTGCTGTTATGTGATAGGGGTAGGGTACACAGTCATAGGGAAGAGTCTGAAAGATCCCATGGTCAAATTGCCTGTTGATTTTCTGGGTGGAAGTACATGAATTTTCTAGTTAACATTGATATTTCTAAATTTCAGCAAATTTTACTATTCTTTGTTTTTTCTTTGTTTTCTTGTCTAATCTCTTCCTTTTCCCTGACAGGATATAAACATCTCAGGTTCACTGCTCCTTACTATTACAACCACCAGAATCAAGTCCCTGGAACAAGTTGCCTGAGCAAGATTTCCAGCCAGGTCCATTTAACACTTCCATGTTTAAATATATATATATATATATATATAATGGTAATATTAAAATTACTGATCCCTTCAAACCGACTACACAGATCTTTGGAGAGCAGCTGCAAAGGCCTAATATCTGTGTGTGAACTTAACTGTGTTCTTCTGTGTTGTAGGCGTATCTCGAGGCAAGCAAACAAGAGCAGCAAAGTATGGAGATGTTGACTGATGACGTGTCTCAAATACAGGAGGTTAGTAAACACATGTCATATTCAGTAGAAGTGTGTGTGAGAGAGGGGGGTTGGGGGAGAGAGAGAAAGAGTTTATAACTTGTTTCTTCATAGGTGAGGTACTGTCTGAAGACTCTGAGGGAACAAATGGCAGCCAAACATAACAACAATAACAAGGTATCACACTGTATTCATTCTGCTTTTATGACTTTATTAGAGTCACTTTATTTTTTAATGTGAAAATAATTCCTGTTATATTCTCATGGGATGCATGATAAGTATCTTATCACATCATATAAGTGTCTTAACACATCATTTATTTTTATTCTGGTTTATCTGTAGTGTATTTAACACTGCCAGGTGCATGCACATTGCATTTGAATGCTACATACACATCCATGGAAGTGTATGCACCAAGGTACACCAAACAGTATAAATAGCTTTAAATAGGTGATGTGTTGTTCTAAGGTACTCAGTTATTCCCAGTCTTTCAATTTTTCTTTAACTGCTGCAATATTGTAACCAGCATGTTGCATTTAAGTAATTTATGTTATTGTTCTTTGGCATGAGAGAACAAGATAAGTCGTTCTGCTGTCATCAAGATGCACATTGTCCATCTGATTGGCCACTGATGGCATTATTTCCAAAGCAGATAGAATTTCTTAAAAATGCTTCATAAAATTCAGCCAAAAATATTGTCAGTGGACACACTTGGACTCTGTCTGCTCTTACCGTAAAGTAGATGAATTCACTTAAATGATTTGTGTGTTCACTCTAGTTTCCAGCCAATTGCATCAGAGCCAGTGTACCTGTGAGCAAAACACCTTCTTCCAACACCAGTATGGATGGGCCCATCTCTGAAAGCCAGGTGAATTCTCACATTCAGCGTACTGAACAGAGTTGTCAGTAGTTGTTATTACTGTAAAGCTTATGTACAGTTTATTAACACGGTCACATCTCAACACTGGATGTGCAAAATGAGAGTGTATCAGGCACAAGCACACTTAACTCACAATATCACATTTCAACAAAGTGAGAATGAACAGAATGCTTTGGAGAGTGCAGAGTGTAAGCTAAGCCTTTTCATTATAGCCCTTTTACTTCTTAGCCTCAGCTCAGCTGAAAGAGTGGAGTCCTGTTACACTGTCCACCCTTTAAAATGCCACTGAAATAATGACAATGTACCTTGGTATTAAAGGGCCCATATATAACCGTTTCTTTTTCTTAAAGTCAATTAAATGTGTATAAAAATAGTCAGAATTATTTTTTACATGACAATTTGCCTTGGAATTAAATCCTGCTTTAAATATAGTGCCTGCAGTGATGGCTGTCATGTACTGTGACATGTAAAGCATTCAAAAAGCAGTCCATGCTGAAACATTTTATACAAGGTAAATGATACAAGATACCTTTATTGTTATTGTACTGTAAGATTGACGTCATATCTCATCCTGCCTGCTGTTGTTTTCCCCTAGTGCCACTTCGGTCTTTGTTTTGGTTTCAGATCTGCCTTTTTTCCCTTCCCTGTTAAGTGTGTTCACCTGTGTCTTTGTATGTCTTCCGATGTAAATCTGTCACTGAAGGAGCTGCTCAGTGCTGTCACAGTGGGGTGGGAGATGCTGTCCAACAGATTAGCCAGCATTCTCTTGTCTCTCGCTACATCCACTAGGTCCAGGGGGCATCCTAGAACAGAGCTGGCCCTCCAGATGAGCCTGTTCACTGTCTTCCTGTCCCCAGTGGAGATACTGTCCCAGCAGACCACACCATAAAAGACCTTACCATATATTAGTCATAAAAGAAGATATAACACTAAGAATGTTTTTCACAGACATTTTAATCGTCTTTTGAACCTCCCATGTTCTGTCTGTTGTTCTCTTTTTACACACATTCACTAACCCATGAGTGAATGAACATGTACACACACAGACTCATACACATACTTTAGCTCGCCTGTGAAAAGTCACACGTATGACATTCTGTGGAATCAGCTCAGGCCAAAGTTGCGTTTAGCTTAGTAAACAACATGCCATCTCCTTCAACAATGTAACACAGCCTGTTTTTTTTTCATTCTGTCTCTTAAATAAACACACATGCAACAACTCTCTCACACACACAAGCATACACATACTTTAACACGCAATGTCTGTGGCTTTTTTCAAGTGCTATGCACTTTTCCCCCATATCTTATTGTGTGGACATGCATGGACATTTGGGTTGCTTTACTGATTGAGTGACCACCCTTAATTTCACAAAGGCTACAGGAACACAGTTGTGCCCAAACAGTTCATAAAGCATGTAAAATTAGTTTTATTTCATGTGCTGATAATATAAACATACAATTGCTTTTTTGTCTGAAAAAGCTCTGTAAGTGTAATATTATTTTGTCAATTTCTTGTTATTTCATTGCACACTAAAAGTCACATATTTTGCTTATTGTGCATATTTTAAGAACTCTTACTAATTTTTGCATATGTTTTGCTTATTTTGTCATTTTTTGGAATTAAGATTTAGTCTAAGACTTTTGTTGCATTGTCTTTCTGCAAGGATTTTGAGATACATAAAGAACCAATTGAAAAATTATACTGAAAATGAGATGTGAATGCTTAATGTTTTTAAGAAAACAAAATCTGCCTCTGGGGTAAATTAAATGTACTAAGTAATCTTTTGTGAACAATTAGTTTTAGTTTTTGTAATCACCCTAATGTCTAAGAACTGTTATGACAACAAACCTAGTATGAAAGTATATGTAAGTTTTAGCATTTTACACTGAAGCAGTTCATGTTATGTTTTCATTTATGGACTATACCCGTCTCTGTTTACTTTAGCCTACTTTCACATGACCTGTGTGCTTCATGTCCAAGCAGAACACTATACTGACTGGTTCAAAAGACATGATGAGACATAGTGAAGTGAAGCCTTAGCTGAAATGTTCACCTAGTCTGTGGAAAAGTGGGCTATAATGGACAGGACTGTCCAAGAGACTGTTGTACTCATTACCTGGTGCTGTTATTAAGACAAAAGGACCCATAACAAAGTTTTAGAAACTAATGGTCCTGTGAGTTTACATTCAAAATGAACTAAATGTCAATCCTTATCTCTCTTTCCCTATCTCTCCCTGTCTCTGTGCTTCTGTCAGGAACAGGAATGTGTGCGGTTGACAGAAGTGACCAAACATCTGTACACTCAGTTACAAGAGATGGAAAAGAGAAACCAGGAGGAGAGAGAGGCATTGCAGGTCCCTAACATTCACCTACACACACACACACACACACACACACACAAAAGAACTGCTCTGTTTCTGTGCATATTTTCAAATATATAAAGATCTTTGTTTTAAAAGGTCTGCATGGCCTAAATATTCCAAAAATGTTCCAACACATGGTTTGAGAGAGTTGTATCTGTTTTAATGTTTGTTATTTTTATGTTTATGTTATTTTTCCTCAGTTAAAGATCTGTCTTTCATCTCTGTTATACTCTCAGTTTATTATAGTTAATACCATTAACTTCCATTCACCCAGCTTTATTTTCAATTATTACTCTCAGCGTACTTTATATCTTCTCTGTAAAGCACTGTAAGCTGCTACCTGTATGACAAGCTAAAAATAAAGCGTAGCTTTATTATTACACCTACCTGGCAGCTGGTTGCCTAGTGGTTTGGACGTAGCTCCTGCAATCAGAAGGTTGTGTGTTTGAATCCCGACACTGTAAGTGTCATCAAAGTACTGCTCCCTAGGTGCCCCTTTTTGGGGGCAGCCCCCTGCTTCACATGTGAATAGGTTAAATGTAAAGAAAGTTTCCCATTGTTCACACAGTGTGCTGTGGTGTGTTCACATGTGACTATAAGGGGCCACTCTACTTAAAAAAAGACATTGCTTTCTAAATTAGCTGTGCAATCAGTTTGTTCTGTTTCACTTCAGTTTGCAAGCTGTGTCTGGCTTCATTCTGGTGCCTTGAGCCTCTTCAAAGTTTGGCTTCTTCAAGTAAATTTGGTTCTACACTCTGTTGCCCCCCTCAGGCAGAGAACAGAAAGTGCCAGCAGCGTCTCCAGGAGCAAACTGAGTGTTTGCAGCAGGCCAAGAGTGAACTGGAGAATCGGGGCAGACACATCGAAGAGCTGCGTACACTTGTGGAAGGTCTGGAGCTAGAGAACTCCACCCTCCGTCTCAAAATGGCCTCGGATGAGTCTGAACTTCAGGAACGGAGAGCCTTAAAGAATGCAGAGCAAAGGTAGAAGTGAGCACTTGAATAATTAGTGAATTGATTTATTTGGTCAACCATTAGAAAATAGCTTCTTACAACACACTGAATCTCACAATATGTCATAATCAGGGGCTATGCTTATTGAATCAGAGAGAACCCAAGTCTCGCCTTCTGTTTACTGTGAGGTTGACAAAGTACAGCATTGTTTATATATTAATTATATTATTAATTAACTAAACATATTTACAGAACCGTGCAAAAGCCTCAGGCTCTTGTGTAAACTGCTTAAAGTCATTTATCTGAGCAACATTAGAGTAAGTGCAAATAAATAAGAAAAAAAAATACTTGATTTTTGTTCTGTAAGCTGCTTAGAAGAATATAGATTCAACTTCAATGCTTCCAGCCTTTGCTTGGATTTGTGAAATTCTGTTGGCAGCTTACGTGATTTAATTTAATGAATTATCGACTGAACCAGGTATTTGAGGTATATAATACTGGGTTTCCATGAGGGGAAATCTGGGACTGATTAAGCTAACACATAGATGTGCATAAAAATGCCAATTTACTGGATTAATAATATTTATATACATTCTAATATTAGCTTTAAAAACATATACTCCTCATCTAAGCAGGTTTCAAATAGAATTTTCTCAGGTGTCTATTGCACGGTGTAAATAAAAACTGATAATGCTCATCTGTACTTACATACACACACACACAAATTCTTGAAATGGACATTCTTGAAGTGTGTATGTGTGTTCTAGGTCTGAGATGCTGGAGAAAGAGCTGGCTGTTCAGAAAGAGAAAATCCATCACTTAGACGATATGCTCAAGAGCCAGCAGAGGAAAGTCAGACACATGATCGAACAGGTAAAACAAACGTTTCACACATGGTACAGTGCAACAATCACTATTCACACAGAATGGCAGATTAGCCGTGCTTTAATTATGTGGAAGAATGGTAGTTAAATAATTAAAGGAATGAAGGAATGATGCCAAAAAAACTCAACACAAGCCAGCCAGCAGAGTAGATACAAAGTGAAAGACATGAATAAATGATACATCCTCTTCCTGGTCGATTATCAGGGCAATGTCTCGAGTTACAAACTGCAGCTGCACTCATTCATACAATGCTCGGAATTTGCTCACATTACTTTCTGAACATTTGTAGTATGTTGTGTTTGTTGCATATGTTTGCACATTATGTGTTTTGTATCTGTTTGCATATGTATATACAAACACACACACACACATACATATATAAATATATATAACTGCCTACTGTGAAACAGGGACGTCACTAGGACGGAAAGACAAGAGGGGCTTAGCCCCCAGGGTTGTAGGAAGGAATTAGCGTGTTTAGAGGGCAGAAAACTTTTCACCAAACCTTTCCTTTCACAAGTAGAGTTAAGCAGCTATGGACACTCATATTATTGTTCTGTTGAACTGAGTACAAACGCGCTTTTTTTTTAAATTTAGGCTGTCCTAGGCTGGTGGAGAGAAGGAATTAGAAGTTGTTTGTATATTTTACATGTGTGCCGCCATGTTTGTGGGTTGTTGTCTCACTAGCACCTCCTACAGGACCGAAATATTACTAAACGGGCTCCGGTTGCTACTCGCTACCAAGCAGCACCGTGTAGCTTCGCCTGGGTCCTAATGCCCGCCTGCTACCTACAGCCGCTTCAACAGCCAGTACATCATTTTAATTCAATAATGATAGTTAGACTTATTATTTTTCATTTCAATTCATAGTCTTGTTTCTATTTGTAAAGTGCATATCTGTGCTCAGTGATATATTGTACGACATGTTTGGATATATAATTTAAAAATAGTAGAATAATGACTATATATTTAGGGTGGCTTGGGATCATATTGGGGGTGTGGCTTCAGACCTTCAGCAGAATTCAAATGAGCCATTTTAATATAGATTAAATTTTTTTTATTTTAATCTTGATTAATCTAGATTAATTCCAAGATTAAAGTGGGATTAATCAAGATAAAAAAAATAATCCATGCTCACCACTATATATATATATTTATATTAGTGGTGGGCATAAATGAATTTTTTTAGATTAATCTCACTGTAATCACTGGCATTCAGAATATGTGTGCTACCCAAATAATGACTAAAAGTAAGTCTTTGAGAACAGTTTTCTCAACTCCTACAGTAAACTAATTCCGCATTGCACAAGGTGCAAACAACCTTAGTCCTGTCGAGGTTTCCATTGGGAAGCTTCTTAAAAATAAAATTTCCCTGAAGCAAACCCGGTGGCTTCATAGCTGCATCCATGTTAGCACGTCACGTTTGATGTGGTAATTGCACAGTAGGCATACACACAGGTTCGAAGACTTGTTCTCGCCCCCTACAGTGCAATTCGGCTAGATATACATCCGAGCTAAAATATCAAGGTGAAAGTCATCATAACTTGCATAGTATAGACCCAGCTCCCAACCCAACTTTGTGAATAGATTAACGGCGATATTTTTTTATCTCCCGATAAGAGTCTCACGTCAATACAGCATGTTAACGGCAATATTGGCCCACCACTAATATTAATATATATATATGGAAAGGCAGCTCCATAGTTATTGACACCCATAGTAAACATTGGAAAAAGGTTCCGAAATGTCTTTGTGTCTTTGTGGTCAATTAGCTCAGTCTCAGACTGGAAATGTTAATGAAATGTAATCTTTAATTGAATTAAGTGAGACATAATACAATAATATAATACAATAAATACATAAATACAATGAATATTTTTAACGAGGTCATTGGCACCCATGTTTACCAGACTCACCAATAATTCTGGAGCTGTGTGTCATTATGTATGTAGGTAATTATGTAATATCTGCAGACTTTTTACAGACAAATTGTTGAGTGTACAGTACTGTGAAAAAGTCCTACAACAACAATATTTATAAAATGTTCACATGATCAGTGTGTGTTCTTTTTCACATGAATATTACTAATTATACCAAATAAACCTACATAAATACCAATACATTACACAGTAAATAGTGAGTGTATGTAAAGTATATCTGTATGTTCTTTGTGGAAGTCCAGTATTACATGTATTTTCCATCAGAAACTTGGTTTGACTCAATCAGTTCTTAAGTAAATTAAATCAGGAGCTGCTGTTGGAATTTCACAAAAGTTTCGCCTCTCCCGGAGGAACCGAGAAGAAATCTGGCTCACACAATTTCAGCTACTTTTTTGCAAACAAAATAAATCTTGATACATTTTACTTTACTGTTTATTTTCAATATTTTTTTGGATGTTACCTTTGGTAGCAGAAAGACGAATTATCACACATTGAAAAAAATGTCTTTAAACAATTTGCATAAGTGACTAAGACGTTTGCACAGTACTGTATGTGGTAGGAAGTTGTTCCTGTTTTATGTTCATATTCCTAAACAATGTGAATTTGTGTGTGTGCGAACAGTTGCAGAACTCACGGATCATGATTGGTGAGAGGGATCGTGTGATTGGTGACCTGGAGGAAAAAGTGGGCTTCCTGGAGGCAGAGGTCAGTCTCAGTACTCAGAGTTTATTAATACTGGCGGAAATCTCATGTTCCAATAGTTTAGATCTTCACAACATGCACAAAACCATTGGTCATTTTCATATTGTAAACTTTTGTCATGTCAGTATTGCAAAGGCTGATGTCACGATAGCAATGAAGAAACATGATATTGGGAACTCCTAGAGCTGATTCGTGAGCTGATCTTACTTTCTGTCCTTTATTAACTGTAACCACCTCTTTTCTGTGATATAGAACAGAGAGATGCGTGATCAAGTGGAGTTCTGTCTGGGTAACCAGCCACCCCACTCTCACCAGTCAGACAAGGGAGCACAGATTGTCTACAGGTGATAGTACACAACACACACACACACACAATATGCTATCTGCACAAATAGCCAAAAGATCTATTGAGGGATGCAAACCAGCCATGGGAACTCAAGTTGGCAACTTTAGCTACACGGTTACTTGGCTCATGTTACTAAGACTCATGTCATTAGAAATTTGAGGCTCAACTCAGACTCACTCCTCAGAAACTTGAAGCTAAACTTACGGCTCAGAAACTTTAGACTCAACTCAGACTCATGTCTCAGTGACTCGAGAATAAGACACCATGGATTCAAATAACTTTTTTGTGGTTGCACCTTCTCTGGTGCAAACACTAAACAACACAAACATTCAATTTAGTGTTCTGTCTGTTTCAAAAGACTGTCTAAATTTTTTTTCTTTTCCATTTCCTTAACTATTTTAGATTTGTGCTACAATCCCTGTAACCCATTATTTGCAAGAGTCTAAGTCTTTTTCTCGGCTATTGTGAGCTTTTGCTTACTATTCGGGTTTTCAGTGGTATTTTTTTCAGTGAACTATGATGGACACTTGAAAGAGTTGGTTCTGTGGTTAACATTGTTGTCTCATTCTGGAGGAATGCTTAAGATCACTGTTCCCTCAGGTCTGACAACAATTTCGAACATTCCTCTTGTGTTCTCGTGGCATTATAATTACAGCATTTAATCTGCCATAATGTTCATATTAAAAACAGGTTACACATGTTAAATCTGACACCATAAGAAATGGATCATTGGTTTGAATATAAGAAACTAATGAAACACTCTTCTCTTTCACAGCAAGCCTTTGACACCAGCTAGTCCTGGAAACAAGTCTCTGCCCTTCATCAAAGTAATAGAGATCAAGTCGTGAGGGAAGAAAATGAGAATGGAGTTATGTATTTCTGTAGTGTAAATATGTATGTCACATGCTTTTACCAATCCCCTCTTCCAAAGACAGCCCAGCTGTGTTTGCAGTAGACTAGACGGGTGTTGAAAGACATCTCTCATAGCTTTTGTGCAGGTAGATTACAATGCCATTTAAATTTACAGGACATGTGCTGATAACCTCGTAGTTTATGTTGCGCAATTTTTATACATTCAGTAATAAGCGTCCATCCATGTATTGTAGATATTTACAGTACACATCTGGATGATGAAAGTAAGTCGTCGCTTCACTCCAATGGTACAAACCGACCAACAAGAATTTCAACAAGATGTTAATACCTGAAGAAGATTTAAAACCCTTCTTTAATATTTCAGCTTATCCTTTTAAAGGGAGCATAATTGCTTTGTCCTATATTGCATGGTTACAGTTTTAAACTTGACAGAAATGTCACCACTAAAACATGAAGTATACATTTAATATCTGTGAATATACATAGAATCTGTGCATACACACTTGGTGAAGAGAAAAAAACAAACAATGTAAATTCATGATTATATTACTAAGTAGTTCTAGTTCTGTGATCTAGTTTTAGTTTATTAACACACTGTCCCCTTACAGAACTGAATTCTTCTCATCTGTTGTTGCTTTCACTGATACTATAAGTAGCTCGCCATTCCCACATTAAATGTGAAATTTGAACACATTCTTTTGTTTATAGGTGCTGTACTGTTTTCTGTTACCCTTGCTGTATCTATGTTATTTTTTGGGAATTCCAAATAAAGTTTTATAATGCACAAAAAAAACCTCATTTATTTATGTCCTTGTACAAACACGCCTCAGTCCACACCTTTAAAGAAGGGAGAATGCAGCCATCTAGTGGCCCTTGTTGAGTGTTCACAATTCTTAGAGAGCCATACTAAGAAAAAAAATATTCTGAGGTGAGAGGATTTCAGAAAATGAAGTATGAACTTGACAACCAAGCAACCAACACTAGCAAATGCTAAAAGGATCATACTTTTTAAAAATAACAGACTACGTTGGGTGCTGTCGGTGCAACAAGAGCTTGGAAACATGGAAATATCTTACAGCAGCGATCAAAAACACAGAAAACCAATGATCAATCAGGTTTTGGAGTGCTCCTTATTTTTAATGAGTGTAGGAGCAACTTGTGGTTATGGTTTATGCTCAGGAACCCAGTGGTGGTATGCTGAAGGTTGGATTCAAACCCATGAACTCTTGGTTCAAAGGCAAGTGTCCTACCCACTAGGCCACCACCCATCATCCTCAGCCCTCCTTACTGCTTCCCTGTCTCGACCTCTACAGAAATCCTTCAATACGTGCAAAATTAAAAACGCATCATGTTAACATATCACAGTTCTAAAACAGCTGGACTGAGTATAGTTCACCTGCTGTACATGAACACTAATCATAGTTCACCTGCTGTACTGAACTCTGCCTATAGTTCACCTGCTGTACTGAACTCTGCCTATAGTTCACCTGCTGTACTGAACTCTGCCTATAGTTCACCTGTACTGAACTCTGACTATAGTTCACCTGCTGTACTGAACTCTGACTATAGTTCACCTGCTGTACTGAACTCTGACTATAGTTCACCTGCTGTACTGAACACTGTAAACACATCACTAATTCTTGGGAATTTGGATAAAACAGGTTTTAATTTTGAAAATAAAAAAGTACTTATATTAAAAGAGACTAGTACTTTAATAACTCAACAGAACTGAAGAAACATTGTGAGCATATTCATTTAAAACAAATAAAAGTCCCTCTGATGGTGGTGACACTGATCTGATGGTGGTGACAGTGGCCTCATTACAACATACAGTTCCAGTCAATGGCTTCTTACTTAACAACTTTATTTAACTATTTGATCCAAAAAAGAACACCCTGAGCACTGTGATAAAATTTTCCAAGGAATACAGGCCTAATTAAGCAATATATTTTTGTGCCCCATCCCTATATTGTCAAATATCAAATCTTTATTGTAAAAAAAAAAAATTCATTACCAGTAGAAATAATATACAAAGCATGACATCATCTTAAACTTTCATCTAGTGCCCACTACTCATAAAATAATGCATTCCAAGAGCCCCCCTGTATAGTGAAAAACTGCAATGTTGTGTTTTGATAAAAAATTTTATTGTGTAAACCCTAAACATGCCCCCAAATATGCTTCCAGAACACTTTTTTAATTGAAACCTAGAAAATCCACGAGCCGCCAGGGTCTGAGAAGATTTACATTGAAATGAATGGGAACGCTAGGGAAACCGGTCCGGAATGGAGGGCAGGGGGAAGCCGGTGAAGAGTTTGGAGGAGAGGGGTTCAGGTACAATTGTATTACAAGCCGAACTAATGTCCACAGACAGGATCCCCCATTCCCGAACAGTCGAGATGTTGTAGGATGTAATGCAGTCCCATGCAGGGGGTCCAGCTGGCGTCCTGTAATGTCCTTCAGATGGGCTAAAATCATGCGTTCAAAGGATTTCATGACCACAAGGCGACTGTTCTATAATCATTCAGTACTGTGATGGTGGGTTATCTTGGGGATCAGGATGTTGGTGGAGTGTTTGAAGCAAGATGGGACTTCACACAGCTCCAGGGAACTTCAGAGAATTTGGCAGAACATCTAACTGGCCTCACAACCGCAGACCACATGTTAACCACACCATCCCAGGACCTCCATATCCAGCATGTTCATCTCCATGATCGTCTGAGACCAGCCACCCAGACAGCTGCAGCAACAATCGTTTTGTATAACCAAAGAATTTCTGCACAAACTGTCAGAAACCCTTTTAGGGAAGCTCATCTGCATGCTCGTCGTCCTCATCGGGGTCTGGACCTGACTGCAGTTTGTCGTTGTAACTGACTAGAGTGGGCAAATGCTCACATTCAATGGCATCTGGCACGTTGGAGAGGCTTTCTGTTTTTGGATGAGTCCCGGTTCTCACTGTTCAGGGCAGATGGCAGACAGCGTGTGTGGCGTGGTGTGTGTGTGTGTGTGAGCAGTTTGCTGACGTCAACATTGTGAATTGAGTGGCCCATGGTGGCAGTAGGGTTTTGGTGTGGGCAAGCGTATGTTATGGGCAACAAAATCAGGTGCATTTTACTGATGGCAGCAGACTCACCGGACATGTCACCCACTGAGCAAGTTTGGGATGCTCTGGATCGGCGTGCACAAAAGCATGTTCCAGTTCCTGCCAATATTCAGCAACTTCACACAGCTATTGAAGAGGAGTGGATTAACGTTCCACAATCAACAACCTGATCAACTCTATGTGACGGAGATGTGTTGAACTGCGTGAGGCAAATTGTGGCCACACCAGATACTGACTAGTTTTCTGATCCCTTCGGTTACGGCTCAGATTACAGCAGTGTGTTCCAGGGTGCCACATCATACATCACTGCTGGAAAGGTATGGGCGGGATTCTGCTGGGTGTCGTAATTTCTTGCTGGCATGCAGTGGTGGACAGTAACAAAGATTTACTTGAGTACTGTACTTAAGTAGAGTTATTTTTGGAAACATATGACTTTCACTTCACTACATTTGAAAGACAAATATCCTACTTTTTACTTCACTAAATTTTGATTAAGGGTTTCATTACTCATTGCTTTTGATTCTGACAGTGGATTTTTTTCCAGTTTTCTGAAACGTTATTTTATTTCTTCTTTCTTTTGCATGCCAACACATACACACACACAGGCCATACCTGGTAGACAGTGCTCTCTCAAGGGAGCACTCTCTCTCACGTGCTGTCTGTAACGCATGCACGCTCTCACGCACACTGTCATGCACACACCCATGCACACACCCACGCACACACCCATGCACTCTAGCACATGCACACTCAAGCACTCCCTCTCACGTGCACACTCTCTTGCGCACACTCTGTCTCGCACTCTCTCATGCACTCTCTCATGCGCATACTCATACGGTTGAGAGTACTCCATTTAAAACACACACTCTGGTATGGAAGAATGCCAGGACATGTAATGCCTATTTAGTCCATTTGTGTGTGGGTACGAGAGTATGTTCCCATGTTCTCATGCAAGACTACCCT
This sequence comes from Brachypetersius altus, assembly GCA_037974465.1. NCBI lineage: Eukaryota > Metazoa > Chordata > Actinopteri > Characiformes > Alestidae > Brachypetersius > Brachypetersius altus. Next base: position 4,176,724 of record JBBPDB010000140.1, read on the forward strand.
TCACGCCCTTCTTCTTTCTTTTTTGTCATGCTAATTTGCATTTACAGCAGTATCCCTCTCAATTTGTGTCAGAACACAATTGTAGAATTACAATTAAAAATACACTACTTACTTGTTTTCTTTTTCAGCTTGGGTTGTAACATTTTACTAATTCCTAATTCTACAGGTTCTGCCAGCTAGTCAGAGGCACTGCAGTGATTGAAAATGTACTTTTAATACTTAAGTATTTTTAAAAGCAAGTACTTCCGTACTTGAGCAAGTACTTCAGTACTCTGACAGTACGACTTTCACTTGTATTGGAGTAACATTTTAGCAGCGGTATCTGTACTTTCACTTAAGTAATGAATGTGTCCACCTCTGCTGGCATGTGAACTGTATTTCACAGAATACTCCCAGATGACATCGACACAGAGGGTCTCTAGCGGCTCATGGGGTGGGCCCAAGATTGGTCCTCTGGCTGGAGAGGGGGTAGACTGGCCTGCAGGACTACACAGAGTTCGCATGCTTTGGCAGCTCAGTGGTGGACTTCTCAACCCAGTTCCGCATCCACAGCGGCTGGAATGAAGTGAAAACTCACTGTACTCTACAGGAGAGGGATAAATGCGGAACTGCAGACCGATCTGGGCTTTCCCTAGACAAGATAATAGATCTGACCATCTGGACCAGCATGTTGCCCATGGATTACAATCAGTCTATCAATTACAGATTACTCCTGATCTTAACTCGTTATATGTATAAAACACACCTGTTCACAGAATCAATTTCTTTAATTCCAACTTCTTCACCACCATAGGTGGTGGTGGTGGCCTAGAGGTAGGATACTTGCCTCTGGACCAAGAGGTCATGGGTTCAAATCCTACCTTCAGCACCACCACTGGGTTCCTGAGTCAGACCCTTAACCCAAAGTTGCTCCAGAGAGACTGTCCCCTGTAGTTAGGGAATGGAAGTTGCTTTGGATAAAAGCATCTGATAAATGTAAGCTGTCAAATGATGCCAGGGACAAGTTTGTAGACCTGCATGAGGTTGGAATGGCTTATAAGACCAACTGATCCCTCACCTTTCTCATGATTGTCCTCACCCCATGAGGCAAGATGCTACATGGAGCTCCAAACTGAGGGCAATTGATGGTCATTTTATATTTCTTCCATTTCCAAATAATCGCACAAATAGACATCACCTTCTCACCAAGCTTATTGCTGATGGTCTTGTAACATATTCCAGCCTTGTGCAGATCTACAATCTTGTTCCTGACCTCCTTTGACAGCTCTTTGGTCTTGCAAATGGTGGTAGAGAGGTTGGAATGGAAGAAACTGATTCTGTGGACAGGTGTGCTTTATACACATAATGGGTTAAGATCAGGAGTATCTGTAATTTATAGCTTGATTATGTGTAGAACATGGGCACATAGCTAGTCTGTGGAAGCCAGAAGTCTGGCTGGGGGTCAAATACTTATTTCACTCAATTACATGTAAATCAGTTCATAACTTTTATGTAACTTGTTTTTCTTGATTTTTTGCTTGATATTCTGTCCCTCTCCCTAAAAATGAAAACTCATTTGTTTGTAAATCAGCAAGGGGATAAAATAATTATTTCCCCCACTGTATTTGCCACTGCCAGAGCATTCACGTTTTATCTAGTTTGCTATATAAGAACAAGTTCTTATCTAAAGAGTTCCAATCTGGTCTCATCTGATATGATCTGATCTTATCTGAAGTGTTCTGTTTTGTTCTGATCTGTTCTGTTCTGATGTGATCTGATCTGTTCTGATCAGAAGTGTCCTGTTCTGATAAGTTCATGTTCTGTTCTGTCCTGTTTTTATCTGATCTGGTCTAATATGTTCTGATCTTAAGTGTTCTACTCTGTCCTGTCATTATCTGCTCTGAAGTATTTTGTTCTGATCTGTTCTGTTCTGTTCAGAGCTTGATCGGTTCTGTTCTGATATTATGTGTTCCGTTCTGATCCTAAGTCTGAGTCTGTTCGGTCACATGGTGGAGTGTGTTTCTGCAGTGCCTAGGCCGGCTCGGGGCGGCAGTGTGGATCAGACAGGTAAAGACTGAACTCTCCGGCCTGCTTTATTGTCTCTGCGCGAGTCGGTTCGCCCTCGCTCTCGGTCTTAGGACTTCTAGAAGCTCGCGTTTCGGTTCGGCCTCTGTTAGGAGGTCCATTTCGGCCCGACTTAATCGACAAACTGCGAGGCGAATCCGCCCGGGTTTCTGGTCAGTGCATCGTTTGTTTATTTATCGTCGTTGTTCAAAGGCCTGCGTGGCCTCGGTCTCGAGTCTGGGGGTAGAGCGAGAGCAGCGTGGCTGCTGCCGAGAAGGCTCGGGTGACCACGGCGGTGAACCAAGCTACCTCTTCACAGTCACCTTACACGTTCTTATTCATATTACACTTCATGTAGTGATCGTTTAACTTCTCTTGGTTTTGTCTTTGCTCACTATATTTAGCCAGAGTGACTGTGTGTTGGTCAGACCTGCAGTTTAGCCGGTGGGCCATGAGGTCTGCTGTAGCCTATCTGTTTAGGACTGTAAAAACGACCAATAACGGATCTGTTCTCTCCAAACGAGCGAGTTTTAGACTTTCCCTAGTTTAACTGAGTGTCCTGATTACTAAAATCCACCTTTAGGTGAAGTTACTTTACCTAATCGGGCAACTTGTAAAGCAATTTAGAAAAGAGCTAATGCTAGCAGCTAGAGCTAGCTGGCAACGAGATTTTTTTTTTAGCTAAATACAGCTTTTAATTCGGCGCTTTGAGTCTCTAATTTTAAAAAAAGAATCAAAAAAATAAGAGACTTGAAGAGTACTATAATATACCGGTTTATAGTCAGTCCAGAAAGGAAACTTAACTCGAATTGTGGAGCAAATCAGCTAATAACGTAGCCAATCTTGGCTAAGGTGCTTAAGGTTCACAGATAAATATGTGCCTGGACAGCTTTTGTGGTTGATCAAAACGATGTAGTAATTTAAACGTCGGTCAGGCAGCTCTTTTCTAAGGAGAAGTTGAATTAAAGGGAATGAGAAGTAAATGATCGTGTAATTTAGGTAGTGTTGGATTTACAGCTCTTCCTGTTTGTGTTGTGGACATCTGTATCAGTAAAATGCTTGTGTAATCAGTTTAAATGGCGTTTCTTCTGACGCTGTTCACTTTTAGAGCTTTTCGTAAATAGGGGTCTTTTTCGAGCTGTGTCTTGGTGGGTGGTGCTGTTTCGTACAATCGCACTTATCGTAGTTCTGTAGCACCTTAGTTCGCAGCACTCGCTGTGTGTATCTTTATGCGTTTGTGTCTGTGTATGTATATATGTCGTGTGTGTGTATATATGTGTGTGTGTGTGTGTGTGTGTTAACTGAGATGGATGCCATCCATCTTTCGACCCCACAGTTAAGGCTCTCAGAATGCTGTGAGGTGCCATGGTTAGTTAAGCCGATTACTTCTGTTTTTTGGGTTCGTGCAGCCTAAAAAGTACATAGTTATTGCTTTCTGTTTTCTCCTGGTTTGTTATGATCGTGCTCTGTGTTTTGGCCACAGGAGACTTACATCAGGTCCCCAACCTTTTTTGCACCACAGAATGGTTTCATGCAAGACAAATTGATCAGAAAGCAAAGGGAGTGCATAATAAAGTGCATCATATACCCTTTGTTGCATTACATTCATTTGGCAGATGCTTTTATCCAAAGTGACCTACAATTTTAGGAAACACAAGTTTCAGGACAGTGTGAGAACAAGGAGGAGAGTTCTACATGCTAAAATCTGTAAGTAAGAGTAGTGCAAGAAGACAGTCTGTGCCTCAGGAGGAGAGATGATCTCTGAATAGATCAGTCTTCAGGATGTTTTTGGAGATAGAGGGAAAATTCGTTACAAATTTGATTATTACATAGGGAAGGCAATTGCACAAACAAGTTAGGTTTTTACTTTTTATTCAAAAAATTAGTTTTTAGCGGTGGGGATAAAAATGTTAATTTTGTGTACCAAATTATCCACTGGTCCTTGGACTGGTGGTTGCGGACATGTCATTTTTCCGCAAGGTTATTGTAGTTCATCGATGCCTTGCCTTGTAATGTATCTCTGCCAAGGGTTCCTTGTTGACTACTTTTCCTGTTACAATGCTTTGCATCAGTCAAAAAATTCTCATGGAATGCCGTGAGACATTCTCCAAGTGTATTTCACTTGCAGATGTTTAAGTCTGTAAACGCACAACTGTCTGAATCTAATGTCTGAATCTCTTCTGTCTCTTTGTAGGTGTTATTTCTTTGTAAATACTGTTATTTGTATATACTGTAAATGATGACATCGGTGGGCGGCAGCCGAAACCGGAGTAACTGGGAGCAGACACAGGGTCAGACACAGAGCCAGTCACAGCACAAGCAGAGGCCCCAGGTGAGTGTATGCACAAGGTTCATTAAGACACGATACAACATATGAACAAAAGTATTGGGATGCCTCACCGTTACAACAACAGGGACTTACATTCAATACATAAACTTGGAATTGGTCCCCCTTTGCTGCTAAAACAGCTTCCACTCTCCTTTGAAGGCTTTACACAAGATTCTGGAGTTTCTGTGGGAATTTGTGCCCATTCGTTCTGTAGAGCACTTATGATGTTGGACAAGAAGTCCTGGCTCACAATCACCGTTCCAGTTCAACCCAAACATGTTGGATGGGGGTTCAGTGTGTGCCAGTCCAGTTCAACACCGAACTCCTCCAACCATGTCTTTATGAACCTTGCTTTGTGCACTTAGACTCAGTCGTGCTGTAATAAAAAATGTTCTTCCTCAAATTTTGTGTCCACAAAATTGGAAATGTATGTCTTGGTGTGCTCAAGCGTTCACCGCATTTAAGGAGTCTCTCTCAAACCCCAAAAATGTTTGTCCCAGTATTTTTGTTCTTTTGGTGTATGTCTTGATGTGTGCAAACAATTGCAATTGCAATCTTAATCAGTAATAGAGTTTTGGCTTTGAACTTGCTCCCAGATAAGATGCCAAATCTGCAATTTAATACTGCAATCATGGAGGCAGTATTTTGCCACACAGCATTGCATTTCATGCTTGAACCCAGCGTGGCCAGAACTTTTTCAAAAGAAACTCCACAAGAGACCAAAAAAATCAGTGCTACATCAGTACAACACTAATTATTTTGCTGAGACCAACAAAATAATTAGTGTTACTGTTTAGTGACACAGGTTGTCTCTGGGTGATGGCTAAATATTAACACAAGGTGAAGTATGCTATTGCAAAATACTCAACTGATCCATTTATTTTCCATTTATTCTGCACTTTGAAACAACATTTTCCAGACTAAAATACTGAGGCTATAGAATAGCGTCCACCAGGTTAATACGGGTTCTTTACATAGGGCATGCTAGTATAACGCAAAATATTTGTCCCAACAATTAAATATACATGTTCTTTCGGTGCACAAATTGATTAATCTTTTCTCGAAAAAAGGGAAACGAACAATCGATTTGTTGTTTATTTCCCTTTTTGTTAAGTAAACCGGGGGAAGTCCTTGCTAATAACGGCTGAAAGTGGGATGTGCAAGGTGAGAACCCAAAGGTGAAATTTTAACATAACCTGAGCCATTATGTTTCAAAACTAGTCTGAACCCAACCAAACCCGATAGAAGTAAATGTTGTGCTCTGGTTTAACTGGCATTACTGGTTGTAACGCGTATCCATCATGGTAGAAATACCTTGTACTTGCTGTCTGCAGTGAATATAATTATAATTAATGAAAGTCATTGCATACATTGCATTGCTTAATATATTGACCCTGATTTTTTGTATTATTGTGCAGAACAATGTTTCTTGCTTGTATTTATACATTTGTTGCAAACTGCATGAATTAAATTTGGGAGACCTGGCAAATTTGTTCTTATATTCTCTGTAAAATGAGGCACAATCTGAACTCATTTTAATGGACTGACGTGGCATGAACAGCCCGACCTATTCCAAGTCAGCTACTAGAAGCAGCAAAGAGCATTTGCCAGACAACATTTCTGAGTCAACTTCTCTCTGTGGAAGATGTGCAGGGATCTTTAATGATGGGCAGGTCAATATGAGCAGCTTGTAATTAATCAAAAATAATGAGCTATTGATTGAAAGAATGCTTGTGCGGTAACTTGCCTTGAGTATCACTCGTCTATTATAGTCAATCCTAACCACATTTAAATACTTAAGTGTAAACAATGACATCCTTTCCTTCTGTGTACAGTCTGATTTGGATTATATAAGAAGTTTTTTAGGAGTCATGGAAACAGTGCTGTTATAAACAAGAGGATACATTTAGTTAAATTAGGAAGTTGAATAAAGCTTGTGTACCATTGATTTACTACTGGGCAAACCACAACTGAAGTGTATCTATGAACATCCTCTTGCAGTTGAACAGACATGTGGCTTGCGTCTTTAAGTACAACGTGGGAATATGCTTCTCAGAACTTTTCGATTTTTATAGTCACATGTAAACACTCCATCACGCAGTGTGAAATGTAATTATTTCTCTGCATTTGACACATTCACCAAGTGAATCAGTGGGCAGCCACTGGCATGGGGCGTCTGGGGGGCAGTGTTGGGATGGTCTTGCTCAGGGGTACCATAGTGGCACCACTAGCAGTCCTGGGAATCAAACCCATGATTTTCTGATCGCTGGGGCAGCTCCTTAACCACCAGACACATTTGGGCTTCACAGAAGCAGGGCCCTTTTCTGAAAGCTCTTGAGTTCTAGAGTCAGTAAACCTTTTCTAGAGCCCACCTCTGATGACTGACAGATTAGGTTTTTTTTTCTTGTCATTAGACCATTATATTAATTGAAATATACTTCTTGAATGAGCCACAATGAAGCAAGGATCCTCTCATGTCATATATTATCTTGTGGGTTTGTCTTCCCCCCTCAGACAAAACTCACGTTAAAAGAAAAGATCTTTACAAAAATGCTGTTAGTTTCTACAGTAATATTAGCATCTGTCATATTACCTTTTTGAAGTCATATCATTTAGTTTTTTTACTTACTTTATTAACTTTTCCATATATATTAATGAGTTGGGTTTTTTTTTAGAGCCCCTTGGGTTGAATATGCCCTAAGATGATGCATATCTGTGTAGTCTGTGGGCTTGATGTTTGTCTTTGGGGTCTATAACCTATATTACATGGTTTCCTAAACATGTGCTTGCAAACACTATATTAACCGCTACCTGAATTATTTTCGTGTAAGACGGATCCATGAAAATGGAAAGCCGAAAAGTGGTACTTGCAGAGATCATTAGCCGGTCTGTAGTTAATCTGAATTTTGTTTGGTAAAGGAGGGTGAGGGTTAATGCTAAAATAATGTATCAATTCTGATGTCAAAAATGACTGTCAAAATCTGCAGAATATGCATCACTGTGTGTGTGGTTTTTTTTACAGAGGTTATAAGGGGAAAAAACATTACCACCACATTTAAAAACGCAGTTAAACTGCACATTTGTTTTTCTTCGCAGTTTCCCTAAGCCCAGTTACTTTTTGCAGTGAGACATGCAGTCGGTCAGTGTTCTGTCAGCACTGAAGATATCCACAAAGTGTTCAGAACAGTATGTTGTGATGAAAAAATATTCTTTCTAATGGAATATGGTAAACAAAATAAGCTCAATTGTAATCTGTGGAAAAATCGCTAAAATTCCATTTTATGCATTAATCAGTTTGCTAAGTAATGCAGGCTCATGTTGGGCTCATAGTATGCCTGCTTTGAAGATCAGTAATATGTATGGAAGAGAAATAAGGTGGTGGTATTTGCAGCATTTGAGAGAGGCAGTGTTTGAGAAACTTTTGAGTGTATGATCTCAATGTTAACAGTCCAGTTTGTATTGGGTAGTACTACTATGCACAGTTTTGACTGTTTTTTTCCCCCTGTAGGCCACCGCTGAGCAGATCCGACTCGCGCAGATGATCTCGGACCACAATGATGCTGATTTTGAGCAGAAGGTCAAGCAGGTTAGAAATGCTATACATAATTAAATAGTACCATCAAATCTGTGAAATGGTGCTCCACTCAAGTATATAATTCCGTAGATATATTGTAGAGGCATCTAGGTGATGGCTACTAGGCTATATAACCATAATCCAGTGCATACCACAAAACTACACATGTTTTTTAGACATTGTTACTACTCTGCTTTGTTTACTTGCCTGTACTTATCAATTCTGTTCACTTCTGTTCGAACAACCTGAGATTTGAGATGGTAAAGTAGTACATACAGATGATCAATTGGGGTGTTCTTTAACTAAGTTGTGTTCCCAAACTGGTAGAGATTTAATGAAGGCCTTTCATATATCCGAAATTCAGTCTTACAGACCATCTAGAGCACACCAGAAACTCCTTCATTGCTCTTATGTAGCGCTGAAGGGGAAAGTGTGTGCTAGAACAAAGTCTGAGCTAGTACCGGATACTCTCTCTCAGTTTCTGTCTGAGTCAGAGAGCAACATAAAGCTCCAATACTCTCAGCAGTTGGTCATGAAGTAGGATCCATCTGATTTTCCTTTAGCATGGCCTGTTGCTCTAAACTTAATACTGTTTAGACCATATTTATTCTGTGTGCCTGTTTTTGCACATATAATCCCTAGTGTGGGTATCTGTATAGTTTTAGACTTGAAAAGTGGCCCCCAACCCTGATCCTGGGGCAAAACCTAGGTAAGGAACCTGTGGGAAAAGCGAAAAAAAATATTCAGTTTTGCTGGGAATAACACATCGCTACCCACATAGAGAGGGCGAGAGATACGAACCCATTCATGATTTTCACAAATGTCTATTAGTTGATATTCAAACAAGCATTGCATAATTAAAGAACAAGTTAGAATCCACAGCAGAATCTCATTAATCTGATCATACGCCATACACATTTTTTGCTATGCCTTCCATCTGGTGGTAATTCGCTCTTTCTTTTGTTGTTTAATGACAGCTTTTATGTGCATTATTCCACCTTCTGGCATTGGTAACTCATTACTTTGAGGTCCTGGGGAAAAAAGGAAAATTATATTTAGATCACATGATCTATTTTTATTATATATATATATTTTTAAATAATGAACAGTCCCTACTAAAGGCTAGTTTTGCCTTTGCTAATATTTTAATATTTAAGGTGTTTGTGTAGTTTATGGCATTTAGCAAATGCTTATGCTTAAGGTTATGGAAAAATGAGCCCTGTGTTCTTGATCTTTTTACTTTGTTTCTTGCTCTTTGTTCAGCTGATTGACATCACAGGCAAGGACCAGGATGAGTCTATGATTGCGCTTCATGACTGCAATGGAGACGTTAATAGAGCCATCAACGTCCTACTGGAAGGAAGCCCTGACACTGTAAGTGAGAGCCACTGGGCTATGATTTTAGTCTAGTTTATCCTTTTTTCTAGAGTTTGTCATTCTTGAGGGAACCCATGTTACAGTCCTCCAAGAATGCCAGAGCACTGCGTTGTGTTGGCTACCTAGCTGTAATGCACCCAGTTCACTGCATTAAGTTCACCAGTCCATTGTATCTTGACACTTTGCTAATGAATGGTGCATCTGGATGATGTGGAGGGAAAGACCCTGCAGGTTTGCATCATATTCTTACATTAACGTTAACATTTGCTGAAATTCTCTGTTTGAAAATAAACTTAATCTCCACGAATGTCAGGGGGTTACTGAATTATTATGTTCCAAGAGCACCTGTGAATTGTGAAAAAAGAATGTGTTTTTTTAAAAAAATATATCCTATTTTCATAATGTAAACCCTAAACATGCCCCCAAATGTGCTCCCAAAACCCTTTCATTGTAAACTTGGCAATCAAGAGTATGTTTGAAAGCCTTGCGGAATTAAAAACTGTGCAGAAATGTACAAAGCAGAGGCCCAAGCTAATATAGTTGGCCTGTTTAAAAACGCATTCTGCTTTATTAAATGAAATCAAATAAGAGAGAACCTCTAGCTCCTCACATTAGTAAGTTGGTGTTTGAAAAGTGGAGGCTGCTGTTTCAGAACAAATACTGTGCAGTAGAGCTACACCTGATTATTATACCAGCAAGGACTTTAATGACACTGCTTTCAAATACATAGACTTTAATACAGAGATGGTCCCCCTTTGCAGCTGTAACAGCTGCCACTCTTCTTGGAAGGCTTTCAACAAGATTTTGGAAGAATATTTGTGGAATTTTTTGGCCATTGATTCTGTAGAGGAGGAGGCCTGGCTTTCATTCTCCATTGCAGTTTAACCCAAAGGTGTTCCATGGGGTTGAGGTCAGGGCTCTGTGCGGGCAAGTCATGTTCATCCACACCAAGCTCGTCCAACCATGTCATTGTAGATCTTGCTTTGTGCACTGGGGCACTCCTGATGGAATGGAAAAGGGGCTTCCCCAAACTGCTGAAGCATTAAGAAGCCTTCACTGGAAATAAAGGGCCTAGCCCAAACACAGAAAAACAGTGTCTTTTACATTTGTCTATGTAATGTATGACTGTTCGTGGGAATTAGTGTTTATCTTGTACAATACTGTGTAAGCAAGAAATGTGTTGTTGTGTTCTAAAGTGTTGCCTTTTGGTTTTCAGGATTCTTGGGAGATGGTTGGGAAGAAGAAGGGTGTCTCAGGCCAGAAGGAAAGTGGACAGACAGATGTAGGTGAAGAAGGGAAGGAGAACCGAGAGAGAGGAGGGGAGAGGGATGTAGCACGGCGCAGGGGAGGAGCGCCAAGAAGGGGTCGTGGGGCCAGTCGTGGACGAGAGTGTAAGTGTTGGAACTCTTTAGGTACTATGCAGCAGTTCATTAGACCGATAATGTTTAATGATTTCTTTTTAAAATAAATGAATAGTTTTCTGAAAAGTAGTGAGCATCTTCATTTGTGACGGTCCATTACAAAATCAGTTGTTTTGTGTGATTTGTCATTTGGAAGTACTCTTATGTTCCAAGAGCACCAGTGATTAACGGAAAAACATTGTTCTGTTTTGGTAAAAAAAAAAAAAAAAGCCTGTAATTGCCATTTTATAGTGTAATTATGTCCCCAAATATGCTTCCTGAACACTTTAATTTAATTTTAAACTCAGTTTAATGCATTACTCTTAAAGAAAATTTAAAGGTAAATCCGTATTTGCCTCTTTTAATTTAAATTTATGGCATAGATAAGCACCTCGTAAGGTTGCAGGAGAAAAGTATTGGGATACAAATAAGGGCTGTGGAGTTTGAATTGCCTGAGTGCTTTCCCCACCTATATATGCAACTCGGAAGATCGTGAGACAAAGTATTGGGACACCACAGCGAGGTGAACGGGTCCCCTTGTGTGAAAACATCCAGAAAATAGATATTTATCGCCGCAAAAAAAGGCAGAGAATATTTGCAGTTTCTGCGTTATTGTGGGGATTTTCGCGTAAAAATGTGATTTTGGTTCTCCAAAAAAGTGTGTGTCCTGATCCGTGTAAAACTGGTAGATTACTGTATATTGACTATATTGCCTTCTACAGTTGGGGCAATTAGCCAGATTTGTAATTTTAGAGTTGTGGTTTCCGTTTCCTGTTCTCAAAAGTGGACATTGTGTTAATCGACATGTCCTTAATGGAAATCGGATCGACGCATTTTGACATTCAGCAGTGCATGGAAAATGGGAGCAGTCAGGATCAAAGTGATGTCATCATAGTAGACAACACTTTTCATTAAGCTGTTCTCAGTTATGACAACACTGTGAGCGCACCCCCAAGTGATCCACAGTAGATTATGCTGGTTGGATGATATTACAACTTAAGTGGCTAATGTAAGTTACCCTGTCCCAATGTAAGTATTGGTCTTTGCTGGCTGGTAGTTAAGATCAACCTTTGTTAGTCCCGCAAGTGGGAAATTTGCATTATTGTGGTAGAAAGTGGACAGAACTGGCAAAAACAATAGAATAAAAGCTATACAACACAACAATACCATATAAAAGGTTCTCTGAGACGAAAATAAATTTTTTACATACTCGCGCGCGCACACACAACACCTTGCAAAAGTATTCACCCCATCTTATTCCTTTAAAAAAAACAAAAAAACTGAAAAACATCCAGTTTGTAATTATAAGTATTTTTAAAATTGTAGTTGTTATTATTAGTTTTAAAGGTTTAAGATTGAATTATGTTAAGCTAGTTAGCTTACTAGTTCATTTTCTTACTAGCCTGTTTTCCTCCAAAGGTTTGAGATTTTGCTCTGGCTAGGTACTGTATCTTCAAATGTGTATTGTGCATTAAGAGAATTTAATGGGAAGGTAATAATGAATAGTGAATGGGTACCCAATTGTGAGTCAAACACCAGCTAAATGCCGATGAGAGTTGGAGGAAGTTACTAATCCTAGCAGACTTGACTCTAACTTGGAATCATACAGTTAGGTATGCAGAATTCTGTCTAGGTTCATTCTCATCACCATATGAAGTGTTGATAAATTAAGAAAATATGCATAAAACTTGATTTTCCTCCCTCCTGGCATCTATAGCTGAATAATCCACAGTACATTTTTAATCGGATGTTTGATGCACACTCCCTATATGTTCCAGTGGCAACCCACTCACTCACTATACACACACACACACACAGGAATTGTTTGTGTCATATAAGAGGTGAAACCATATTACCATGTTATTCCATACGTTGTTGGAATACCACATGACCCACGGCTCGGTACCGGTCCTCGGACCGGGGGTTGGGGGCCACTGCTTTAGGGTCCTGAGGGCCTCAAGTGTTCTGTCAGTGCAAACGGATTGGCTGTTACTCTTATTTCTGAATCATTTAAACTTGGACTAGATGAAATATTTTTAGTATTTTGTACATCTACAGCCATGGAAAAAAGAGACCACTTTTCCCTTTTTTTTTGTTCACTGTTTGTACAAGTTGTGTTAAATGCACAGGTTGCTTTATTGCAGTGCAGTGTGAGCTGTGTAAAAAAATAAATGAATAAGAAATGCCTCCATATGTGTTGAGTGCAGTAGGGTTTTGTATAGCAGCTATTCTGTGTGCTGTATTCCAGCAGCTTCAGGCCTGCCTGAGATTCTGATGGATGAAACAGTCACACATGCACCCACTCTGCTCTTAACATCACTATTTCAATTGTTGCAATTATAAAATAATGTAAGTGTTGTGCAGTTTAAAATTTCCAGTGTATAATAAATTATGTATTTTTAATTATTTTTTGTTTGGAGTTTTGAATCAAGAGTGCTCAATAGTGTATAAAACAGTAGTGACATGCAGATTTTTCACAGACATGCTCACACATTACAAACGCAATAACCAGGACAAAAAAAATGTTGTCTCTAATTTTTTTCCATTGGCTATAAATGAGCATATATCAGGAGCTTGCATGTCTTGTCTGTGCTCTGGCTCTGTGGTGTAAGCTAGTTTGTATTTGAAACTGAAACCTACTGCCAACACTTACTCCTTGGTTACTCCTAAGGACACAGACCTACATTGCTTGGTCTATCTACATCTGTGACCATAATCAGTGATGGATGCTTATTACTGATTCTTGCTTGTATGGCTAGATAATACAGCTGTATTTATTATAATGAAATCACATCAGTGTTACAGTATGTTCTGTGCATACTGTGAGTAGAATATCCGACTTTATGTTTTGTGACGGTGCATAATTAGTCCTGGTTAAGTGTTAATACAGCTTGCTATGTTGAATAAAATGTATACTAATTTCATCATATGTATCAGTTATCAGATAAAAGTGAGACATACTGTATTATGTATTTACTAAAGTATATATTTTTTTTATTTAACCATAATATTTTCAGAATCTACAGGCTCTTACAAGGATTGTATTATTCACTTGTTCTTAAATGTTAACTGTTTCCTTCTTTTCTGGATGTGTTATTGTTGAATAGCCAAAACATGATCCAACCAACTGCTGAGCAGGGGTAATGAAAGTTATTTGATAATTGTGTTATGCTGTTGGACCTTTGAATGACCCTGCACTGACATTATATGAATTAGACATGCAGGTTTGTTTAGCATAGATCCCCAGATTTTTTTTCACACAGGAACAGCTCCACACACAGGAACAGATTCTTAGTCATACATCTCATCTATCTGTCTTTCCCCACACCTGTTTAATGACCCATCTTTATTTCTTGTCTCTTTGTAGTCCGCGGTCAGGAGAATGGTCTGGACGGGGCAAAGGCAAGTGCCGTGGCTGGTAGAGGGACGGAGCGTGGGCGGCGGGGAAGAGGCAGAGGGAGAGGTTAGTCTTACTCTGAATCTTCAGAAGAGTGTTTTTAAAGGAATTTGTTAAAACTGTCAATGTTCTATATTCTGTACTTTATTATATGGTTAGATTATTACCAATTGTTTAATACAATGGTAGGTGTTTCTGGGTACGGTGCTGCCATGTAAATTAGCATATTAGACAATATTCTAACACCATTAGAAAACGTTTTGGCCATTCTTCTAGGCTGCACTCTTTAAATCTGAGAATGCATGGCATAATGACTTCCAGCACTTGTTCTTTTAAGATGCACTAATTTCTATACATTGGAAACATGTGTACCTTTTGTGCTACTATTGAAAATGTTTTCTATCATGATATTCTTCTATAACATCTCATTTTGCACCATATCTAGATAGTGTATCTCTAAATCCTGCAGGTGGTGCCGCCAGGAGAGGTGGAAGGTTTTCAGCTCAGGGCATGGGGTAAGTTTATACTTGTTTTATTTAAGATTAGATTTTCTGAAGAATGTGTTGTACTATTGTTTGTGTCGTACGAGTTCTCCCTTTCTTCATGGTGAGCTTCATCACAGAGTACCTGGATCAGTAATGTTTTCTAAATCATGTCGTCAATGTTAATTCCCACAAAATCCCAACACTCGGTTTAAACACTATGGGTTTAATGACTAATGCAGTGTAGTGTTTTATATTGACCACTGCTCAGCAGTGACTTAACTCCTTTGACTCAGGGGTTCTTTGATTGGGGTTGGGTTTCTTTGCTGTTTTTAACCGGTGTCCTCCGATGGTTTGACAGTGTGAGGTGTGGTGTTGGTAGGCTTTGCAGGTATTTGGTGTGAGGTAGTCTTTGATGTGATTGAACATATAAAATGTTAAAAAGGAAAATCCACTTCTATAGGTTAATAAGAAAACTTCTGCAAACGTTTGACACCCAGCCATTGAATGATTGAAAGGGAGGTATGTCTCTGCCATATCATCCTCGTCTCTTTTGGGATTAACCCCTAGATTTTGGTGCTGTGAAGATGTCACTAATTACTGAATGCAATCAAATCAAGTGATGTTAGATGACTTCACAAATGCATCTCTAGCTTAAATTGTCTGGAGTTCCATCACTCCAAAGAAACCTTTAAAACAAACTATATATGTGTTTCCAGTGCTGTTGTGATGTAATATGTAAGGATTCTTTCATAATCTGTTATTTTAAGTCAGTACACAGAGCAGGAAAAGTTCAAAAGTTTGGATTTTTATGTTTCTATTTTGTGTAAGGGGTATACAGAAAAGAATGTGCAGGAATGCACATACCTTCTGTGGGAATTCTATTACTATATGCAGAGTTACTTAAGCACTGTTGTAGGTCACTCTTTAACCATTTACTAACCAGAACTCAACTTTTGGAGTTATAGGTAACACTACTTAAATTGACACCACACATTAGAAGGATATCTTAACAGTGTACCCTAGCATTCTGTTGTATTTTAGTGTTTGAGTCACTCATTTTATGTAATTTTCTTTCTTTACTTTGAGGTGTAAGATTTTTTTTGAGATTTTTAAAAATATATAACTTATTATAACTTTAGTTTTTTAGAGGGACAGTGTTTCCCTGAATTGAGAAGCAGCATTTTTTGTGTCTTTTGTTGAAAACATTCACAAAGCCTATAAATGAACAATTTCCTCCGGGATAAATAAAGTTTTCTGATTCTGATTCTGATTGATTCTGATTAGGTTTAGCTCAGGCTTTAATGCAACATATGTGTCTGCTTGCGTTTTTTCAATGTCGTCAGGCTACTTGTAGAACATCTGAGAGCGAGTTTCCTAGTGTGTGTTTGGACTTTGCATGTGCTTATTGGTTTGGAATTCAGTCTCATTTATTTGATACTATAGCATGAGCAAATTGATTCTGAAAAGAAGTCAGTCAACTTGTTAGCCAAAGTTGTGTGTGTTCTTGCGTTTGACATTTCATGCTGCAGGTCTGTGTTCATTTCAAGCTGATTTTTTTTGTACCTTCTTTTGTCACTCTTTGGCTAGCCTGCACATCTTAGAATTGCACGTGTATGGGGATGGGGTGGCCTTTTGTTTTGTTCTATATTTTGTTTGTCTGTCCCTGTTCATTCTAGTCATTTTAATCTAAAGTAATGTCTCACTCCCCTGTTTGTCTCTCTCCTTTTAGTACATTCAACCCAGCAGACTATGCTGAGCCAGCCCAGACAGAGGAAAGCTATGCTGGAGGCAACACTTGGAGCAACACGGGCAACCTGGAACCAGAAGATGGAGCCAGTGTGTACACCTTCCAATATGCTTTCCTTTACCTCAACCCAAATAACTTTATTCTGTTTGGTCTTCTCACACTAGTAGTTCTTTGATAAGCTCCAGCAACATGACCTGGCTATTAAATAGCTGAAAGTGTATGTATGTATATGTGTGCGTGTGTATGTTAGTGAGTATGTATGCATTTGAGAAGTTAAGTGACTCAGACATTTTAAATCTTATTTCTTAGACACAAGATTACACCATCTTTCAACTTGATCTGTTGCAAAACCTGTTTTAGATCAATGGGTCTCTAAGGACAGTGATTTATCATTTTCCTGTAGGGCTTGAGTTCACTGGAGGAAAAGGAACAAATTACCCCCAAAAGTTTGATTCTGCTCCTGGTAAGTATGGCTGTCATGTTCCTTGTATTAAGCAGGCCTGCCTTTTTGAATGTGACACTATCAGCTTTTTGCTACTCCAGTCATGAGGTTTCTGTTTTCTTTGTCAGGTGCTTGGAGAACTGCTACAGAAGAGTGGGGTACTGAAGACTGGAATGAGGATGTAAGTATAAAACACATTTTATTAAGAGAATCTTGTTGTAAATCAGCAAAATAATTACTTTTTTCTTTGATGTGCCTGAAGTTGTCCGAGACGAAGATATTCACTGCCTCCAGTGTGGCTTCGGTGCCTATGCCGCAAGAGAATGTCACCATAACTGCTGGGCAGAGGTATGTGATTGAAATCTCCTCTGTTAGACAGTTCTACGTGTAATCGGAGAGTGCTGAAAATAATTAACTGGAGTAGTGGCTGCCACATGGCAAGTTAAATGTTGCAACTGTAGTGGCAGAATTCTGCTGGGAAAAGATGATTGCAGTCTTCAAACATATTGACTGAAAGGGGGAGCTTTCAATTTGAAACCATCATAAACTCTGGCTAAATCTAAATTTGCTTTAGTTTGCAGTTGAGCAGGTTTCTAATGCCAAATTAATTCTCATTTGCCCACTTTTACTAAATCCAAAGTTTTACTAAATCCAAATCCATCTTGAACTGTGATCCTGGGGTGCTAGTGTCCAGTTTGGTGAGGTTCCCTGTTTAAACATCCCTAATTCAACTAAGCAAATAATTGCTCTGCCTCAACAATTAAGTTGGTGGTGTATATCAAGAGCCTGTACTGAGCTTTCACCTATCAGGGCAGGAAGTCCTTGTGCTCAGTGAAGAATGCACAGATGCAAATTAAAGCAAATAAACATGATCAGGAAACACTCCACGTTCTGAAGTGGAAAACTGTCCTGACAAATCAAAAATTTAAAGATTGAAAAGTCGTTAGCTCAATGTCCTCTTGGTTAAAGTGATCATCATTCGGTCATACGTGAACACACACAAGACCACCTGGCTTTTCAGCACACAGTTCAGAAGCCGGTATCTGAGATGGTATCAGAGAGCATTGGTGAACATGGCATGTGTAGCTTGCACATGTAGGAAGGCACATTTATGCTGAACTATATATTCCGGCTTTGGCGCAATAGTACTTGCCTTCCAGGCAACATCTTTTTCAGGAAAGAATATGATTTCAGCAAGACAACAGTATGAATATTTTCCAAACCCAAATGTGATGGAACACAGTGGCAAACATTCTCTTTTCCCAAGTTTTCTTGTTCCTGGCATCAAATTAAAAATAAAAAAAATTCTCAGTTTTAGCATTTGATGTCTTGTTTTTGTTCTTGTTTCAGTTTAATATAGGGTTTACATGATTTGCACTGTTTTTATTTACATTTTATGGTGTTCAGCAAAAAACATTTTCAAATCTTTAAGGTGTAACAGTTTAATGGCATCATACCATTGCATTCAGTATCATGACATATTAGTCCTCTGATTGATAAATGATGCATAGTTGACCTTGTGTCTTTTACCAACTCCATCACAGGATTGATTTGGCTGTGTTACTGGGCAAGACACCCCCTACCTCCTCTTCTGAGACGGAGCCAACTCCACTGGAGGCCCCTCAGCCCTCTTCTCTGTCTCAGTCTCTGGTCTTCAACAACTCCAAACAGCCTGTACCATTGTCCCAGCCCTCCTCCAACACCTCCTACAGTCAGCACAGTATGGTGAGAGGAATTTTATAACTGATTAGGCCAACTGTAGGTAATTTGAAAGGGATACTATATTTGGAGTAATAAAGAAATAACCAAAATAACAGATTAGCTTGGACAAACCCTTTCAAATGTAGGTTTTACAAAATCTGAAGTAAATACTATTGTTTATTGCCTGTAAAACTTAAAATTCAGAATTTGTCTCTTCAGGTGAGCATGCTCAGTAAGGGTTTTGGCGAGGTTGGAGACACGAAAGGCAGTAGTGGCAACTCCACCAGTGGTTCGCAGTTTCTGGAACAATTTAAGACGGCCCAGGCTCTGGCTCAGCTGGCGGCCCAGCACTCTCAGAGCGGACCTCCCAACACAGGCCCGTCTACGTGGGACACCAGCCCTGCTACACTGGGCCAATATGGTAGGAAAGTTAATAGATGAGATAAACTCTTAAGAGTAAAGCCGTGACTCTGTAATTGTTTTTTTTTTTTTTTCATTTGCAAAATTCTCATAATTTAAATAACTTAAATTAATAGTGGAAGTCTGGATATTTGTACTTATAGCTTAAAAGCAATTGCTTTCATTTATTGTCTTAAATTAAAATAATTAATTTTTCCTCTCTAGAAATGAAACCTCAGACCGATCCCCTGGTACACAGTCCCTTTACTAAGCGGCAGCCCTACCAACCAACCTCCACTGCCTCCTCTATGATTGATGCCTTCCTGCAGGACAAAGCCCCACCTCAATCGACTGCCTCCTCCCTACCTTCTCAGTCCACCCCTTCTGCTTCATTGGCCCAGACTGTGTCTGCCCCTCTCCCGAAAACTTCAGTTGCTGGCCAAAGCCAGCAGATGTCTCCAGGACCTGCTGAGCCCCAGGCCTCTAGTCCTCTTCCCCTACAGCAGCATAAGCTAAAACAGCAGAAGAAGAGAACCTCAATCGCCACAAAGGTTAGTCATTTTGGTTGTTATGCATAATCGTATAACCTTCTGTAATTGTTCTTAGTAGGACACACCCTGCATTTTTTTGTATGCATGGTGGAGGATAGTCAGGGTATCCAAATCTTTATTAGAACATCTGGGCCCCAGTTATCATGATATTCTTCGAAGGCCAGTATTTTGGAACCAAGCTCTCTTGACTTTGTGACCAAATTTTTGGTTTTCATCACTTACACTTAAATGTTCTCTATAATGACAGATTCCTGCTTTAGCAGTGGAGATGCCAGGTTCAGCAGATATATCCGGACTCAACTTGCAGTTTGGCGCGTTACAGTTTGGCTCCGAACCTGTCCTCTCGGAGTATGACACCACAGCAGCAGTCACTACCACCACACCAGGAAACCAATCTCAGAACAGCCTCTGTGCTAACAGGTTTCACAGTTTGTGTATATGTACTGTTTTGTTTTTTTAAAGTTGATTAAGCTTCTGACATACCTGATGCAAAAGATTTAATGTGTACACTACAGCATATCCTCATTACTCTCTTGTAGTGAGCAGGCCCCAACCCTGTCCAACCCCACTCAGATGGAGCTGTATGAACAGAGAACAAGCCAGACACGGCACTATCCTCCCTCTGTGTCATCCTCCCCACAAAAAGACTTGCAGCCAAAGGTAAGCCCTGATGGTCATGAATTAGTTGATACAATTTGGTGATTAAGGCTGGGTATTTATTTATTTAATTTTTTATTTACAGAATGGGTTCAGTTCAATACAGACAACACAGTCTCTGGAAAGTAAGTCATATATATATATACACACAAGCAATAAAGTTATATGTAATGTATATTTAAATAAATAAAACTGCCTCTTAACCATGTCCAGCTGCAGCAGGCTCTGTAGTGTCCACAAAGCCAACATCTGATCCAGTTGCCCCTTCCACTGTATCAAATATGGCCGCGTTAACAGACCCATCGTCAACCCCTGCTTCTCTGCTGTCCACATCACATCAGACGCCCCTTGCTGCTCTTGGACATGAGGACACCTCCTCTAACTCAATTGCTCAACACAACAAGTAAGATTTTATTTTAAATTTATTTAACATTTGTGTGCAAGGCAGAGAAAAGAAAAGTTCTACATGCTACCTCTGTTTCAGTTCCCTTCCTACACAACAGAACAGTTTGGCTTCCTCCTCAAGCCGATCATCCAACACAAGTCTGCTGGTAAGTCTTTCTCTGTGCCTATAATATTTTTAGGTTTATTATTACTACTTTCATTCTGCTTTGAATGAAGTTAGCAGGGATTTTCTAGTTTATGTGTTCTTAATTGAGCAGAGCCAAAGTGGTGGTGTTTTCTTCTCGCCCCACCTTCCATTCCTTGCTTCTTTATTCCTTGTGTGCATTCAATCATTTTTTCGTAAAATTTACTTTTGTTTCTGTCTGCTTATATCCCTCTTTTTCCACTACTTTGTTTAGCACCCGAGTGTGGATGGAGATTCCAGCCTGCACTCCTCCTCATTCTCCTCCGTGTCTGCAGTGGCTCCCTCATCTGTTGCTCCTTCTTCTGCCTCGTCCTCTTCTTCTGCCACCCCTATCTCTCACAGTGCACCTGTTCCTCCTTCATCTTCCTCAGTCAGCGCTGCCTCTGCCCAATCTACTCTGGGACCAGTCAGTAGTCTGACAATGGGCCTCAACAGCACTGGTGGGGTGGCTTCCATAGTGCCCCCCACAGCTGCTTCATCAACCTCTGTGCCCTCTGCTACTGCCGCACCTTCAGCCACCTCATCTCGCAGCACTGCATCAGGTAAGAATAGCACTTGGTAGAAGTTAGTGACCTCCTTGCTTATATTTGTGGGATTTTTTTAGCTGCCCTGTAGTGGAGTTAAATATAAAAATATGATCTTTACACCCAATTGTGTACATGTTGGAAGCAGTATTATTAAAATCACCCTGTCATTTCCTCTAGGGAAAGCACCTCCAAACCTGCCACCCGGAGTGCCTCCTCTGCTTCCTAACCCATACATTATGGCTCCTGGCTTACTTCATGCCTACCCGGTGAGATTTTACCTTCCTTTTGTTTAACTCGTGTTACAAGTGTTGTACAAGTGTTGTACAAGTGTTGTACAAGTGTTGTACAAGTGTTGTACAAGTGTTGTACAAGTGTTGTAGAGAGCACATTTATTACATGTTTTTCTGCTGCTCATATATGAACTGTAACTTAAGATTAGCATTTTTAAAAACTTGGTTACAAAACTGTTTGCCAGTGCCTTGTAAGCACTGGTCCCATTGCTGTAGGCAGTGCAGGGAGAGGTGTCAACAATATGGGCGGTGTCTTGTTTGTCATTTAGCTTTTATTCTTACATATATCTTAATAAAATGTGCTTCAGACAAGAAGCTTTTTATTTTCAAATTAAAATGTAATGAACTGCCTTTTATTATGGGAAATTTTATTTTTAACATTGCAAATTCTGTTTTAGCCGCAAGTTTATGGCTATGATGACCTCCAGATGCTCCAGACAAGGATACCACTGGTAAGAGCAACCCAATACGGCCCTCAATACAGCTGTGTTCCACATATTCTGTGGTGTGTATATTTTTAAATATTTTTACAATACAAGATGTGATAAGACTCTAAGTAGTAGTGTGATGTTAACACACTGCACTGTACTAGCCATAATTAAACACTGCTTTTGTTGTCCTCAGTGAAACATGCCATTGGTCAATATATTACAATGTTATGAAATTATAATATTATTGAGACATGATGTATTTTATTATAGTGATACATATAGTTTATGTAGCCCAACTCTGACATTTCTGCTGAGTTGGCTAATAATCAAGTATTACTGTTTGTAGGATTACTATAGCATCCCATTTGCTACCCCAACAACAGCACTGACTGGCAGGGAGGGCAGTTTGACCAGCAATCCTTATTCTGGTAAGCCTCTTGCTAATAATTCGCCAACTAGCCTCAGTGGCCCAGGATGTTAATGTTTGCTTATTATTCTCATCAAACATCTCATTTTCAAAGGTCCATATTCTGAACACTGTTGTCAGCCTTTACCTCAGATGCAAGATGGTCCATCCACGTTATTTTTTTTTCTAGCCCCAAAATTGTGTGAGCACCCCTGCCCCAAGCCTTTAGTAATCTTCATGTTTACGTCTTTTTACTGGGCTGTTAGTCAGCATAATGCATTGCTGCACACCAGTTGACCCTGTTTTGCATTTCTGTGGCAGTTCAGGGGGTCAGTGTGTGCTAGAACAAATGAGCAGCTGTTCACAAATACCCATCAGACCTGCAACTTTGGCTGAATGGATCTGATGCTGCTGCTACATTTAACATAATTAACTCACTTGGTGCTGGGCTATTTTATCGATTAATTTGTAATTAAAGTTCAGGACGATTGGTTTTATGAAAATCGATTTTATTACTTTTACATGTGAGCGCCAAAAGCGGAACTAATGCGACGCACCGTTCTACACGGGTAAATTAGAGTGACGCACCCAAACACTGTAGCAGTGTTTGTGCCCAAGAAAGGTGTTATTACATCTGTAATAATGGAATTGGTTAGATTTTATGCCATCGGACACAGATCAAACAATTCCTGTGTGCGACAGCTTAAGCAGTGCAGCCACTCTCTGCAATGCTAATGTTAGCCATGTTAACTCGTGCAGAACGCCGGTACTGTGTATGTACTGTATGTGTGCATGAGTGTGTATTAGTGCGTGTAAATTAGTGTGGTTTGGTTTTGTGCTGTCGGGCACAGGCCAAACAAGCTTAAGCAGTGCAGCCACTGTCTGACACAACTCGTACTACACTGTTGCATGATTAGATTTGGGAACATCGGCTCTTTTGGATCATTTGAATCAGCTCACTAAGATTCGGCTCTTTTGGCTTTTAAAAGCATAGACAGACAGGGAGACGCCGCATTCCCTGTGTTCCCAGTTCACCTAATATAGCAGCGCATGGCCAAAGCGGCATGTAAAGTAATACAGGTAGATGTGGTTTTCTGATCAAAACACAATAAGACATTTTATTGTCTGTGGTCAGTCTAGTAATAATCTATGACTGTGCCCAAATTTACTTGTTCACAATCAACATCAATGTTGACAGAGTTTTGTTTGAAACTAATCGCACAGCCTGGCAACCCGTTGCAGAGCGTTTTCTAAAATATATGAAAATGTCTACAAATTTCTGTGTTTTAAAATTGTGTATTTAAAAATGTTTGTCTCCTAAAAAAAAAGATTCATTAACATGCTAAAAGTTTTAGACCCAAAGTACGTGTCCGATTGAACTTTAACTACAAAGTAAAAAATAAATAAAAAGTTTATTTTTATTTTATTTGTCATCTGTAGTTTGATTTTGAGGAGGGGAGGGCAAAACCGATTTAAATCGAAAATCGGATTTATTGGGAAAAATTATCGGGGATTTTAATTTTATGCCAGATCATCCAGCTCTAAACTCACTATTGACATAAGTGGCAAAACTGGCATGACTTGGGTTTTCTTTTCTTCCCTTGCCTCATTCTGTACATTTTCTTTTCCTGTTTACCCCCACCACCCCCTCCATCCCTCCCACTCTTCTCAACCCCCATCCTTTCCCCACTGCTCTTTTAGCTGGTGACCTGACTAAGTTTGGCCGTGGGGATACGTCATCTCCAGCCCCAGCCACCACTCTGGCCCAGCCACAACAGAGCCAGACCCAAACACACCACACCACCCAGCAGCCCTTCCTCAACCCTGCACTGCCCCCTGGCTACAGCTACACCAGTTTGCCATACTACACAGGTGTACCTGGTCTGCCCAACACCTTCCAGTATGGTCCTGCGATGTTTCCGGTGAGAGCTGTGTAATTCACAAGCGATTGGAATGCCTGACATCCATTTATGCTAACATGAATAATATGAGAATTATTACTTATCTTTGAGCTTCTGTATTATGCTTGCTGTTACTGTCCAATCATTGTCATACAGATTGGACACAGTCCAAGTTTGTCTGTTTCCCTAATACTTAAAAAAATAAAGTCAAAAACAGCAGGCATATGTGTAGAACATCAGGCCATGCTTACAGTTGGCATTCCATGATGATGATGACTTCATGCTTTGTTCTGCAATGTCTTCAGTATATTAATGAGGTAAACTCAGCCTACATACCTTTGTTAAAGCAGCCTTGCCTGTGTTCAGCATAAATTAATGCTATTACCTTCCTTGCTACTGCTACTGATAATGGCAGCCAACATAAGGAGTAATATCCAAGTGTTTTTGCAGTGAACATTTTAGAAATATCTGTATCTTGTGTAAAAATACAAGTCCTGTAAAGTTGCAGGGTGGTGTCTCACAGTTTTGCATGTTTTCTTAGGTTGCCCCCACCTCTTCGAAACAACATGGCGTGAATGTTGGGGTCAATGCGTCCGCCACACCTTTCCAACAGGCTAGTGGTTATGGATCCCATGGATACGGCACTGGTAAGATATTTCCTGATTTAGTTCTTTGCTTGTTTTGTGCATCTTTGGGTGCAAAGTCTATGACTTTGCGGAGTGATAACATACTGAAAAGGAGAGTGTGACATGAGGTGACATCTTTAATTGTAGCTTATCATTATCTGCATTTAATGTCTCAGCTCTTTGAATTGACCTGACAGCATCCTCTTTGTTGTTTGTTGCTCTGCATGCATCAATGTAATAACAGTGGTCAAAATGAAGGCAAGGAAAACACAACCAGTAGCTCTCCAGTATCAGATCCAGTCACTTAACGGGGCCATTTGGCTGATGCTCTTAGCCATAACTTTGAATCATAGTTACAGGATAATCCCCTGCAGTTTCTTGCCCCAGGACACTATGGTAGAAAGTGGGAGTTTGAAGGCAAGTGTTTTACCTACTGCCCCCACTCAATTGGTTTCCAAACTTAAAATACAGTGGTGTGCGCCTTGGAACCTGGGTATGGTGTGTTCACTTGCTTGTCTGCCTTTGCCCCTTCTCGAATCTTGACATGAATGGCAACACTTGTGCAACTTTTTTAATTTTAAGATGGAGGTACCTGCAGGTTTTAGACTCTTATTGATTTTTTAAATTTTTTTTTCCCCTTGTGAGGCACTAAAGCATGTGCAATGCGAGCCAAAGCACCAGAATCCTTGATACTCTGGACTACTTCGAGACTACCAGTCATGTATTTTACCTTTCATGTTCTTGCTGAAGTTTGGGCCAATAATAAAGAGATGGTCAGGTTAGGGCTGGACATGGTTTCAGGTGGTGGGTTTATACATGCTTATCCACGCGCTGCCTGCTTTCGCCCATCTAGTCACGTTCACCAAATGTTGGCAGTGTTCTTTTTACCGCCTTCACTTTCTTTCTTAAACTCCTTCCACTCTTCGTTCTTTAAAAAAAAAATTGAATCCTCATGTTACCATTCATTTCCTTCACTTTAATGTGTTTTGTTCTTGTCTTCCTATAGTAGCTATTTCTTCGCTAAGGTTTTTTTTTTCTTTGCTTGCTTTGTCCAGCATTAAATCTTTTTTTTTTATTTATTTTTTTTATTGTCCTTATGTTTTTTGTTTTTTTTTTTTTCTTTGTCTTTCAGCAGTCACTGAATGTAACCTCTTTGTCCCTGGCATACACACTTACGCACATTTGCTTGCGGCTTTAATGCCTATCCTCTTTCACTCCTCTGCTCCTGCCACCTCCACTCCCTCCTTCTGGCCCTGCCTGGTGTGTGTCTAACGCTGTGGGGCTGTGGCTGTGTGTCTGACCGTTTGCAGGCTATGAGGATATGGGCCAGGCTTCGGCAGGGAGTGGGGATTTCTGTAAGGGCGGCTATGGCACCGCTGTGGCTGCCGCTGCCGCTGCTGCCGCCGCTGCTTCTGCGCAAAACAAGCCCACCAGCTCAGTCACCGCGCCGGGAGTCGGTGAGTGTAGCCTCACGCCAAACCCCTCTTTTCCTCCAGCCTCGCCACTCCCCACCCCACTGCCATTTTCTTAGCCCAGTCACCACCACTAACCTTGACGAAGCCATGGCATGCCATCCCAGCACTACTAAAGATCTTGGACTAGTGGCAAAGAAATTGTTGGGTTTTTTTAATCTTGGGCACAGAGACCTCTTTTTTTTTTTTTTTTTTTTTTTTTTTAAGTTAACTTTTATCTTGAAGTCCTGGAGAGGGTTAAAGGGTAGTAGTTAGGAAGCCTTTGAATTGTTGTAAATGCTTCTTCAAAATGAATTCATTATGCATAAATTCCAGTTACACGGTGTATGAGTGATTGTTGGTTTATCGGTCGATTTTCAATGTGTACAGCTTAAATCCTGAGTTTGAGTTCGTGTTTTTAACTGTGAAGCTGTTTTAGTCTTATTTGTGGGCGTTCAGGTTTTCCAATCTTCACTAAACAATTTCTTTTGTCACAGAGACTTTTACATTTCTACCCATGTATCTGACTACTCTAATTCAAGTTGTGCTCAGTTGCCTCTTAGCTCATAGGTTTTGGAATAACATTTTTATTTTATTTTCTAACCCAGTTCCATGCTTGTGGCACTGTGGTCACTGAAGTTAACTTCCATTTATTTTTGATCCATTCAACAGTTATTGAATGGATCATGCCATGTAATGAATGCTGTGACAGTTTTGTTTGTTTATATATAAACGCATGTTATATATATGGGCTGTAACGATACACCAAACGATTCTTTTGGGTAGGGTGGAGGAGAGGATGCCGTTTTGTTCTGAGACACCTTATCTTTGCCACAAAATTATGAATCAGTATACGCTTAAATACCACTTCCTATCCATTCATACTGCAGAAAATGGCTTCGGGGACCACACAGAGGAGTCGAGTTGGAGGAGTCGACACGCCTCTCTTGGTTCTCCGAAAAGAAAAGAAAAAATGCTCTGCCCAGCTGTTTGGAGCCCACAAAATTCACTCAAAACACAATAAAATAATGATACAGTCCAAAGCATGTTTATCACAATCCAGTCAGCTTATAGACACTTTTAAGCCCTGCGTCATAACTTCCATGTACCCACAGCGAAAAAATTCAACAAACAAAGGAGTCCGTCCGTGCTTGTATGTTTTTAAATTTGTGGGCGGGCTCTTTGAAACACTAAGTCCCTCAGCTATTACTTAAAGAAAAGAAATTGATGTGAAAATCCTCCTATTATGGTGAAAAACGTATGTTTCTGGCTGGGACCTGTATATAGCGGAGGGGGAACAGGAAAGATATGGTAGCGTTGGATCTGGTCGGTGAGGATAACTCGTAGATGGAAGAGCGACACATATTCATGGATCTGAGTGTTGTGATTTTTTTATTTCATGTTGTAACAGCCCATATATGTGTGTGTATTTGTGTGTATAGATATATGCATGTGTGTATATATGTATGGATTCAACTGAGTGTGATTGGGAACCCCTGTTCAAGGCAGTAGTGTTACCTGGAATAGTGTTGCACATACTAATTATTTTGGTCATAGCAGTTGTTCCTGTGTACTGTACTCTTATTCTGATTCAGTGCTTGGTGCCAAACCTTTTTGTGTGATGAGCAGTGGTTACAGTTTTCCTCCATCATGGCAGTTTTTTGTACAGTTTAAATTATACTCTGTTCTCACAATGATTGATTGGGTTTGTTTGCTTTTTTTCCTGTTCTGTGTTTTGGTTGTGTTGTCCGTACTTGACGAATAACACTGGGTCTGTCGCTTTGTCTGTGTTGGCTTTCCCTCAGGAGTCTCAGTGACGTCCAGCAACACGGGGGTTCCTGACATTTCAGGATCTGTTTACACAAAGACACAGGTGAACCTTTTTGCATTTATCTCTGAAGGCCTATTTATTCAATATTAAAGTTTGTTACTGTTTGTTTGCCTTCCTTTTGTATTCCTTAAGTCATCTCTTTCAATATTTTTTATAGTCATTTGATAAACAGGGTTTCCATACGGGGACACCTGGTGCCTCCTTCAGTCTACCCTCAGCCCTGGGGAGTGGTGGTCCAATCAACCCTCCGGCTGCAGCTGGCTATGCTCCTGCCCCTTTCATGCACATTTTGGCTCCTCATCAGCAGCCACATTCCCAGATGCTGCACCATCACCTGCAGCAGGATGGACAGGTAAGAGTAATTTTATATAGCACCATTTATCTGAATGCAGCTCAAAGAGCTCTGCAGGAATACAAATACAACACAGATTAAAGGAAAAGTAATACGGTTAAAAGAAAATATTAATAAATCATGGTATACAAAAGGGAATGTTCAAAGGTAAAAAAAGAAAAAAACATCGAAATTCAAATATAAAATTCAGTGAAAAGTAACATTTAAACAGCTAAACACATACTTTTTACACTAGCTTTCAAAGGAGCCTACCTAATATCTCAGGACGGGTTGTTCCAGGCAGAATATTTTCCAAACGGGTCCCTAATACCATCTAGTGTTGGATTGTTAAGTACTGAAATATATGCAGGTGCTTGACCATTTAAAGTCTCAAGGTGGACTGAGAAACATTAATTTGACCTCAAAAACAGCATCCATAGTATGGGAATGCATTATGGCACACATGGCATGTATAGCTTTTTATTTATTTTTTTTTTTTTTGGCACGCTAATGCCAAACCTGTTGCCCAAACTGAAGTCTGTCTGCTAAACTGGCCCTCAAACCAGACTGGGCACACACTTAAAGGTACCAAATGCTTTATGATATTCATTACGTTCGTCAAGAAAGGGAGAACTCTACTTTCAGAACTCCAGCTTTTGTTCTCAGTATTCAACCATTTATTCAGCACGTTATGTTTTCTTTTTACCCTTTTAAGTTTAATGTCGATTTATGTGATTGGCAAATCACATTTTGGTTTTATATAGTAGAATATTTAATTTTCTTCTTGCTTATAATGTAATTTAGAATTTAGTAATCTAGAATTTATCATTTGTATACCAGTGATACATTGTACTTCATAAGGGGCCGTTCACATATAGTGTCTTTTGCGCACGCAAGTCCATTATTTCAAACGTAGACGCGTCTGCGCCGCGTCGAGTTGAAAACATCTCAACTTTTCAGAACGCCGCAAGCGCACCGCGGGTCATGTGCTTAACTGGTCCTTTTTTTATTTTCATTTTTCATTCGTTTCTACAAATGAAATTTTAAACATTTTGTGATTGTATGTATGTGTTCTCAATGCAAATTGTAAACTTTTAAAGTTTTCAGTTTTATGTAAAGCGACTTTGAGTATCTTGAAAAGCGCTCTATAAATAAAATGTATTATTTCATTATTATTATTACAAGATTCAACCAATTAGCTTCCTCGCCTTTTCCGTTACACTGACTCCTCGGCAGAAAAACGGAGGAGCAGCTCATCATTGTGCTCCAGGGATTTCCTGAACTTTGTGATTTGTCAAGCCCCCAAACTTTTCCTAAAATATAACCCAGCTGGTCCTTGTCGAGTCTGAAACAAGCTTTGAACCTCGCGTTGTTCAGACGGAGCTCCTGGATCAGCTGGTGAAATTCCCCGTGTTTTTTACATTTTTGAAGAATGGAGTGAACTCAAACACTGCGGCGTTTTTTTCTTTTCTGCGTGAATAAATTGTGTAGCAGAGTTACAGCAAGGGTTTTTCGTTGGAGGAAGTAGAGAGCGCGGCTGATGGTTGCTTAGCAACGACAGACGCTTCCGGAGCACAAGCCCCCGAGCGCTTTTGGAAAGAAGGAGAAAGCGCCACGCCTAGCGTTTTCCACGCGTTTTAGGCGCGATATGTGATTCTGTGATATAGAACGGTAGGGTAAGTGCTATGCAATATCTTATCTATGGTTAATTTATTTCTTTTTATCCCCTTTTCTCTCTTTCAGAGTGGCTCAGGGCAACGCAGTCAGAATGCTTCCATTCAACAGAAGTCCCAGATCAACAAATCTGCTTACAACAGCTATAACTGGGGAGGCAATTAGTTCGCATCTTTCCATTGTGGCGTGCAAAAGGCTAAAATTAGGGGGACCCTTTTCTTCCTCCCTAAAAATCTCCTCCTCGTGCCCTTTGTCCACCGCGTCTCTCCCCTCCCTATCCAGTTGCCCTGTCGTACCACACTGTGCCAGTGGTGGTGCTGTACTAAAAGGTAGCACTGTGGAGGGGGTGGCCAGGGGAGGAGTCTTAAAGAGGAAGGGGTTTCAGAGAGTACATGGTTCTAGTAACTTAGGCCTTTAAGAGCCAAGTATTGAGTGTTTTGGAGTTTGTATTGTGTTTAAAAAAAAAAAACCCTGCCCCTTCTCTCATTCTGTCATATGTAACATAGAGCTATTTTCTAAAGAATTTTCTCTTTTGAATGTTTTTTTTTTTATTTTTGGGAGATGGGGTGCAGAGGGCAGGGATGGAAGAGAAGTTGGGATGTTGTTTGGGAGTTCCTGTCTCTCCCTCCCTTCCCTCCTCTCCTTCCCTGTCCTCTCTGTCTGCACCCTGCTTGGTCTATCATCCACACCTGTGTTTCTGTGTTACACCCATTCCCTTCTCTCTCATTCTCTCTCTCTCTCTCTCTCCCCCCTGATTCCTTTTTTTGTTTTTTTTACTTTCTGCCCAGTTGAGTTTTTACCAAATTTTTATTTTGGGGGGAAGAAAGGTATTGTTGTAGATCGGCTAAAGCAGTTGTGGAGTTTATTTTTTACCAAATATAAATGTATAGATATATGAAAATGTGTATGAGGGCACAAATTGGTTGGCTCTGTTCCAGCTGTGTGGGAGTGAGAGTCTTTTGTATTTGTTGTTTTTGGTTTTTTTTCCCCCTCCTTTTCTTTTTTTTTTTTTTTTTGTACATACATGTGGGTTCGTCAAAAAGGTGGCCACTGGTGTGAATGTTAGATTCATTAAATAAACCCTTGAATGAGCCCTTAATTAATGTACAGGTTTGGCAAATGAAGAGGATACTGATCATATGCATACTGAAGCTCCTTTCTGTTAAGCGTCGTCGTGTAAATTTCCCCTCCATTCTTTTTCTTGCAAGAAATTTGCTTCTTTGGAAGTGAAACTTCCAGATTTTTTTGGTTTGTTTTTGTTTGTTTGCCTTGGGAAAGGGTAAGGTGACTTGGCACACTCTGATCTCAGAAGTGCTGCTGTCTCTCCGCTGTGTGACAGTTGCTCTGAACTAGAGAGGTCAGAATATCCTTCGGTCACGCGATAATGTGCAAGTGCGATTCCCAGACCATTTATTTGAGACACAGTACATTGCATTATTCTGTTCCCATTCCTTTAAAAAAAAAAAAACCTTTCCCCTAATATTTTTTAATATTATGAATATTAGGAAAGTACTGATGGACAGAATTGTACTGGGTTTCCTTTTTGTCAGTGACTTTTCTTTTTGTACTGTGCGTTTTAAAAAAAAAAAAAAAAAAAAAAAAAAAAAAATTAAATGGATGAAACTTGTCTTACACACACATATATAATACACAAAACACAAGTACTGTAGTCAATGTTTGCTCCGTGTTTTTTTTCCTCCCCCTCAAGTCCTTGCAGACTTAAATGTTTGTTTGTTTCATAATGTTTTTTATTTTGTAAAATTATATATATATATATATAAATAAATAAGTAAATAAAAGGAAAAAAAGACATTTTCATCATTTTTGGATGTTAATGTCTTTTTTTTTTTTAAGAAAAGCAAATTTCTGGATGTCATATGCTTTATAAAGTT
Organism: Brachypetersius altus; assembly: GCA_037974465.1. Taxonomy (NCBI): domain Eukaryota; kingdom Metazoa; phylum Chordata; class Actinopteri; order Characiformes; family Alestidae; genus Brachypetersius; species Brachypetersius altus. The sequence goes on from JBBPDB010000140.1 coordinate 4,208,775, forward strand.
TTCATTGTGTTGGGAAATCTGAGTATCATTTGGAAGTGATGTTTCTGAGTAACATTTCAGTGAGAATGTGAAACCTCTCAGGATATAAACAGTAAGATGCCCCAACGAACTGGCCTGAGTACCGTTTTACAAACTGTAACTGTACTTCTGATGTAGATTTGATCTTATTTTTCTTCACATCAAAATCAGTGATGTCGGTTGTAATAAGCCTGGGAGGGTGGGTGTGCCTCATCATTAGGTTTATATTGTTTGTGAACTGCAGACATGCTGTGGCAGAAATAAACAAAACTTAAGTCTTGAAAAAAAGTCCCATTAGCATTTACAGTGTGTATGCTGTAACTGACCAACACTATGTGGACAAAAGTATTGGGACCCCTGACTGTTACAGTTGCATTTAAAGATATATACTTTAATATGGAGTTGGTCCCCCTCCCTTCACAGCTTTAACAGCTTCCACTTTCCTTGGAAGACTTTCCACAAGATTTTGGAGTTTCTGTGGGAATTTTTGTCCGTTCATTCTGTAGATCATTTATGAGGTCGGACACTGATGTTGGACGAAAAGGTCTGGCTCACAATCTCTGTTCCAGTTCATCCCAAAGGTGCTGGATGGGGTTGAGGTCTGGGCTCTGTGCAGCCAATCAAATTCTTCCACACAGCTCATCCAAACATGTCTTTATAGACCTTGCTTTGTGCACTGGGGCACAGTCATAGAAAATCGAAAAGGTTCTTCCCCAAACTGTACACAAAGTTGGAAGCATGGGTTCTCTGAATTCAAATGGTCCCTTACTTCAGATGAAGGGCTTAACCTTAATACTTCCAACATACCAAGACATTTTAGTCACTCAGAGCTGTGTCCCAATACCTTTGTCTGTGATGTAGATTTTCTAAGTGATAAGCCCATATGGGAATGTGTCACACAGGTCAACGGAACCTATTTACACCAAATACAAGTTGCCTTGTAGAACAAGTTCATTTCTATAGGGTTGTTGTGAAGTGTCATTTCATGCCGGAGTACCATTTTAGTAGCTCTTTAAGGATGTTTTTAATTGACCTTTTTTAAAACCACACTAATATTTCCTAATCTGGGCCATTTAAGAGTTTCATAGCATAGTTTTGAACAAATTTGAACAATTTCCTCCAGGATAAATAAAGTTCTCTGATTCTGATTTTGGACTAAGTTGAGTTCAAAGTCCAAATTATAGCACTGAAAGGAGTAAGAACAATTTCATGAGTACTAGTTATCTACTTGCAGCTGCTCCCGATTAGCGGTCTCCACAGTGGATCATGTCCTTCACCACATCCATAAACCACCTACCAGGCCTTCCCTATCCCTGGCAGCTCCATCCTCTGCATTCTTCTTCCAACACACTTCTCCTCAGCATCCTTCTAACACATTCAGAGAGTCTCAGTCTTACTCTGACTTCAGCTGTCTAATAAACTCATACTGTCCATCGTCACTCCCAGTGCAAGTCTTAACATTTTTAACTGGCACCTCAAGCTCTACTTTCTCAGCGAATTGAGTGAGGACTAATAAAGTTTCAAATGGGGATAAATAACAATCTGGAAAGTTGTATGGTTTTTAAAATAGGTGGCTCATTTTTAAGACTGCAGATTCAGGGGGTCTCACCCACGTGTGTGGTTGTAGTTGTAGTTCCACAAGCTTGTAAGTGGGCGTGGCCAGTTTTCTTGCGTCATGGTCCCTGGCAGACACGTGACGTGTCTTGGATCTGTATGTGTAATGGCTGTTCGTTGTCTTTTCTAGCATTTCTACCTTAAATGAGCGTTTTTGACTTGTTCCGTGGATTTTTCGGGGTGCCCGGAGGTCACTATCATGGTGACAGTCGAAGGTGAGTTCTGTAAATACGTTAGGTCAGCACAGCGACAAGTACACTAAATGGACAGAAATATTGGGACGCCTGACTTTTACACATCGGAGACTTTAGTGACATTGCATTCAAATACATAGACTTTAATGTGGAGTTAATATGTCCCCTCTTTTGCATCTAGAATTCCACACTTCTTGGAGGGCTTTTCAAATGATTTTGGAGTGTTTGTGTGAATTTTTGCTCATTCATTCTATAGAGCATTTCTGAGATCAGGCACTGATGTTGGACGAGAAGGCCTGGCTCATAATCTCCGGTACAGTTCATTCTAAAGGAGTTGGATAGGGTTGAGGTCAGGGTTATGTGTGAGTTAGTCAGGTTCTTCCACATGGATTTCATTCAACCATGTTTTTTTGGACCTGGCTTTGTGCTCTGTCCTGCAGTGGCGGCGCTGGAATTGAAAAGGTTCTTCCTCCAACTAGGTCCAAAAAATTAGATGCATGGCGTTGTCCAGAATGATTTGGCGTGATGAAGCATTAAGATTGCCCTTCACTGGAAGTAAGGACCCATGCGAATTCAATACTTAACTGATATGTCCCAATACCTTTGTTCATGTTGAGTATGTACACGACACTGTGAAGCCTGGCACTAATGCTCCGTCACCACAGAAACTGAAAGAAAGTTCTCTGGTGCGCTAGTTAACATAGCACAACACAACTGTAATTTCTCTGCAAGTTATATTTAAAATAAATATAAAACCCCCCACAAAACCAATAGATGTAATTTCAGATACACCTAGAGGTTGAGCGGCGCTACATGTTCTTTAAATTAATCATTTAGTTACAAATTTCTTAGTGTTTACAATCCCAGTCCTTAGGGGAGAGTGAGGTAAGATGAGCCACTTTTTACTTATGTTGTCCTGGACGTAAGAAAAAATGACAAAGAAATAAAATGGTAACATATACCTTTATTTCAGGATGTTTCCTATCAAATGAAATTATCAGAATGTATCTCTGACAAAGCTGCACAAAATAATGACATCTAAAAAAAAAAGTGCTCCTGTGGCTCAACTTGCCCCAGGTAAGGGGTAAGTTGAACCAAGTCAGTGGGTAAATTGAGCC
>JBBPDB010000140.1:4230671-4245665 GCA_037974465.1 Brachypetersius altus
CCGTCAGGATCTGCTGTATGCAATATTGATAACATATATGAGAATAAAAGGTAAAGAGGTTCAACTTATCTGGACTCAAGCTCACATAGATGTTTTGGGAAATGAGAGGGTGGATAAGTTTAGCCAAGCAAGCAATAAAAAAAAGATAATATTGAAGTGACTATAAAGATGTCTGTGGGAATTTGAGCCCATTTATTCTGTAGAGCAATTATATGGTCCAGGCACTGATGTTGGACGAGAAGGCCTGGCTCATTTTGTCCACAAAGCACGGTGTTGTCTAAAATGTCTTGGTCTGCTGAACCATTAAGATTGATCTTCACTGGGAGTAAGGGGCCTAGCCCAAATCCGGTGTGTCCTAACTCACAATGCGAAGGGTGAAGTTTAAATTGTGGGCAAAAGAAAAATGAAAACAAATAAAAAATAGTTTTGATTGGAAAACAACAATACATGTCTCTCAGAAACATGTAGAGAGCCTTTTATTGTGATTGTCTCCCGGAGAACCCCCTGTCCAGCATATTTTGGGTTCTCTCCGATGTATCGCAGCCATGTCCGCTCAGGGCTTGTTAATGAACTGATGAGCTCAATCAGGAGCAGGGAAAACAATAAAATGTGCAGGACTGGGCTACTCCAAGAGCAGAGATGAGCACTAGTGCCATATCACTACAAAACACTATATACTTAATATGTGCTGAAGCCTACCTTAATTTACACCTAAAAATACACCAAATCATTCAAATCAAATCATTCCTTAATTTTACCTTCAAACTAGATTTGAGGAATGAATGTGAAGCTCCTTAATCTTAAATTTAAGGTGTTAATTAGGGAGGTTCTATTATTTCAGGGGCAAATTTGAAAGTTTCCCACATTTCCTGTATGGGAAATGAAGGTCAAAATGAAGGTAATGTTAGGGGGTCAAATTAAAATGTTTGGTTTCTTGGTGTATATAGTTGAAATTCGTCAGTGTCTGTCTTTAAAGAAACTTCAGTATTACATAGTGATGCGTGATTCAGCAGATTATTACTTTAAACACGCAATTGACTTAATTATTACTTTGATTTTGACTTATCTGTGTAGCAAATTTAGGAGGCAAATAATCCAGTTGAATGTGAATACAGGCAATTTTAAAAAGACAGTTTAGCTCCCTAAAGAGCAAATAATGATAATTATTTTTGCACTCATCTGAAGAAATGTATTGGTTTATCAATGCATGTGTTTTTCATGTTCATTGGCTGTCAGCCAGTTTGGTTGTAAAGAAATGTGGTTAGAACCTGTCCAAGCAAGTTTTCTTTCTGTGGCAGGGCTGCAGGCGGATGGTGGTGGGTACCTGTAGTGGCCACCTGTGTCGGTGGTCTTGTTGGATCGTTGATATACGAGTTAGTGATTGGTGTGCACCATCCTAAAGCAGACATCACAAATGCAATGGATGACCGGCAAGAATCGGAACTAAAAGCCGTGCAGCAGGATGGAAAACCCAAAGAAGTCAGTGAAGTGTTTCAGGAGCATTTATGAGGTTCAGACACTGATGTTGGATAAGAAGGCCTGGCTCACAATCTCCATTCCAGTTTATTTCAAAGGTGCTGGATGGGATTGAGATCAGGGCTCTGTATGGACCAGGGAAGTTCTTCCACACCAAACTCACCCAACCATGTCTTTATGGAGCTTGCTTTGTGTCCTTGGACGTGGTCATGCTGGAACAGAAAAGGTTCTTCCCCAAACTGTGTCCACCAAGTTGGCGTGGCGTTGTCCAGAATGGTTTGGTATGCTGAAGCATTAACCCATTTAATCCCAAATTTTTCTCTGCAAAATAACTGGCCTGACCTCTGATAGTTTTAAGTTGTGTAGAAAAACCCCCAAAAGATAAATAGAATAAACAGCCAAAACCTTTGACAGCTAGCATAACTAGCACTATGTGTTATGCTAGCTTACATTTACTTTTCTTACCGAGAAAAGATGCATGCAGGCATATAATTATTAAATATTAGTAGTAGATCCTTTAGAAAATATTTGTTCAAAATATTTTAGTAATATCTGTTAATAAAGGTATTTTACAAACTTCCTCATGTACAAGTTTGAGGCAGACATCTCTTTACAGAGATGCAGGAAGGATGTAAAGGGGCCTGGTCATGTCTCCATTCACACCAGTCACATGACATTGATGCAATTTAAAGAAGACAACTTTTTTCAAAATACATGCATTAGCTGCCCAAAGCAAAAACATCACTTTTAGAGCTTCCAAAAAACACACCCAACAGCAACAGTTGTTGCCGGTGGGATTAAATGGGTTAAGATTGTAAGGGGCTGAGCCCAAACCATACTTTTGTCCATGGAAGTGAGCAACTATTGAATTACATGTTGTTGGTTTATACATTGTTCTAACCTAGATATCGGATAACTTTCATTCATGGTATGTAAATATTCTGTCAACGTAATCCACAGCTGTATTTTACTCCAGATTCCTGTTTATTCACTTATGCTCTGTTGTCAACTAGCATGATGGGGTTCACTGTATGGGATTAAATGCTATATGTAATAAATGAATACATCTCTCCAATTTTACATTCGATCTTGCTTATGTACCTCCGATATTATGAAACAGGGCCAGCAGCTGTACTGTAACAATTTGCCATTTTATTCAGAAACAAAGTAGAACTGACACAAAGTGTACAGCAGTGAAGCAGGCAGACCCAGGTTCTTCACAGAATATGATGGATATCTAGATTTCTCCTTATGTAAAGGACACACAGCATGTGAATTAAGGTTAGACACACACACATTCACACACACATGACCACAATATTTATTCATAATGCATTTTTAAGAAATGTGGCTTGTAACGAGCACAGACACTTGATAGAAAAGACTACTTTTAAAGAACAAAAAAAACATATTTGCACGTAATAAAATGCATCTGCAAACATCACACTTAATGTCTCCTTTTTAATTAAAATAAATTCATAAAAAAAAACACCAGGCTCCTTACCAGCAACAATGCTTTCACGTTATTCCTATCAGAAAACAGCAAGGGAGGGGAAAAAAAAACAAATACAAAAGACTATTTCTAACAAAACAATCAGAGCAAGCCATGAATGTACTGCATTTATACACATCTTAATTATAACCACTGTGACGTAATCAAGTGGTTTCTATGGTTGACATGTTTGCACTACTGACCTTAAAATCGTTTGTAGTTTGCAAACCGTATCTCCCTTATTACCTTAAGTGTTCTTTTCTTAACAAATCCACAGAATGCTTTTTCTCAAGTCCATTCTTTGACATTAACATATCCACATTTTTGTAACCTTTTTCTTCCCTATTTAATCTTGGAAAGTTAGCAAATGACTCACAATCAGTACGAATGATTCATATAAATAAATAACAATAATACAATGTTGATACAATATAATTATTAATAAAAGTCAGTGTTTTATACAAAGAGGAAAAGACCTTCACTAGCACCCTTATTTATGCTTTAATGCTTTGTGAATTCAAGCTGGTTTGGGAACAGCGGACTTTCGCTGAGAATGAGCAGCTCTAGCTGTAACGACTGATCTTAGAGTAGTGAATGTCTCTGTGGGTGTCAATGTAGTCTCTGGACCAGACACCAAACACCTGGCATCATCATTAAACAAAAAGGAAATCGTGTGACAAAGAGTTGTCCAGTTTTTTGCTGCTTTTAGACAGAGAGCAGCCAAACAACAATTCCGAATGATTTATGGACAACGGATTATCATAGACAGCTCAAAAGGTAGATGTGCAAATTTATAAAACAATGAAATTTTTCAGTCTTCAGATCCTTTGATAGTTATTCAAAGCATTGACTTACAACATTTACTGCTTGATTAAATGTAACCTGTTCTCCCAAATTCCTGATGTAATATTATTTACTGCTTGTGTTTAATAGACATTTGAGTCTAATGAGTGAGATCTTCTCTTAGGCATGACTCAGATGAGTTTTTGAATGAAATGCAGGTGCATGAACACAGACATAAAGTGAGGCTGGATAGTTTGGAGACAGAAGCAGCTTCTAATACCCATCGTCTCTCCCCATCAGTGTAATTCCCCACATACTCCACAGATTGGTCAATGAGTTACACAAGGTCCAAAGAGCTGTTCAGTTTGCAGCGACTTTACTCTCCACTGCAGGTATACCGCTACCTCTGACCCTCCCCCTACACTCACTGTTCCCAATTACCACTTCCTCTCTCCTTACACGGGCTTGTCTGTCTTGTGCGCTGTGATGAAGGCCATGCCATGGGTGCGAAAGTGTGTGTTGAGGTCCGAGGCTTTATCGAAGCGCCGGCCACACACTCTGCAGCTCATTCCCCCCTCCCCCTCGTCTCCTGCTTTGGGCGATGAGGGAGACCCGTCCTGCAGCGACATGCCCGGCGACGTGCTCCCGCCCCGGCTATCCTGCTGGTCTTGGCGTAAACGGTGCGTGATGAAACGGTGGCGACTCAGAGAGCCGGCCGAAGTGAAGCAGGCACCACACTGCAGGCACTGCAGGGAGGCATTTTCAGAGTCACAGTGGCTGGGAATGTGGCGTTGGAACTCGTCCCAGTCCTGTGTGCTGAAGCCACACGGCACACAGCGGAACATGCCGTCATCCGCCTCTTCCTCTGCAGGCCGGTTCTCGGAAGACCGGGTTCTTTTCGCTGGGCTCACAGTTTCCTCCCTTCCAGTGTCAGCTGTGTTGGGCCCGCCCACAGCAGAAGAAGCTTCACCTTCGTAATCCATTTCAGAAGAACTGCCCGCCCCATCAGCAGGAGCTGAGCGCTTCTTTGCGTTTGGGGGATTCTGAAATTGAGTACTGAAAATATTAGTATTAGTAATTGTAAAAAAACATCACAGCCACAGGTAATCACAGGTGTGATGTTATTTGTGATAACATGGCTTTGAGAGTGTGTGGCTTTAAAATGAACTGTTTTTCTGAAGTTAAGAAAAATATCAACCATGTATATCCTACATGTATATCCTACCAGTATGTAGATCATGACATAACTAAAATTAGACAGTTTGTGTGTTTCACAATATTGTGAATTTATTCTGTAGTCAACAGAGAACAAAGTAAACCTATTTTTGCCGGTTAGCCATGATCTATTGTACCTCAAATAGCCATATATACTGCATATCAACTAAGAATATCAGATACTTCTATTGTGCAGAATTGTACACTGTCCTGGATGTTAGTCATTTTTCTTTTTAGAACCTTTACACCTTTAAGAGAAAGAAAACAAATACAAAGTTTTGCCCACAAAACATCAGTTATTTAAGATTATCCTGCAAATGCTGAAGATGCCAAAAAAAAGAATAAAGACAACCAATGGGGTGCTAAATTTCTTCTAGCTACCTAATCATTAGATGATGTGTCCTTGCATAAAGGAATCATTATTGCATGCCTTATTTGAATGTAGCATGTGCATTTCCGGTCATGTGAAAATGCTAATTCCAGCAATTTTTTGAACATGCATCTGACGAGTCTGCATTTTTACAGACCCTGGGCTCTATTGCCAGTAATCGCACACCTGTTAGACTGACTTGCAACTGAACCCAAATGATTCAGTTATAGATGCACAACTCCACACATCATAAAAACTCAAGAAGCAGCGATGCTTGTTAAAGTTGTCTTCCTTATGTGGCGCTCCACAAAATGTTTTTCACTAAAATTGTTGTTTTTTATCATCTGTTAGCAGATACAACAAAGGCAGAAATATTTTCAAGTAATCAGATGGTCAGAATTAACTAATGTATATGACCATATACTCCCTAGTTATGTTCACCATGATACAGGAGTAGCTTTTCTTACCTGTCTGTCTAGGGATTGTCTAGCCCGGATGCCGTGTCTGACTCTGATGTGTTTCTCCAAAATCAGTCGACTACTGAATGTTCGCTTGCCCTCTGTACAGTACCTGAAATTAAATGCATTTGAGGAGGATATTTTTTATTTTTGACTTCTGAAGTTGCTGTAAGCATCAATTGAGTTTATGTTCTATTTCAAAAAGGTAAACGATAATGATCAAATCAGTTATTTCGATTAGTTTTGGTTGTTTGTGTATACTCACTGGCAGTGGAAGGCTCTCTTGACCCCCTCATGAGTTACGCGGACGTGGCGACGCAGACTGTTGGCCGAGCTAAAGGAGCGCTCGCACATCTGACACGGGAATTTCTTCATTGACTAGAATGATCAGACAGGAGAATATTTCACTCCATAATGCACACTTGTATGCCTCAGTATACCTTTTATCATTAAAATCGCAATGAGAGTGCATGTGTGGTTATCCTTATTTCCGACCTAAAAAAAACAAACACTTATATTTGTAGAAAAGCAGAGACTCAATCATGAACCCTCAAAAAAAAAAAAAATCTAGTATTGGTGTATTTACCGTTCCATGTTCCTTCTTCATGTGCTCTATGTAATCATCTCTCTCAGAGTAGCGTGTCTTGCACTCTTTGCACTTCCATTCCATGCTTTCACTCTCTGGAGAACTGGGCTGCTCTTCTTCCTCATTGTCATCATCCTCATCATCCTCTTCCTCTTTCTCCTCCCCTTCCTCCTCTTTCTCCTCTTCTTCACCTGTCTGGGCACACTCCTCAAAGCCAACGGTTACTCCTGACTGTTTAGGTCGTGAGCCAGTGTTAGCACTGGCTACCAACACAGCCGGTGCGGCAATAGGTGGAGCTTCTGTTTTGCCTGACAGGCCCCTATGAGCAGTCTGAGGAGAAAGCAAGCAGAACAAGATCAACTACAAAATGGTGCAAGACATCAGTTGAAAAATCATTCAGCCTAAAATAAATTGTGCTTGGTCTACGACTTGGTTCAAAATAACACTGCAGTTACTTGGTAATGACTAAACCAAGACTTTACTGTATGCCTTTATTGACACCACATTCTTTTGAGGGAAATGCAAAGAATGGGCAACACAAAAAGGCAAAACATCATTAACATCATTACAGAACACTTTTGCACCGTGGCAGTGCATTTATGTAGAAATGCTTAATTAAACTTAATTAAAGCATGATTGGCATGACTGCCTACACCAACCTTGATGTGCTCCATCATTGAACCCTTCTGAGCATATAATTTGGTGCAGTCTGGACATTTGAACACATGGACCTTTTGCTTGGCCAGATGGGTGTCAAAATGCATATACAGCAAAGGTTTCTGCGTAAAGACTGTGTCACACATCACACACTTGTAGATCATCCTACAGAGGTACAGAAGGAGAAAGTAGATAAGACGACAATAAGAACATCAAAACACATAATATTACCAAAAACACCCCAATCCAAGTAATGCAAATATCATGTTTAGTGTAAATGTTACATTATTACTACAGCAACCATGAGCATGTTGTATACAAAGCTAAACACAGGAGAAATTGCATGCTAGAAAAAAGCTGTTGATTGTTAAAGTGCAGGCATCAGCAATATACTCCACAGTACTAAATATTCATGCTGTGTTGTCAGTGTCGTAAGCAAAAATTAAAATACTTTTTTCTGATATTCTAAGGATAAATAAACATCCTCAATAGGGAACGAACATAAAAAGAAAATCTAAACCAAAAAAAAAAAATTTAATAAAATCTAAAAATACAAATTCTGCTGCATTTTAACCACTGCACAAAATACATTATACAATACAAGTACTTGTGCAGTAAAATGTGCAGAAGTGTGTTCATCGTAGATGATGTGTATTACATAAAATTAAACCAGGTGTCTGTGGTGTATACATCTCTTCATATGTGCAAATGTCTTAGGGCGTACTTGGCCTGTGCCGCGGTGAGAGTGGGGTGCTGGGTGCTGATGTGAGCCTGGGCGCTGGACGCCGATTTGAAGGCCATCGGGCAATTGGGGCACTTGTGGAACACCTCACAATGTGCAGTCTGAATGTGAGACTTGATGGAGTTCAGACCACCAAACACCACCTGGCAGCTGGAACATCTGTGAAATAAAGGTATTAAGCCTTTAATCATTACAAGATTGCATGCAGCTTTATACAAGCCTCAGCTGTGTGGTAAATATTAACTAATTGTGTATCCTGATACAGTGTCATGAGGGGAAAAGTGCTAGTATTCATGACACAAACAAAAAATTCCTCAGTTTAAAAAAAAAAAAAAAAACACTGATCACCAATATCCAGCATTCCAAATGAATTTTTTTTAGAAAAACATTAAGACCTGTAGCCAATGCGCCTGGCAAAGTGCAGACAAGCCTCCTCTAGATGGGTGTGAAAGCTGGCCTGACGAGCAATGCCTCCACACTCGGGACACACGTGTGGGGCCTTGTGTTTATGGATCCGCTGATGAGCCGACACACTGCACCCATTAGGAAGCATCATTGGTGGAGAGCAAAGCATACAGGTCTGATACAGGTCATACAGAAAAAAAAAAGAGAACAAATAATAGGTTAGACTTTTGTGGCACAAAAAAAAAGAACGACCACCAATGCAATCAAAAGAAGCATCTACTTTTTCCAAAGAACTTTACTACTCACTGAACTGGTTGTGGCTCTAATTTGCTGGAAGTGGGCAACTAGCTCTGCCTTGCTTGAAAACTGGACCTGACATTCAGGGCATTTGAAATTGTGGTACTGCAAGACCTCTCCCTTCTTGCAGGGAAGAGGCATTAGGGCATGAGGACTCTGGGGCCCACGCCGAGCTGAACTCAGTTGAGAAGGAGCTGCGCCTTGAGAGGGGGAGTCCTTGAGTGGACTAGAGGTGGAAGGGATAGAGGGAGTTCCAGACTGGATAGAGGGGGTTGAGAGGGGCTGAGAAGATAGTGAGGGCGAAAGCATACCTAGAAATGTGATAAGGATAAAGAAAAAATGAACATTCAATATCTCATGTTCTACAGACAATGCAACTGCTGACTAGCATGTGTTAAACAAGAATCAATTATTGTATTTTAAAACAGATTTAGTAATAGTGTTCGAAGTAATACCGATTGGAGTGGTGTCCTGCTGGCCAATCATCTGTTCCACGGTGACAGGTCTCATGACCAGATGGGAACACTGCATAACCAGCCCTCTCTCTTTATGCTCCCGAGCATGCAGCAGCAGACTGCACTTATTAAAGAAGGCTAGGCGCTTTGCACAGTGGTTACAAGTCACCTCAATTCTTAAAGAGCGCCTGTCATAGTGGCGTGCCAGACTACGCTCCAGAGCGAAGGCGTCGCCACATTCCAAGCAGCGATATCCTGTAGGCGGCATGGGGAGACCCCACTCCGGTGGTGGTGGGGTAGAGAGATCCGGTCGGTAGCTGGGCAGCAGGTTTTTGCTGTTAAGAATCTTGTTGAAAGCCTCCACCAGGCTTGACTGGCTCCGGGAAATAACAGCTCCTGTGCTGTTGACAATGGAAGCTGGCTTGCAAGGTACATGGACATTAGAAGCAGCACCGTTAGTTGTTCTCCCTGTGGTGGCGCGCACACTGATGCCGCCAACCGTAGGAGTCACAGGCAAGTTGGCAGCTTTTGTGATGCTAACAGCTGTGGCAGAAACTTTTGTTGTGTCTGAAGAGAGAGCAATTTTATTTTGAGCTTTGGTCGCTGCAGCTAGCATGGCAGTGCTAGCCTCCAGGGTGGACATGGGTATGTTAGAACCTTTCACGATTCGACCAGTTGTTGGTTCTACTTTTCGTGCTCTGTTAGCAGGGACGTTCCGACCTCCTGGCTGAATTTTTGCAGTGTCCAAGCCCTTGCCTGCATTCGCATTGGCTCCTTTTCCCGCCACACGGGTAACTGTTCGGGTGATGCTACCAGTGGGGGTCTTAATGGTCTTTATACGGACTTTAAGAGGCCTAGATGGTATGACAGCATTAGCTGCACTGCCTCCAGTGCTGCCGGACACACTAGTGTTGGGGTTTGCAATAGGCTGGGTAGAATCATTTTCATCTACCTCCATCCTTTCTTCCTCTTTATGTTCATTTTCCTGTCCTTCTGAGTTAGTCATGTCTCCTGTTTCTTCATTTGATCCTTTGGCCACCTCCATTTCCTCTTCTTCTTCCTTAGGCTCTCTGAGGCCCGTAGGCGGAGAAGAAGCAGCCGCTGCAAGGCTGGAGGATTTCTTGGAAGCTGCAGGCAAAGTAACTGAAGCCTTGGGAATCTCAGGCTCTGGACTTTCTGGTGAATCACGTTCCTCAATCACGTGCTCCGGGTTCCGCTCTTCTGTAGCAGGGCTCTTTCCAGGTCCTGCCTGAACAGGCGATGAAAGCCAATTCTGTTGTGCACGAGGGGATGCTGGTGAGGTCAGGGGGACATCCCCTGGTTTGGGGTAAGAAGCTGAGGACATTGGTGCTGAGTGGGGGAGTGATGGGGACTCTATACTCTCAGTTGGAGATTTTAGCCTCCGTGAATGTTTGGTGGAGGTGGGAGAATCTGGACTTTCTTGGATTACGAGTGAACCCCCAGAATCAGGATCTGAATCTTCCTCCTCTGAGTCCATACGCCTAAATCCGGATGAACCGTGAGTTCCATTAAATGGTTCTGTTAAACTTGTAGCAAGTGGTGATGAAGCAACTGCACCTGAAACACGGGATCCAACAGAAGGAGAGGAAGATGATGGAGAGGAAGAAGGAACTGAGGTGGGAGTTGGTAAGTACGGTTTAGGGGGCGGAAAAAATGGAGATGCCATTCCACTTGTGCCACCAGGAATAACAGCTGCTTTTCCTTTGTCAACTCCCTCTAAACCTGTTTCCTGCTGCATGTGCTGCTGCTGTAACAGCTGCATTTTTCTGGCCCTTCCAACTGAGTCTCCAGCTCCTTGAGCCATCAGGGGCTTTAGCTTATTGAATATGTTGCTGCTCTGTTTGGAAATGTTAGTAGATCCTGGTTCTGAGGTTACTTTTGATGTACACAGTGGCCACTGTTCCCCATTTGGTTGGCTTCGGGACTGAGAAACATTTGCAGGGCCAGTCGAGGATACAAATCCATTATGGTTGAGTGGCTCTGACGCCGGTACATCAGCACCCTCAAATGCTTCAGTGCGCACCCGATTCTTCACAATTACACTAACAATAGAGGGGTCACTTTGTGAATCTGTGGCTGGGCTGGAGGCTCTTAGGGTTGAACTCCCCCCAACACCAGTCTCGCCTGATTTTGTGAGAGGCCCACTGCTTGACCCCTGATGTCCCTCCACCTCTTCGGGTGCTGACTGAATAGCCTCCTTGGCATCAATGTCAGGAATATCAAATGCTGCCAGCAAGTCATCAAAATCGGGGGTCTTCATGTCCCCCATGCCGGGACAGTGGACTCAATCCTGTACAAAATCCAAAGAAAAGTCACACACATTGTGTTACTGCTTGTTGGGATTTAGGATGTAAACCATATTTAGAATAAAAATGGTACTGAACTACATTATAGTAGCACAGAGTAACACCAACTCAAAGATTTAAAATTAAATATATCCAATGAAATCCCGGCTCAGAGAACCAGGTGGGACACAAGGGTAGCTCTACCTTTCTGTAAGCAGGCAGTAACCCTTACCTCCATAGCTTCATTAGAGCACCTGTCTCTCTAAAGGTCACCAACAGCCTTGTGTGTTAGAATAACTGAGTAATATTGCAAACACTGACTACAAACCTTTTTTTTTTTTTTTTTTACCTCCTGTCAGTTAACTGGCTTTATTGACTAACTGTGAAATTAACATTTCAATTAAAGGGGATCCACACACACCTGCAAATTAATGCAATGAGGTAATCACTGTCAATACCCATGCCTCAAATATCAGATATCCTGACTAGTAAACACTAGTATGCACGGTTACAGATGTCAATGCCTAGGCAGGTCTCTCACGCTGCTAAAACACAAAGCAGCTAGCCAAGGACAGGCAAGCTAATTGAAGACTTATTCACATTTCTACCAAAGAGGTACATTAACTATCTCGATTACAGACAACTACTAATATGAACCAGCCAAAGGGCAGAAATTAGTAGAGACTGGATCAGTAGCCCCTCTTGGCTCGGATTGAAGCAGCCTTTCTTGCTAACATTAGCGAGTTTAGCTGGTTTGGCTAGGAGAGCTAGTCTGTTAGCCAGATAAAAACAACTGAACCGTCGGTTAAGTCTATATATTTAAGTCATGTTTGATATAATTCTAATTTAGGTTGTTATTTTTCTATGTAGCTGCAAGGAAGGGCTTGTTATGTAAACAGAAAAATCCAGAAACAGTCCTAGTTGTGTGTAGCTCGTTAGCCTGCAGGCTAACCTGTGTCTCCCTGTTTCTCCTCCATGACGGAGGAGCTCTCTGACCACAGAGGGTCATTTAAACCAGGCCCTGCCGGGAATTTAACATCAACGTGTACACAAATGTTTCTTATATAGGGTTAAAATTGTAAGCTTTTGCGATCCAGCCTCTTTAATCGTGTGTTGTGCACATTTCCCTGCGAGAAGTCCCATTTGTTTACCTGATTTGGAGATTCCCGACAATCCAGCTGAAGAGCCTGAACTTCCCGTCATCAGCCCAGCACGGCCAGGTCCGGACAGGATTATAAAAACAAACGAAAAAACCCACAGACACTGCACCCCAGTGTTCAATTTTGGTGGGTTATATAATACCCTGTAATTATATTAGAATTTTTTATTGTGTGCTGAAGATTTATTAGATGGTTAATAACTGAGTTCTCCTTACACATGTTATGAATGGTGATGTCTGCTCCCTTCCAGGATACCTCTCTCAGTGCGCCTGAGGGCTATAAGGAGGAGGCTGGGTTCTCCAGGTGCCTTCAAAAGGAGCTTCCCCAAATCTTTAGCACCGTCAAAGATGATAAAAACGTTTACCCGCGGTTACCTCGATGCAGCTGGTGCCCAAGTGCTTAGGGAACCAGAAGGGTGTGGATTCGAATCTCAGGGCTGCTGGTGGCACAGTGACGTACCCTTGAGCAAAGTACCGTTCACATACACTGCTTCTGGGTGGCTACTGCCTTACTTGGTGAAAGGGTTAAAGGATTTCTGGGTTAGGGGAGTTGCCCCTGCCCCCACAGGGTGTGGGTTTGAATCGTAAGACTGCTAGTGGCACCACTTAGGTTTCACAAGGTACCGGCCCCACACACTTCTCCCCAGGCACTGTGTTGCCCACTGCTTCACTTGGTGAATGGGTTAAATGCAGAGAAGAAATTCACATTGTTCATGCTGTGTTCACATGTGACTATAAGGGGCCACTTCACTTCATGTACCAAGCACTGTCTCTCTGTTCAAAATCTTTTGGAAAAAGGCTGGCACATTCCCGTAATTGACGTTAGACAGATTTTAAGGGGCTCAGTCCACAGTGGGAACATTTTATACTGCCAAAATCCCCTTGCACAACCCGACCGTGTCTTCTGTGAATGATCAGATTCTCATCTGAGGGACTCTTTGCAGGCTTTGCTGGGGCCCGATGTCGCCCCTCACTATACGCAATATGGACAAAACTATTGGAGCACACCAAGATATTTGCAATGCTTCTTGGTGGACAGTTTGGGAAAGGCCCTTTTCTTTTACAGCATGACTGTGCCCCAGCGCACAAAGCCAGCTCCATAAAAACAAGGTACAATGTGTTTAGTGTTTAAAAAGGCCTTTTTGTCCAACATCAGTGGCCAACATGTCCAAAAGTCTTCCAAGAAGAGTGAAAGCTGTTTTGGCTGCTATGGGGGGGTGGGGACAGTTGGTGACTAGATCACAATACAACGTATAGCAACGTACAACCAAGTACAACAGAACAATAAAATAGACGAAATAGTGATTTATTTTGTTATAATGTAATTATTATTGCCAGCAGAAAAAGCCAATTAGCAACGTACAGGGTAGATAACATTGCATGTTTATTAATGTTGAACAGTGCAATTATATGGTTCTGATGCCTAGAGGTGGTCAGTTGAGGATTTATTCTATTGCTGTCCCTATGCTTCATCCTCCCAAAATCCCCACTACATCCATCCATAGAAACACTCAGTGCCGATAATCCAGAGAGAGTAGAATGTACTCCTCTCCAAAGGAAACATATTCCTAAACCTAGAAACAAGTAGGCCACAGAATTCTAAATGAATACATAAATATGGTTTAATGGGGGCATTTGGCTGACGCCCTTATCCAGAGCGACTTACAATTATTAGTTAGCACTTTATGTACACTCTGTGGTGTATATGTTCTGTATTCTTTGTATAATCTAAGATTTAGTTTGTTGATCGTTTATTATTGTATATCATATTGTTTAGTATATTGTTCATTGTGTTGTTACATCTTGTTGTTTTATACTGTTGTGCTTGAGAGACACTATCGACTTCCTTGTATGTGCTTGGTCTCACATTTGGCTAGTAAACGGGGTTCACTATGAAACCACCTAATTTTACCCCTTAAAATACCTTTATTTTGACCTTAATTTACAGGAAATTAAAGAAAATGTAGGGGAAAAGTGCACAGATTAAGGCTGATTAAGGGGGAACACGACTGAATTTTCTTTTGCAAATTTGCCCCTTAAATAATAGAACCTCCTGAATTAATGCCTTATGTTTAAGGGGTTTCACACATTAATTCCACTTTTAAAGTAAAATAATGAGATCTATTCACAAATTAATGGGCACTTATTTCAAATGAAGGGATTTGAATGTCATAGTGTTTCGTAGTGGTTACAGGGAGAGTCTGCACTGAGGGTTAAATGTCTTGCTTGCGGACGCAATGGCAGGAAGTGGGGCTTCGAACCTGTGACTCACGTGTTTTACCCACCAGGATACTATCCCCCAAAAGCTGGTTCGTTGTGGAGATGCCGGGGATTGAACCCGGGGCCTCATACATGCAAAGCATGCGCTCTACCACTGAGCTACATCCCCACCGCCTGTCAAAGGTAGAAAGGAATCGTGTTTTATTTCGATGTAGTGGTTGTGACGATGACTATCACGGCTCTTTTTAGGGATTCAGATTAGATTAGATTAGATTCAACTTTATTGTCATTACACGTGTACAAGTACAAGGCAACGAAATGCAGTTTAGGTCTAACCAGAAGTGCAATAAGCAGCAAGTGCAGGATAAAGGTA
>JBBPDB010000140.1:4245765-4257762 GCA_037974465.1 Brachypetersius altus
GTGGCACAGATATAATGATCAGTGTCAGTCAGCTACCACTGTTTCTTCACAAACACTCAGCATATGATTATTATATGCTAATGAGATGTACTATCATACAATATTTAACTAGCTTCATCACAAAAACTGTACATGCGGGAAAACTACACAGATTTGAAATCAGCATGAAATACAGTAAAAAACCCACATAAACATATCCCTGATGATTTTGACCTGTTGACCTGTGCAACTGAAGAACAGGGTCCATTTCGGTCATACTGGAAGGATTGGTTAGCTAAAAATTGAACTTGTTTAACACTGAAAGAACTATTTAGGAGCATTTCCCCTTTTTACTTAAATCAGAGAGAGACTTTAAAATGGCTAATGTTTTTTAGGAGTATCTAGATATTAGTTGCAATAATTTACCATGCACACAATACAGCAAGCACATATACATTCTGCACCCAGCATCTTTATTCTTGTGTTCTAAGAGTGTCCTGTGGCAGATCTATGGACCACTACAGTAGCTATTACTTGAAATCAGCATCCCATTGTTGCCTCCTTTGTGCCTCTTAAATGATGACTCCGTCGATTCGTTTTCCCTGACTCAGCAAAAGACATTGATGTTGTGTTTCACTTTTGCTAGACTGTCGTGCAGTTTAAGGCGACCCTGCAGATCTCACCTGTGAAGCTCTGGACATCCAGTCTTCAGAACATAGCCTCATGGAACAAATCACTTTGGAGCTGTAGTTGATGTGTTCTTGTATTATATAAGTTTCATGTCTGTAATACTTATTTGGTGTTATTATTTTCTCATTGTCTTGCTCTGGTATGCTGTTGTCCGGCCTATCCCAGCATCCCCTCAACGCTTGTATTAAATGTAATAATGTGTATTACATGTATAATTTGTTCGCTGTTTTCTTTCCTCTGTCCTTTTTCTCTTATACACTTCTTTCTCTTTTATCCGTACTCCCTGGCCCAATTTGCTGGTTCATCTCTTTATCTTGCCTCCCTCCCTCTCTCCCTGCCTTCATCTTTCCCCCCTCCCTCTTCTCCTCTCTTGCAGTGTTTATTTAAGCACTTTCACGGTCACTGCACCATGCTCTCTCTCGTAGGACACAACTGTCCTCCCCCCCATTCCCTGCTCTTTCTTCCATCTCTCTGTACCTCATAAAAAAGCACTCTCTCCCACCCTCTCCGCTCGTGTAATTTAGCTCTCCCACAATCTTTTTATCTTTTCATCCACTCTCTCTAAATGCACAACTCCAGAGCCAGCCCAAACCACCTCTTTCAAATAATTTCCTCATCCCTCGTTCTCTTACCTTGACTCTTGACTGTAGGGTGCACTCTCTCTCTCCCTTTCTTTCTTTCCCTCTCCTTCCCCCTTTCCCCTCCCCCCCCCCCCCCCCCCGCTCTTTTTTTCTCTCTACTCTTTTTTGCCTTCTGAAAAGCAACTCTACTATTCTGATGAGCTTCAAAGGTGTCTCTGGACCTCCACTCTCTTTCATCAAAACTTTTTGAGGTCTGATGCCTGATATAACTACCACTCAGGAAAGAGGAGGAAAAAGAGAGAAAAGATCTGGCACTTAAGCTCTCAACGGCACATAATTGTTGAATGAAAGGAAGACCTTTCTAGACAGCGGGCAATTATCAAAAAGTGCAATGTCTTGAAAGCTCTCTTTGCAGTCGGCTTTAAAGCGGCCCGGAATAGCTGTGGTGATCAGACAGTACGCATGTGAATGATCCTGTCATTTCCTAGAAGCACGGCAGCAGAATTACAGCTGCTGTGCTGTGTAATTCGTGATTTTGTGCCATTAATGTGTTTTATATGAACCAGCGATGTCTATAAGTCTTGAACTTTGCAGCACTGACTGCATTCAGGTTAACGTCTTGTACCATTTACTATATTTACTTGCCATACTTATCTGTTCTCTGTCTTGGTTGCATGTCATTAATGGCAGTAATATATATTCCACCCCAGTCTCTCTTTCTGGAAAATGAAGAACCCTCCTTTTCCAGAGAGATCTTTGTGATTTTTTTTTGGTTAACTGGCTAAAATTTTATTCAGTTTATTACTGTAATGTTTCAAAGAGCGTTTAATCGCTGTTAAAAAACACAACCTTGCATCTCATTTTTTAAACATCAGTTGAAAATCACAGCGGCTTTGTGTGAAATGTGTTAAATCCTTTTTAATCAAATTTTGAAAATATTTATAAATATTTATAACCACTTATAAGGGAAATAATTAAATAAATTCAAGAAATAGGAAGAAAGGAATTAAAAGCTAAATAAAATGTCTCATTGTGGAAAAAAGCATCAGGTGGCTTTTATGTGTGAAACAATAAAAAAAAAAAGATACCTAAGAAAACTCGCTTCGCTTGCGTGAGCATCTGTAGATCAAGAGCTTCCATGAACCCATTGTTTAGGACTCCCAGGATGAGTACAGAACATTTTCCAACACATTATTCCCTGCCAAATGTTTGAAGATTGTTAATGGACTGAGACTTATACCCCTCTCTTTCGTTTATCTTTTTCATCCCCTAGTGTGTTTTGTATTTTGTTGATACACCGATATAAGCTCTCTCTCTCTCTCTCTCTCTCTCTCTCTCTCTCTCTCTCTTTATCTATCTCTCTCTGTCTCTGTCTCTCTCTCTCTCTTTCTCTCTGTCTTTCTCTCTCTCTCTTTCTCTCTCTCTCTATCTCTCTCCCTCTCTCTCTCTCTGTATCTCTCTCTCTCTGTATCTCTCTCTCTCACTCTCTCCCTCTCTCTCTTTGCCCCTATCTGTACAAATGGACACCCAATAAGTAATATCAGTGGAAAGTGGATGAATTATATAAAGTAAATGAGCCGATGTGTTTACATGAAGGTACACAGAAAGAATAATGATAATATGTCCCTGCCCTTCCTTCTTTTTCTATCTTTCCATTTTTCACATTGCCTGATGCCCTGTGTTTGTCCTCTAAATTGAATTATCCTGTGGACATAGCAATAAGATGTGTTTGTGTGAGTGTGTGTGTGTGTGTGTGTGTGTGTGTGTGTGTGTGTGTGTGTGTGGAGGGGGTCACTGGCATTCATTTACTGAGTATATTTTCAGAGGGCACACATGCATACACACAGACACACACACAACAAATGAACAAATAAATAAATAAATGAATAAGTAAATAAATAGCAATGACAATTAGACACTCATACAGACTGTACACCCATTCATACTCTGTGTATTTCATGCAAACTCTCGCTTAAAGCCTGCCTGCAGCCGATAAACACTTATATTTTTAAAAATAAACCAATAGCAACATTTACCTAAAGAGCACACCTCTTTTTCTATCCCTCCTCAGGTCCTGGTGGACATTCTCCCCCTTGTACCTGCACAGATGGTTTTCGCTGGCTCCTCTGTGTCTTCATTATCCGCACAATTACTGAGGGAGGACGGCCGCAATTACGGCCGACAGCTAGTGCCCACGCCATAGTGCTCAATATTTATTAGTGTTGCACCTGCAGCAAGAAGGCCCAGGTGCCTCTTTTCTGCCAAAACTCGTCTCTCCTCTCTCTCTCTCTCTGTGTCTCTCTTTCACTCTAATACACACTGTATATCTTTACTTTAATTATACACAGCAATTGGTTGACCCTGCCCTACTCTGTGACATTACTGATTTAATATTGACAGCTTAATACATTTTGTCAAAGTTCAATATTATGTTCTAAATAACAATTCTGAGCTTTAAATCTTTTTTACATAATCTAATATAAAGTTATGTTTGCATATCAATGCCACCTGTATTTTGGTACTGCTTGACTAGTATTGTTGCTAATAGAAAAGAGGGATCTTGGTAGCATTATAACTGGTCCCCAGATAATTGTTTTATCTTCTCATGACATATAGGAAATTGACTTGAATATTTTGAAAATCGTGCGGGAAATGTTGTATGCTGCCTCAACTACTGAGTTTGAAATAAAACCACAAACATTATTACAGTAAATAAGTCCAAACTTAAAATTATATTGTATGACATAAACGTGCCCATTAGAATCTATCATTAGATCCATAGCTTTGTCAGCCTGTGTGTGCAATCGGAGGTGTCAAGGCATTTGCAACTGATGACTTCCCTACAAGCACTGACATTGTATGATGATGGTAATGTGCTGAGACAAATAGATGCCCTGGATCTCTCTTTTACCACTAATGCCTTTCACACCGCTGCCAAGGGTGAAAACTGCAAACACTCAAAACAGGCACATCAGGTCTACGAGGAGCAGTGGACTCTTCGTCACTTTAAACAATGTCAATGGATATTGACATTGTATAAAGTGACTGTGGTGGCTGGGCCTCGCGTGCCTTGCCCCCGGCCTTCCTGTTCTCCAGAACACTGAGGCTGGGTTTCCTCCCATCACATTAGTTTTGGTTTCTCCCATGTCCTCTATTTTTCTCACCTGTCTTATTTCCCTATTTAAGCACAGTTTGTGGATTTTTACCCTCCTGATGTTATAAACGTACACAATTGACATTACTGGCAGTATAGTTTGTTTTATTGAATTGTCAGTGTTTTATTTATTTTGTCTGTGTTTCCTACCAATGTTCCTGCAGGTGCATAAGCCTAGATTGTGCCAGCCAAAAGCATGACAGATGAATGGGCCTTGTGTATCTTTTCCCCCAGTTACATCACTTAGATGTGGAAGCAGCTATGTGAACAAGCCCTGAGAATCGACCAACTGAACCAGGTTGTGGCTGGTTGCCATAGTTCGTCCCTTACATTTGGGCTCTTGGACTCACAGAAAATCTTCATCTTCATTCACACACTCACTCAATTGGATTTGGCTGGCTTTGGGTTTGAATTAGCACCTCAGGACAAGGATGTATAGGTCTGGCCTGCCTGTCTTGCCCTCTTCTCAACCTTGTTCATGGCTGCTTGGTAATGCAGTCCCACTACTGGGTCCTCCAGTGGGAAAACTGCCCCAGAGCTGTTTCAGCTAGGAGTCAGGAATGGAGCCACTGACAGGATCAAGAGTATGTACTGCAGGGGTGAGGGGCACTGCTAACCACATTGCTCCGTCAGAAGGAGGAGGTATGTGCCAAAAATGGCATACGCTAAGAACTATTTGCTTTAAACCAGATTGTGATACCTGTTGGAACTTCTGTGTTTGATCAAGCTGTCTGCACTTCTAGATTCTGGGTCAGCTGGGTCACAATCTTTTGTAATATCTCTGTCTATGCCCATAGTTGCTCTAGCATGTTAAATGCCGAGGTTGCTCATGTTAAATGCCCACAGGGTGGCAACCCGGCTAGCGATGCACCTGTGAGAAGAAGGATGGAAGAGTTTGACCTTGCATTGATCATCTGCTCACAGTGAGTTTCCTACACCCATGTCTTGTGATCCAATCCACTACTGAAATGCTCAGTGGGTCAATGGTTTTCACAAAACTTGGCTTGAGGAGTGCATACAACCTTGTTTGCATTCGAGCAGGCCATTATATGTACCATGTGATGGCAAACAGCTTGATTAATTTCCCCAGTCTTCCAAACCTTGATGAACAATGTGTTCTGTGACTTGCTTAACCATTTTGTCATTGTGTATATTGATGATATTGGGATTTGTTCTAGAAAGCTCACAGAACATATCATCCATGTAAGGTAGGTGCTCTCTCACCTGCCCAAACATGGTTGAGTGTTAATGCTGAAAAGTGTGATTTCACCAGTCAGATCATTTTCTTTCGCCCTAATATCGGTCCAGCAGGAGTCAATATCTGACTGACTGAAGCCCCACTTGATTAAATAAATGCAGTGTTTTCGGCGGTTTGCCAGCTTCTATCACAGGTTTATAGAGGGTGATTTGGGTTTGTTTCTGCAGTAATAAACTACCTGCCAGTACGGATGGTCCTCTATTTTTGAAATCTCTGAGGAGCTCCATGGCAATCAAAGCAAAAACTTCACATTGCAGCTATTTACTAATATTTTCGGATATCTCTTCATTCAGATGACTAGGAACATATCCTTGCACCCTCAAAGTAAAATGGCAGATGGAGAGGCTTAACAAGATGCTCACCACCAAGCTGACCCTACAGAGGAGTTAGGATCAATGAAATTGGATTCTTTACTTGCTGCTGCTGCTGCCTGGGCCCAATTTATCACCAAAAAGAAGTGGATAAGCTTTGCACTTGCAGCTCTATTGCTGCCCCAGTGTTTCCAGTTCAGAGTACATTCCTGCCCTCCTTATTCCAGAATTGTAAACCTGCTTAAATCTGATGAAGTGGTGGCAATTAATCTTTTCAGGCATTAAAACTCAAAATTACACAAGAGAAATGTTTTGCTGCAAAAATTGTCTTCCACTGTCTCAAAAATATTTGAAGAATCATCCTATATGAGGAATGTGGTCTAGTGGTGGTCTAGTGTTTAGGGAGTTGCCCCTGTGATCAGAAGGGACTGCTAGTGGCACCACTGAGGTACCCTTGAGTGAGGTACCGCCCACTGCTTATATTATACCATTATAATGAATATTATAGTATATATAGTATATAGTATTATAGTATGTCAGTATTTCTAGAATGGACTGTTCTTTTTACATGAAAATGATAACAGCTTTAAAAAGTGTCATTACCTGAAGGGAACTGAAATGAACAAACTGTGTTACTAAGTTTAGGAGCGACAACAGGTTCAGAATGTAATGTCTTCAGAATCTAACCAAACAGTGAAAGTTCGCTGCGCTATTAATTTTCTGTGCGGAAAAGTTACTTTAAGTTACTTAAGTTGTGAAAGTGACCATTCTGTCAGCACAAAATTCTTTTTCTGCATTTAACCCATTGACCAAGTGAAGCAGCAGGCAACCAGGAACACAGCACCCGGGGAACAGTGTGTGTATGGACAGTACATTGCTCAAGGTGTCTAGCAGTCCTGGGAATTGAACCCACAACATCCTGGTGGCAGGACAATGCCCTAACCACTAGGCCACCAGCTGCCCCAAGTTGTTATTTAGCGATTGGTGCTCTACAAAATGATGCAGTGAAAAATCAAGAACAGTTCCTGACCGATCTATAATTTAACAATGTAATTTTGAACAAGTAAAAAAGGATTCAGTGTAGAGAGGCTAGATCAATAATGGAGAATATAGCTGTTTCTTTCCACTTCAGCTTGTATTTAGTTGAAGATGTGTGTGTGTCAGAAATAGAGCAATCATAAATTCTGGTTGTACATTAGAGAGATCTTGACATTTGGAGAGCTCATTTGGAACTGAGATGAGTAAATTGAGTGCTTCTTCAAAAGAGAAACTGAAAGCAGTGCTTGTGCTAATCTAGAAGAGCTGTTGTTTCATTTTACATCTCTCGAAAACCTACCAAAGACAAGCTAAAGCACCAGGTCTACATCACATCTGTGGTGAGGGCATTCAAAATGCTGCATTTCTGTATCTTACCCACTTTTAACAGTAGTATACAGGTAATATCTTGTACAATGTCAGTGGCTATATTTTGGGCAGTCCCATGAAAAACCTTCCACCTAAAATGTTAATTGTCACTGGCTTCATCCTTTCCCTTCATTATATCTTTTACAAATTAGATCATCTGTAAACACTACTAAAGGGACATTTGCATTTATCAGACACTTTTATCTAAAGCAACTTCCATTCCCTAACTACAGGGGGCAGTCTCTCCCTGGAGCAACTTGGGGTTAAGGGTCTTGCTCAGGGACCCAGTGGTGGTGCTGAAGGTAGGATTCGAACCTATGACCTCTTGATCCAGAGGCAAGTATCCTACCACTAGGCTACCACCTCCCATCAACTTTATTTGATATTCACAGCAAGTTATCAACATGACTTTCCTGAGCAGAAATTAAAAAGTTATCACTAGGCTATGAAATAACCTTTACTACCAATATAACAGATTTCTCCACCTTGTTAAACAAATGAAAAGCAGTCATAGTTTAGTGGAGTGAACTGCAAAGGTGAAATTACACACATTTCCCTGATGTAATTTTTTTAAAACAATTAGTCCTATTTGAAAGCCACGGGGTGTCCTGTTAATGTCAATATAAAGGTAAAGTGTATCATTCAGAATATTTTATTTTTCCCGGAATCTGATATGGGTTTTTTCGGTCAGTCTTGTGTGCTTTCCATTTTTGTTTAATGTTACTGATTTAAAACCAACTATAAAAACATGGCCAAGACAACTGAACTGACATTTTTGCCTTGAAGCAAAATGCGTGGGTGTGTGAGTGGGTGGATTAGCAAATGTTTGAAGAACATCTTGGAGCATTTTTTCATGATTTACATATTTCCTCCTCAAGAAAACAAATGAAATTCCATTCATATATTTAAAGGATTAGATAGATATACACACAATACAACATTCATGTCTAATAACAGCAGTAAGTCATACAAGTAAGCATGTAAGCATGTAGAAATGGCAACAAAATCAAGCACCACAAGATGCAATAAAATCTGCAGATATTACAGGGGGACTGGGGCATCTGTTGTCACCCAACTGCTTTTCTCAGGTGAACACGTCAACAGAAGAAAAAATTCATACTGTGTGCTGTGGCCATTTTATTTCTGTTAAAGCATTGACATTGAATGAACATCAATGTTAATGTACATGTTAAAAGAATCACAATAATAAAGAGCAGGCAAGTAAACTGTGGCACAGGCTTTACTGTAGTTATTCACACACACACACACACACACACACACACACAGTAACCCCCTCCCCGCTTTTACGTGGATCAGGATTTTTTCTGGGAACCTAATTGTATGCGGAAATCCACGTAATATTGGGGAAACTGCAAATATTTTCTGCTTTTTTGTTGCATTTTATTTCTTAATTATTAAGAAAAATATAATTTACTAGTTTTGTAACATAAATATTAACATTCCATATAAAATATAACTGAATAAATGTTTTTTTACTGTCCAGAGAACATAAACAAAGCGTGTCTTGGGATAGTTAAATATTGTACTTAGAGACGGGAGGTTTGAAGGTAGCCAATCTGAGAACGCTATTTATTTCTCCTTGCTGCTGATTGGCTGCTGCCATTTGATGCACCTGTGGCAGTTTTCAATCCAGAATTTCCCCCTTGGAGCTATCTTGAGTGTTTCTCTTGTTTTTGGTTTTATTCTTCTTAAAGCCCTGTATTTTTATTACTGTAAATTAAAAGAGGCTGTTGAGATCAGTCTCTGTTCAGTGTCTGCTTTAACCGACGGGTCACTACAATATGACTCCTCCTGAATCACCTGAATAAGATGCACTGCTCAATGAACAGTAAATTATTGAACTGTAAAAAATTATTGGTGATTACCCATACATTTTCTGTATTTTTATTACAAAAAATTTACATTAAATGATTACAGTATTTACCCTGCTTATACCAAAGAAAACAGCAGATGCCAGTGCATGAATTACAGTACAGTCTATACAGGGGTAACATTGATATTTACATTCTAGCACTGCAGGAGTTCATTGTAAACCGTACAGTACAAATGGTAAATGGGTCAAATGCAGAGGAAGAATTTTGTGCTGTGGTGTGTTCATGTATGACAGGATGGTCACTTTCACTCGCACTTTATGTATAAGTTCAACAATCAACTGACCCAAAGAGTATTTTTTATTTTTGTAAAAATGACTAAATAAATATCTAAAAGAAGAAAAAATGACTATTATACTGGCTGATATAATAAAAAACAGGGTACAAGTAATACTTCCCTATAATTTCCAGAATATAAACACTAGTGAAAATGTCCAGAATATAAACACAAATGCTTTGGGTTTGGGCAAAGCAATTGCTTCTGTAATCTCAATCTCACAACATAACATAAAACTGGCAAGTGGACAGCAAGAAAATAAAAACACACACAAATAACCCAGTACAGGGCCTATGCACCATGATTCGATTCAGAGGGAGGAAATCTGCAAAGACTAAAGAACTTTTCTCCCCAACACCACATTGCCTTTCTCTAGGCTTACCCATGCATCTTGTGCGACTCAGAATGCGCTGCGTTCCTATAGTCTTTTTAAGGGACATAATCAGTTAACACAAACATAGAATATCATTCTTTTTAGTGCTTACTCTCAAAGACGTGACCTTTCTCCGGCTCCGGAAAACGGCTCTGCTCCTTGTTGATTACTCATTACTCATTTTCTCCTCAAATCCACCACAACTGTATGGTGGCATAATGCCTAAGAAAAAAAACTTGTGCTGCAATTCTTCTCCACAAGAAGGATTAGTGGTTGGAGATATTTTTGGAGTAAAACAAGTCCTCATCCAATGTCCTGTCTCTCCTGGTGGGGTGCCGGAAGAGAGATGGAAGCCCCAGTCTGGGCCCAAGTGTTAGAGAACAAGTCAGGGTGGCTTTTGGCAGGCTCCAGATCAAAGCTGGGCAGCCAGGAGCTGTGAGGCCCCCACAGGGAATTGGCGGATTAGTGGGATTAAGTGGGAACGCACCAGTGATAGGGGAACTGCCTCCTCCAGGACCTGCAGACACATAATGGGAAAGCCTAAACAGACAGAGGTGAGTGCAGAGCCAGCATGGTCTCTACACTGCTTTTTTAGGGGTCATGTCTTTTTCTTCATGGTACTGCCTTGTCTTATGTTCTTTTTTACATCTACTGCTGTTGCAGGGTTGTGTGATTTGCATGCTGGTGAGTCCACACACACACACACACACACACACACACACACACGCACACACGCACACACACACATACATGAAGCAAAATGGAATCTGTGAAATGGTATCCTGCTGTTCAAGCCAAATGACAGTAAATGTGCCATGAATACTGCTAGACTTCTGCAAAAGATTTTTGGCAAAAGCTGAATACAAATGGGGTCCTGGTGTCATCAACATCCTTAAAAAGTAGGACAGAAAGAATGTACAAAAGGGGAGTTAGGGACATGTTCCATGAGTACTGACAAAGTCAACCATTTGCCGTGGCAGAATGCATCTCATTTTGCAAGAAGGTAGTTTTGGAAACTGCTTGAAAAGAGAATGACATATTGTGCCTATTAGTGACAACACAGACAAGATAAGACAAGGTATGATAAGAAAAGAAAAGATAAGATAAGATAAGATAAGATAAGATCAGATCAGATCAGATCAGATCAGATCAGATAAGATAAAACTTTTATTATTGCCACAAGTGGGAAATTTGCATTGTCTCTGCAGAAAGTGAACAATACAAAGGTAAGAGCAGCAAAACAATAATAAAAAAAAACAATAGAATAGAATAATAAAGAACTATACCAACAGTGCGGAATAAAACTATACAATTTAGAAATATAAAATATGGACATCTGTCTTGGAAAATATATAGGTATATATACATATGTAAACTATATGTAAACACATTGAGAGTTTACATATATGAGTATAGGTATGTGTATATGTATGTACAGAGTGGATATATATATAAATAAATATAAGAACACTGTGGATACACTGTGGATGCATCCGAAAAAATGCACCCAAGTAAATATTGCACATAAGATAAACTACCATGGTGTATTAGATGTGTGTGTTTGTTTGTCTGTGCATGTGTGGGCAGCAACTTATCAAAGGCAGCACCGTCTTATCTGATGTAAGTTTGGATACTTGCCTCTGGACCAAGAGGTCATGGGTTTTAATCCTACCTTCAATATACCACCGCTGGGTTCCTGAGCAGGACCCTTAACCCAAGTTGCTCCAGGGAGACTGTCTCCTGTAGTTAGGGAATGGAAGTTGCTTTGCATAAAAGCGTCTGATAAATGCCTCTAAATGAATTATGCGGCTTACTGATTGACACTAGAGCTGAGCGATTCACGACTCACCCGGGTGAATCACCCGGATCCATTAATTAACTCTCGAATCACAAATCTGAGGTCTCCATTGAACCGAATCCGTCGAGTCCTAACGTCACCATGTCAAAGTTATAAACCCCGCCACATTATACATCTTATAATCATTACAACATAAATTACTGCAATAAAAGTTGCATAACTTACAGTTTCTTGCACCACCACGCTTAAATGAGGGTTATCCTACATCTTCCTGTAAAGT
>JBBPDB010000140.1:4264121-4283308 GCA_037974465.1 Brachypetersius altus
ATCCAGAGCGACGTACATCAGTGCTTAAGAATTCCACAACTGTTTCTTACCTGAAAAACAGCTTAAATCTGAGTCTGTTTCCCCCTTAGTCTGTCTTTCCTCTGTCTATTTTATTTCAGAGGATATTTTTTGCCATCACTATAAATGTTATGTCAAATGTTCTGAGTAAAATAATGGCACTGTTGACCTTTTTTCTCTGGGATAGTGGGATAAAGGGAGGAGGGGAGAAAGGAGAGAAGCTCTGATGAAAGTAGCTATGGTGAGGCAAGGGATCTGCAGAGCCCTTAGGGGGAATAGATGAAATGTCACCATGGCTATCAGTGCAAGGGTTCGCTCGGAGTGTGTGTGTGAGTGGGTGTGTACATTTGTGTGCACGTGTTGAACGAAGACAATTCTATGGTTATATGTGCATG
Organism: Brachypetersius altus; assembly: GCA_037974465.1. Classification (NCBI taxonomy): domain Eukaryota; kingdom Metazoa; phylum Chordata; class Actinopteri; order Characiformes; family Alestidae; genus Brachypetersius; species Brachypetersius altus. The sequence goes on from JBBPDB010000140.1 coordinate 4,264,535, forward strand.
ACTGTGCAGTGATATATGACCATCTTAACTTCCGTAGTGCAAAGACTGATGTACACTGATGTGTTTTATTTTAAATAAAGAAATAAATGTAAACAACATTTTATTGATATGATTGATACTGATATGATTTAAAATTATTGTCTTAAACAGACTGTTAAATTAATTAAAAGTCAAATAAACAGCAGGAGTGCACAAAGTCTTACATATAGCAAATCCACTCAGCAGATCCATTTCAGTGGAAGAAGCATTCCATTCACATATGAGTTGAATGTGGCAAAGATCTGTCACCTCCAAATGACTACAGATCATAGTCCAGTCACAGTGTGTCTTGAGGGCCTTTAAACTTGGCTGTTCAATCTGTGAAGTGAAGTGAAATCAAATGTGAGCAAGTCACCAAAAATGCATGTTGATGCAGGATGTAAACGGCCACTGTGTGTTTAGATACGTTCTGCCATCATTATTGTTTTTACGGTTTGAGCAGGTTGAGAGAACCTGTGGGATGTGTTTACAGAACAGATTTGGGTGACAGCTGGCATCTAGTGTTAGCGATATCAGTCTCATAGGTCTAACACTAAAATGTATTTTTTTGCATATTCCCTGAATCGTTCCTTTAAATCTATTTGGAATAACAGCTGTGTGTGTGTGTGTGTGTGTGTGTGTGTGCGTGTGTCTCACAAAGAAGTCTTTCTTTGAATTATTATGTTTTGTAGAGGGCAACATTTCTGTACTTGTGGTCAGAAGAGAAAGAACTCAACAGGGGCTGATTGTGCCAGACACAGGAGGTCACCCCTGCTGACTTCATCAGTAAAGAATGGCGAGGGGAGTATGTGCACACGTTTGTGTGTGTGTGTGTGTGTGTGTTGTGTACTTGTCCACTGCTGTCCTCCTTGACCTGATCATTATTTGTAGGAGAAGCAAACTTCTCATGTTTTTTTTCTTTACGTCTTAAATAATGAGCTGCCTCATTAACTACCAGCCACAACAGCCTGGAGAAAATGTAGCCTTAAAGCCCATTAACAATAGCCCTTAACTCTGTACCACTGAAGGATCCACTCAGTCATATGTACAGTTCCACTGAAGGAGCATCAGATTATGCCCCTTTGTTACAGAAGGTTCTAAGCTGTCATATACTTATATTAAACTCTGTAGACTTTTTGCCTACATACCTTTTTGATGGCCAGCTTGACTTCCAGTGAAGCAGTCTGAAGCCATATTGCAGGCTGAATTATTGAAAGCTTTGGGGCAGATTGGTCAGTGGGTCAGTCTACTGCTCCTCATACCTTTCCACAGTCAGAGGCTGAGGGAGGTGACTGACCTAATTGGCTGTCTGAATAATTGCCCACTGGATGGTGAGAGTATGAGTTCATGCTGTAAGGAGAAGGACAGACAGTGATACAGGAGACTGCCATCTCTTTTACTTATTTGACCTCATGTTTGGTTAAAATAGGACTTCGATCAGATAAATGGCGAATTTCTGGAGTGCTAACTACAGCAGATGTCTGAAATCAGGCAAATTATATTGCAATGTGGCTCTTGTGTCATACATGAACACACAACAGCACAAGCAGTGGCCAGCCAGGAACACAGCAGTGTGTGATCATGGTACCTCAGAGGTGCCATTAGCAGTCCTGGGATTCAACCCCACAACCTTCTGATCCCAGACGCAACTCCTTAACCACTAGGCCACCAGTTGCCCTCATAAGGACTTATGTTGGAGCTGGAGGTCTGTTTTTTTTCAGTAATTGAGACATATACAAACATATATTTTCATTGCAGAATCCTCCTGAAGACTCAACTGTTCAGAGAGCATTTCCTCTCCTAATGCACTTGCATTATTCTTACATAAAGATTTATGCTTAGTACTCTCCTCTGGTTCTCACACTGTCCTGAAAATTGACTGTGTCTTCATATAATAGTTGTAATTGTAATTGTAGAAAAACATATTGATGACACAGATTTCTTCACAGTGCTGGTGAGAACCAGGGGTCACACCACATAACAAATTTATTTATCTAAAACCACCAGTGGACTAAGTAGAATAGATTTTCTCAAGCTGGCTCCATTTGCACTTTGATTTGCAGTGTATGGTCCACCTGAAAATGCAGTCCGTGTAGCAATAGATAGCAGGCTAGCTGATTCCTATAAACAGGAACAGCTGTAAATTAAATGTTTTTTAAAATTGTGAAATATATCATTGAATCCTTAATACTGAATAACATTTATGTTATTTATTGGGTCTGAACTTCACTCAATTACTAAATTCATTTCTATATCACTGCTGCTCTTTTGACAAAAACCCAGTCCAATCCACATCTTACATTCACGGCATTTATCAGACGCTTTTATCCAAAGCGGCTTTCATTCCCTAACTACAGGGGGCAGTCTCTCCCTGGAGCACCTTGGGGTTAAGGGTCTTGCTCATGGACCCAGTAGTGGTGCTGAAGGTAGGATTCGAACCCACGACCTCTTGAGCTGGTGGCAAGTATCCTACCCACTGAGCTACCTCCACCCCACAGCTGCCGCCTTATATGACGTGTTGTTACAGCATACCTGTCTCTCATAATCCTTGGGTGATTGTATTAATAATTGCAATGTAACATTGGCAAATGCTTATTCTGCACTACATCTTTACTATTAGAACTACTATTATTTGGGAGAGGACTTTAATAGGCAATAAGGTCTAACTGCCACCACTGTGAACAATTCCTATCAAACCACTCTTAATGACTTTTTCATAATTCAGATATGCAGAAATGTTGAAAATAGGCCTCAAAATAGCTACTAACAGTTTGAACTTATTCATCAAACAATAGCTTTCCAAATGTATTGAATCTGGGTGGACTTTACTCATGTTGGCCAAATCCTCACTGCCAAAAACACAGAAAACAACTCTGGCACACCAGAGTTTATAAAACAAAATAAAGAATAAATAAATTATAATGACAAGATAAATCTTGTGTGATGCCTGAACATGAAATGTTAGCAAACCCGTGGGTAACAAATGTTTGAGAAATGAAGTCTTAATCCAACCAGCAAGAAATAATAGAGTTCTATTGGATTCAAGATGTGAAATTCTTGTATAGACAAGATTTTTCGTCAACGATAGACAGTGTATCTCCACACAAGAGATATTTGTCTCGATCGATTTGACCATGATTGTGTTTGTGTGTCTGGGTGTGTTCTGTTTATTGTTTATCTAGCTCACTGTGAGTATGTCAGGGTTTTGAATGTGTGTCTGTTTGTGTATATGTGTGTATACACCAGCTAAAAGGCAGAGCTCAGTTTCTGTCTCTGTTTAAATCTCTTTCATCTCCTCTGGTCCAGCAGACTGCAGTGTGTTGTTAGTGTGCTAGAGGAAGCAGCAGGGGGCTTACTGGGTCCTCCAGGCCTCGAGAGACATTTTCAGGGTGAGTCTTGAAGGAAGTATTTGCTAAAATGTCGAAAAAAAATAAATTCCCCAAATAAAGCTAAAAATAACAAAATAATGAGATAATGAAGCTCAAAAAAAGCTTTAATTATATTAATCTTGCAACTATAAAACTGCCTTTTATTCAGGGTACTTTTTTCAAAACTACATTTACTTCATTCATTCTAGAAGCTGCTTATCCTAACCAGGGTCATGAGGGGTGCTGGAGCTACTTCAGTGCTCATAGAGCAAAAGGTAGAGAACCCACCACAGAGCAGACACACACACACACACACACACACACACACAATCAATCACTTGAGTTTTGTCTCCAATTCACCCAAATCACAACTGATTTGATTTGATTGTAGGTTTATTTGGGTTAGGTTAAGCTTCAGGTTAGCGTTAGGGTTAGGTTAAGATAAGGAATCAACTCATTATTTCTCTCCTACTGTCCCTCAGTCACCAGTTAGTGCTGATACTGGCAATGTTATGCAGTGCGCATTAAAATACATAGGGTAGTGAAAAAAAACACTAAATCGTGATCACAGCATTTTGATTAAATTGTATTTTTTGTGATGGCTGCATAAAAACTCATGAGACTGGGCTCAGAGAAGTTATGGTGGTGGTGGCCTAGTGGGTAAGATACTTGCCTCTGGGATAAGTGGTTCTAACGCCAGCAGACCACCACTGGTTTCCTAAGCAAGACCTTTAACCCCAAGCTGCTCCAGGGAGACTGCCCCCTGTAGAAATGGTCGCTTTGGATAAAGACGTCTGCTAAATGCTATAAATGTAATGTAAATGAGAACAGGCAAACTCCAAACGGAAAGAACCATGCTGCTCGGTTTGGGAATCAAACCCAGGACCTACTTGCTGGCAATAATGCGCACCACTGCTAAAATCACAAAGTAAAAGTACAGCCATTTCTGCAGAAGAAGCCATTAATTTCATGTTCTATGCTGGAGCACAAATAAAAGTAAATAAACAAAATGGAGGAAGAATCTAGTGAAGACTGCTGTTAGCTTTTCATCCGGAGCCCAAATCTTCAGATTTATCCACATTGTTTTGAAGACATTTATTTATTTTTTTAATCTATTGACTCTTTGCAGTGGATGATTTTATAGGTAATAATAATAATAATAAAAATAAATTGTATTTATAATACTTGAATTATTTATTCATATTAGTATTTATAATTATCTTTTCAAAAACCCAAAGGCATTGACAGTAGAAAGTAAGACATGTAAAAGCTCGGCCACCAAAGCTGTGAAGGCTGGATAGTGCGGGGATAGTGTGAAGTCCAGTTTAATTATAATTAAAAAACATTTTTATTCCTGCCCCTAGGAAACCTTTACATGGCAGCTTTCGTATAAATTACTGTGCTGTTCATTTTGGGTTTACCTGATTTCATAAAGTGATTGACGTGGTATCATGGAAATATGAATGGGGTCTGTAGCACAATGATTTTGACTGCACTGACCTCTGAAGGGATCGCCCTTTGTCCTGCAGGACTCATGGCCCAAAAAAGAGGAAGTGCTGATTCGAGCAGAAATATTTCATGTAATACTTCCTAATCTTAATATAAATTAAAATTTAAAAAAGAAGATGGCAAAGTAGAGAAGCATAGTTAGGAGGAAACGATAAAGGATATACTGATTTTGAGTAGATTTTCAATGTGTAAATGTTTCAGGATCAGAAATGGAGCTGATATGATGATTATTTTCATAAACCACTCTAGTGTGTCATTCTGCTCAAAAAGCTTTGGTGGTCTGCTTCTGGGCATGGCTGTTAGCTATCTCTAGTTCACTCTGAGATATGTAGACTGGGGACCTCTCAGATGTTGAAATGACAAAAATGGGTTTAAAAGTAGTCATCACTGAGCCCATACCCATAGCAACAGGTCCTGATGGAGAGAAAAGAGCCTCAGAATGTAAGCGGTAAACAACAAATAACTATATGAAAGCCACCTTAGACTTCATTTCCCCATCAACAGGTCTCCATTTCTGTTCCATTTGCAAACTGTGTGCTTAATGCATGACTACAGCTCTTTTGCTTTTGTTGTTGTTGTTTTTTTTTTTTGGGGGGGGGGAGGGGGCGTGGGACAATTGCCAACCAAATCGAAATCAACAATAAAGTTGCGTACGTGGCCAGAGGAAGGATTCAGTGGCTTTAGCCTTGTTGTCATTGAAGAGCTGCTATTGCTTACACAGCTCATTAGCAAAGCTCTGATGGGCAAAGAGTGTAAAGCTAGGGCTAAAGGAAATCAATGGCTAATCAGGGTGAGAGTCTTCTAGAAAAAAACATGCGGTGGTCTGCTTTTCACGCGTTCGAGCAGTTGCTCCAGAACGAGGTGGAAAGAAAATGTGTGATAAAGACGTATGAGCTTGAGCTTAAATCATGTTAGCAGCCAGGGATAAAGAGTTCTGCTTAGCGAAGAAGTAACGTGTCAGAGTCACACCCCCTCCTTCCAGCCCACCTTCCTGCAACAATCCCTCAGAGGATTCACTGTTTGTTTGGGTTTAATGGGTTTCTGAGCACGGGGGTGACACAAGCAAAGCGCTACTGTTGAGACCGCTTATCTCCACTTTATCTGAGCAGGCAAAACACAGAGTGAGCGAGATAGAGACAGAGAGAGAAAGAGAGAGAGAGAGAGAGAGAGAGAGAGAGAGAGAGAGAGAGAAAGAACCAGTAAGAGCAGGAGAGGTGATGAGTGAAGGGTCTCATTTGTTATGCATATAGTGCACTTTGAAACGTTAAGCAAGCACGTGAGAGCACTATGCTCTGGATCCGCATTAGCATAGCAGCCCATCCTCTCAAATATGCCCAAATTGAGAAACACAAATGCCAGCGATTGAAGCAATATGTCGGCTTCCTGGAAGGCCACAAAGAAAATAAAAGATTTCTTGTTGATTTAGCCGAGACGCAACCTCATAGGGCTATTCACTGGGTCTTATTACCGCAGAGAGTGCTCGATGAGAATGACACTCTCCAGCTAGCGGTGCAGTTCCACACTATTGATTGGCACATGAAGAGATGCTTGTGCAACAAGAGCTGGCGCTTGGTCCTCCATTACAATAATTGCGCTGTGCAGCAGTCCTTGCACTCCGGATGAATAAACAGCTGCGATAATGAAGCTCCTTTGTCTCAAATGTCTCACCTTGTTTTTCTAAGTGCTGGTGCTGATGGTGCATCACAAGGGAGCTCACCATAAGCCTTGAAGCACTAAGAAATAAATCATTAACAGAGAATAAACACTCTGGTATTTGATCCATTAGTCACACAAAATGGAGTGTAAACCATTATATTCCATAAAAACAATGCAACCTTTGTTTGAATAGAATCTGGAAATTTATGGAGTGCCATCTTGAAGGCCTTTAATGTATGTATTCAAGAGGTTAAATATTGGTTTATTTTTATGATATTATGTAGTTACTGCAGAACCAGTGGCAGTGGCATGTTATCAAATTGTTAAACCTACATGCACCTGAAATAAAATCTTAAAAATGCTGTTGTTGTCATTACACAAAACACTGCTGTCAGACCAAAATGCAGGTTATTAAAGTAATTCTTTTAAAAAGATACCTACATTCGTGGTCATGTTACATGTTTTATTGATTTTCTAAGTGAAAATAAATTCATGCTTTCTACAGAGAATACATTTCTTCAGATGTTGATGCACACTGTTTAACTGCATCATTTAACAATTTGGAGAAAATGTGAAAACAGTAAAATAAGTTAAACAATATGCTATGCTTTCCAGTATTTTAAACTCAGTCCAAATATTAAGTAGGGAATGTGTCACTTAAAAACTAGGCAGGGGTTTTCAAAGTTTTACATAAAACTCTACATTGCTGTCCTCCTTGCTTATTTCAGAAGAGTTTTATTTTAAATAATAACTAAATTAGACATTCATATCTGGTTTTAAGAAAAGGTTGGTGAAACGGACCACTTGCAACCAGGGAACAGCTCCCCGCAATCTGTTTGACGTGCTGGGGTTATTCTGAGTGGGCCAGTTTTATAGACCTGGACACTTGGAATTAGCATTTCACAAAAGGGCAGTGGAGTTGGCATGTTGGAGAAGAAGAAAGGGCGTCAGGTTTGTTGCCAGTGCGAGTCTTCATCTAACAGTTACACCCAACCTCTTCCTTTACGCCATCCTGCTGCTGGGTCCTTACAGATGATGCGGATCTATCTCAAGTGACATTATAAGGGTCATTTAGCACTCAGAATGGAGGGTCATAATGGGCCCGGTGTTGTCAGCGGAGACCTAACGTTGAAATATGGCTACTACAGAAAGCAAGGAGTGCTCTATCCATCCAGACAGTCAGATCCTCCAGAGCCTGGCAGGCAGAGACGGCTGAGAATTGGTTTGGTGGTGGCATTGTGGTTCAGCATTGACAGAGTGGTTGGATTAGGGGTGGGGGGCTTGAGTGTCTGTCTTTCGTCCTGGTGGAGGTGGCGGTGCGTGGCCTGCATGTCGCTTGGAGTGCCAGCCAGCCAAGGCCTCTTTGAGGAGCGTGTGTGTGTGTGTGTGTGTGTGTGTGTGTGTGTGTGTGTGTGTGTGTGTGTGTGTTTGTGTACGGGTATAGCAGCCCATACAGTATTTACACGGATGAGCTAACTAAGCTGAACGATACAACGGGCATGGACAGGATTTGGAAGATGTTCTCTTTGGGATAATACACCCAGTTTAAAAATACATTTGTCAAATGGCTCCATATAGCACTGTCAAGTGCCATAAAACATCTCTGCTCTGGGTTTTAAAGACCCCCAGGCTTGCTGGAAAGCTCATGTTAAGTAGAAATTATGTTTGGCAGTCACCTGATTAGCTTGGGGCTCACTCTGCATGAAAAGTACTTTTCTTGTATTTTATTCTTGTATTTTATTTTTTCCTGCTAATGATGTACCAAAAACAATCATGATTTATTTTTAAATTACCCTCTGTTTTTGTTACTGTGTCTTAAAGGCTCGATATATGTAACTTATCTCTGAACGGACTGGCATCCTTGTATTTGGCCAAAGCAGTGTGGACTAAAACTTCACCATGAATGGGTGGAGCTATGCTGCCATAGACTAAATCAACAAATTTATGTAAAAACATTGCTTTTTGTGGCATCACAACAGAGAATTAACAATGACTTGTAACTTTATTTACATGCTTAATGAGCATGTAAACTAATAATAAAAGTGCCCAAAAAGTTCTGTGGAGCAATTTTGTTGACATGTCAATTTTGTTTACATATCTTCTATGCAGAACATACTTACTTATTAGTGGTGAACATATTTTTATATATATACTGTGTATATATATTATAAAAGTCTTTTATCCATGCAAGGATCCATCTGATCAAACTGGGAAAACTAACATTAATACTTTTATATCCTTACATGCATGTTGAAAATAATTATCCCAACAATATTTGTCACATTATAATTGTTGGTTAAATGTCTACAATAATAACACCACTCATAATAATAGAAATAATAATTATTATTGTTTTAACATGTATTATTATTACTATTATTATTATTATTATTATTATTATTATTATTATTATTATTAAAATTTATATTATTAAATTTTAAAAAACTCTCACAGTCATTGACAGTGGTATAATTCCAATTTTGCACTTCAGCAAACAAGCTCATGCTTCTCAGCAAAGATCGCAACATATCAGCCCTCTTTCATGTTCTTCATTCTCCATTAATAATTTTTCCATCTTAGCCATCAGTATTGGATACTTAGATTTTACGGCACCTTTAGGCCCCCACCTTCTCCACTCTCTCCCTCTATTTGTCCTTTCGCCTGCACGGCATACGTTTGGAGTAGGTGAATAAATCATAGAGATGCTGAGCTGGAGATAACGAGGCGATGGGGGATTCTTCACACCACAGATGCGTGCAGATGCATCGCCCAAGGCCAAATGGAGGAGGCCCAAACCAACCCATGCAAACACAAACCATGCCAAGATAGAAGGAGGAATAAGTGCATCATGTTTCTCTGAAGACCTCAAGGCTCTTAGACATTATTCGAGATCACAATACTGAATAGAGATCAGCTCAAATTCAGTCTCCAGATTTAAGTCAACATATGTTAGATCTTTAAACCAATCCAAAGACAGCATGGAGAGAGAGGCAAGAACACCAGTTCCATGAATCAGTGATAAGATGGGAGTGAAAATAATTTCACAGTGTGTTTACTCACTTCCTTCCCGATCCCATTTAGTGGTTGTAAAGGCAACGACAAAGTTAGTTTTGTTTAATACTTATATTGTTGCAATTCAAATGACCTAAATTAGATACTATTGTAGCTTGTAGCTAAATTAGATACTATTGTAGTGGGGCAACTGGTAGCCTAGTGGTTAGGTGTGATCAGAACGTTGTGGGTTCGATTCCCAACACCTTTAGGCACACACTGCTCCTAGGGTGCTGCTTGCTTCCCTTGCTGAATGGGTTAAATGCAGATGCTGTATTTCGTGTGTTCACGTATGACAGAATGGTCACTTTCCCCTTCTCAGACATTGTGACACTGCTGAAGAATTAACATATAGATACAGACAAATACACTCTCAACATTGTTTGACACATTTATGTTTATGTTAAGACAATAATAATAAACAAGTGCTACGTATGTTCTTTATGTGTCTTACATTGGAAGTATTGGAATGTGTGGTCCATGGAACTTCTTTCACAATGGAGAGGCTGAATTTGTCAAAGAAAATGTGTAAAACATATGTAATTTATGTGTGCATGTGTATGTGTGCACTTTAGTCAGAGAGAAAAAAACGAGCACAGTTATCATCAGTTACATTTGATTAAAGTTAGGAATGGCTAATGCCATTTGAAATCCTTGAAACAAATGAGCATAACACATCCAGAAATAGCTTTAAAAATGTAACAATAAAACAAAGTATTCAGAGCTTTTTTTAAATTAAAATCAAATGTAATACTTTTTTTATTTATTTAATTGTTTCATTGAGTTGTGGGCTTTCTTTTCACCAGAACAGGAAGATTTACGAAATCTCTGTCATTAAGAAAATGTGCTTGAACAATTTTTTTTTTTAAATATGCAACTTTGGCTTGCTGTAGAGACAAGGCCCTCAGTCCGAAGTGTTGCCTGAGGCCACTGGTCGGTAGAGAGGTCATGGCAAGAGGTGTGTGAGGAAGCGTTAGCTCAGCAGGTGGACAGGGTCCATGCTAGGCTAAAAGCTAATGCTAGGCGATCAGCTATTCTTCTTGCCAATGTTTGTTCCCTCAACAGTAATCTGGATTACATCTTACTCCAGGCAACCACCCAGCATGAGTTCAGACCACCGAAACACAGAAAAATGTTTTTATGAAGTCAAGGCTCAGTCCAGGATACTGTTAATTCAGGTTCAGATTAGTGGCTTACTAATATTCCACTCAGACATTGCTTAGCGTAGACCCAAGGAGCAGGCTTGCATATGTACATCAAGTAATAATGGTATATGAACACTGTGCTAGTCTCTTGTTACCACTTAATGCTGCTGGAGTTTGTGACTGTTATTTATTGCTTACAGTTGTGGTGTACATTCCACCCAGTGGTCCTACAATCAGTGCACTAGCTGGACTGTTTGTTGTTGCTGGAGACTTCAACCATGCAAATTTCATGTCAGTTCTCCCTAAGTTCCATCAGTATGTGAACTTCACTGTGAGGGGGCCACATGTTCAAGTATGTTTACATTACAATCGCTGGCTACACACAGAGCTCCACCACCATAAGACCATCACCACATGCTCCGACCAGAACTCATAGATGACTGTAGAGGCACATGTGCTATCCCAGGCCATCAGAACAGTGAAGTGTGCACACATGGCAGGCCTCATCAACCTCATCTTCACCTGCCTGGGATGGTGAGGCCTCCCTTCCAGATGCGGTAAACAACTTTTATGCTTGGTTTGAGGGACAGAATGGCAGGGCACCAAGGAAAACCACCCTCCTCCCCAATGACCAGGTGCTCTGTCTGACCATGGCTGGTGTAAGAAGGACTCTATTCATAGTTAGCCCACAGAAGGTCACTGGATCCTGGTTGTGTGCTCAGAGGATGTACAGACCAGCTGGCAGGTGTCCTCACAGGTATCTTCAATATCTCTCCAAGTACCATCATTCTTCCAGCATGCTTCAAAGCCAACACCATCATCACTGTGCCAAAGTCCCCCCTGCTCTTCCCCGTCCTTCCGTGCTACTCAGTATGATCACCTGTCTGTTTGTATCCATGCTCTATTACAGCTTTTCCCAGTTTTCCATTATGTATTTCTAGCCCTGTCTGAGTGTTTGTGATTTGTGATCCCACTCCACAGGTCAAAAGCATGTGGAATTCTGACACATCTATATGGGCTTGTTTGACATCCCAGTCCAAAACCATTAGTATGCAGCTATAACCCCACTACACTTTGGACAGGATTTTCACAAGAGTTTGGAGTGTGGCTATGGGAACATGTACACATGCAATCAATGTGTATGCTGTAATACTGGCATCACACTTTACTGGAGCTAAGGACCTTCCACACCTTTAAAAATATCCCCAGACTTTTATCCCACCTCCACCAAACTTTTCTGCCACTACGCATTCTGATAGATATCCTTATGGCACCTAAAAAAACTCAAATGCATCCATCAGACCTCAGAAAATGAAGCACAATTCATCATTCCACACAACACATTTTCACTCCTCCAGAGTTCAGTAGAAGCATGCATTACACAACTCCAGCCAGTGCTTGTCATTGCAGATAATGATCTTAAGCTTGTGTAGAGTTAAATAATTGTGGAAACCCCATTTCATTAAGCTCTTGACTTGTGCTAATATTGTTTCCAGTCTGAAATCACTTGGTTAGTGGTTTAATAGAAGATATGTGCTACACACTTCAACACACTTCACACTTCAACACCCTGCTCTGTGAGCTTACATTGTCCACTTCTTTACAGCTAAGCTTCTAGACACTTATATTTCACAATATATTGTAGTTAACCAGTGCAAATAGAGTAGGATAGGAATTTCATGCACTCATTTATGGCAACTGTGGCATCCTATGACAGTGTCACATTTAAAGTTCAGTACAATCCATTCTGCAAATATTCATATTTTTAAAAAGAAGCAAGACACAAGAAGTTTGCAATGGGAGGGACGCAGCTTATGCCCTTTTTATTTTTTACACCCTTTACCTGCTTCAGGCTCCCAAAGCACTGAAGGGCTTAAAGCATGGCTCGTCTTGAGCCTCCACTTATCATAAGAAGGGGAAAGCATGCGTCAAGACTCTTCTCAGTCTTGGCCCCCCCAGTGGTAGAACAAACTCCCTCTTCCGATCAGATCTGGGGAGTCCCTCGCTGTCTTCAAGCATCGCCTGAAAACCCACCTCTTCAAGGAGCACCATGGTGACTAAATATGCCTATTGTTCGCTTGCTTATTTCTCCAAAAAAAAAATCTCTTATCCCCATTCCCTCCTTACTTCTGAGCGTGCAGTAACTTGGTTGAATAGTGGACGTTGATTTAAGTTTAGCTTTACAGGTTTCAGAAACAGATGTGGACTACTTGAGCTCTGAGGTACGTCGCTCTGGATAAGTGTGTCAGCTAAATGCTGTAAATGTAAATGTAATCTATGAGTCTTGAGAGAGAAGCGGGGAGGGGAGAACTGACAATGTAAACTGTTGCCTCCACACAGATGAGGGCATATTGTCAATTGCCACAGAGACTGATGGAAATTTAATTATCGAATACATTACAAGACAGATGAATGGCATTGTTGTTTGGGCAGATATTGACAGACAGACGGAGATGAATTGGGCTGAGGTGTTTAGGCCACAGAATGCAGCAAGGAAACAAAGGAATGGAACTGCAATACAACACTTTAAACTCTAAATCAAATAATTCTAAGGAGTTGAATGTTTCTCTCATCAGCTGTCTTATGCCTCTTTATTAAAAAGAGAGAGGGAGCTGAGATGGAAGAGGCATAGGACACTTAGCAAGTCAATATAAATCTATACAGAGCAATAAGGAGAGAAGTATAAATATAAATGGATATCAGTCAAACCTGTAAGTGGAAGACATATGAATGAGCAAAGGATAATTACAAGCTTACATTCAAGAAAGGACAGTCTTCCAGGATCATATTACATTTTCATAATTAGTGTCACAGTTCAATTTGGACATGAAAAGAAATCCCATTAAGTCCATGTAACACTGCATTTGCAACAGTGAAAAAAGATCTGGTGAGGATTTTTATCAAAACTGCTTTCAAAGAAGGTATTACTCACTTTAATTAAGCAGATTTAGAAAAAACAAAGATGAAGCTATAAATGTGCTACTGCACATAAATGTACTACACACTCATCTAATATTAAAAAACAAGTAATAAGTAAACAGTTAACTCTACCAGCTGTTTATTTTCAAGGTTCAAGATTGAAAGGTGTTTATTATTTGTAACATACATGTTTAGACAAAGACAGCATGCAGTGAAATGTAACCCTGAATCACCTCTGAGACAAAGGTTACTGAGTGCAAGAAAATCAATGAAAAATAAATACACTGGACAGAATAATAGAGAGTGCAAATGGTAAAGTGCTATATAAATAAAAATGGGCAAAATAGCATTAATGGTATAGAACATATCTAAATGCAGTGGTATTCATTTTGGAATCAGTATTATAAAATGAAAAGTAGATTATGAGCATCAGAAAATGAACAGCAGCATACACATTTATACAGCATTTATAGTGCATGTTATTAAATGAGACAATATTGATTAAAAATGTTGTATTTGTAAAATTCACAGAAATAAGAGAAGTATACAAAGATACAGTATACAATTTCTTCAAAAGTATGAGTTGAGAGCCCCCCTAATCAGTTTAGGGTTTCAGTATAAAACCATGCATGGAACCATGCATTGACAATAGAACTGGCTGTACTGAAGCACTCAGTAACAACACATGACACTGTCATGAGATGCCACACCTGCCCATAGAGGATATCTAGGAGAAAAAATAAATCAGCCACAAAGTGGTAGAATATGTTACATATATTTTGTTGCATTGCTCACTACTGTATGAACTGTAGCATAGTGCCAAGAGTAAAGTTTGATAGAGAAGGGATAATGGTCTGGGATTGTTTTTCAGGGTTTGGTCAAAGCCTTTTAGCTTCTACAAAGTGTAGTGTTGATGCTACGGCATATATTACGTGCCGTACTTGGTACTCGGATGTTACACATTAGGTAAAAGATGGACCTGTAGATTCTGTTTGTAGTTGGAACAGTATAGTTAGGCAGTGTGTTTATTTGATTAAAGCTAAGAAAGAAATCTATATGTGTGCTCCTCAGGAAGTGGTGTCCGGAATCCAATAGAGAGGAGGAATGGAAAACTGTTTCGAATCGTTCCACCTAAAGAATATCTCCTGCATGTTTTTAGTTCAGCCCATGAGTTACTTTAACTCCCCTTGGAGTAACAAAAACCTATATTCTTGTGTTTTTTGACCAGGTCTAAAATTGGATGTTGCAGCAAGTCATTCTGTCAGCCCAATTACAATCAGTATTTACTATTGGGGGACCAATCGAACACAGTGTGGTTGACAGTTTTGGTCACTTGCCCTAGACGTGAGCTTGAAAGCAGTCATGTATGGCAGCTCATGTACATTAGTTTCCGTCATGTGCTTGGGCATTAGATATCCTCTTCAAAAAATAACTGTTCCCATTGTTATTAAGGTTATTTTTAAATCCATCTCCACCTTTGCTGTAATATAAATGCAAACTTCATGTCACATAAGTTCATGCATTGTATACACAGCAATTGGG
Source organism: Brachypetersius altus (assembly GCA_037974465.1). Classification (NCBI taxonomy): domain Eukaryota; kingdom Metazoa; phylum Chordata; class Actinopteri; order Characiformes; family Alestidae; genus Brachypetersius; species Brachypetersius altus. The sequence continues at coordinate 4,279,743 of JBBPDB010000140.1, forward strand.
AGTCCCCTTGGTATTATTGCTGATGCACAAAGTGGTCTCTGGTTTTAGCCATGCCAAACATGTCTTCGAATACACAGTCCAGGGACCACAGAAAGTAATAAAGGAGAGATTGCTGTCAGATGCTGTCAGATGCTGATATCCGCCCCAATTCAATAAAAAATTGAATATTTTAAGATGTGTGAGAGAAGTTAAGTGATGCTTACATAAAACATGTAAGTGCACCAAACAATATGAATTATAGTACTCCAGACAGGAAGAAGGCACGTCACATGAACATGTTTAACATTTTGTTTTATGTAGCTCGATCAGCAAATCACTGTCACCTCCAGAGCCCAGTGTGGAAGAAGCCAATCCAGTTACCTTCTTAACTGTTCTGAGGATGAGTTCATCCTTCTCAGCAGATTGCCCACCTGAAAAATTCCGAGATGCTTGATAAATTAAATTATCTAAGATAACATGTTTTCATTATCAGATGCCCTTATCTTATCTTACCCAGTTATCAAATGTACAACAGATGGATGTATGTAAATTAGTCTGGACTTACCCTGAGTTGTTTCATGATGTGCTGTCTCAAACTACCATGTTGCAACACAACATTGATGTAGTTAGAGCAGGGCTGGACTGGGACAAAAAAGCGGAGCGGGCATTTTGAGGTGAGACCAGCCCACTAGGCTGTCATTTCCGGGGCAGGGTGTTTGACGGGATCCAGTGCCGGCCTAAATTGACCTGGTCGGCAAAAAATTACTATTGGCCGGGTATGCCCGATGGCCAGTCCAGCCCTGAGTTAGAGGAAAGCTTGCAAAACTATATCCATAGCCCACCGTTTAGAGAATGTGTTTACATTTAGTTTTTGTACAGATTTTGAACAATTCATTGAGTAACCATTCCTGACTCATACACAGGAAGGAGGATTATTTTGATCATGTAGCCAAATTTGTGAAGGAAATGGGATTCATCAAAAGGATATTGGCAGATACAACTGCTGCTGTGTGCCTCTAAAACCTCGGTCCTAGTAGAGTTTTTAAATGTTTATCACAAACAAATTTGACACTTAACCTCGCTAAGTGTGGCCACACAAATAGGTTGTTCATCCCATCCAGTTTAAAATACAGGCCATAATGGACTTCATAGTCCCCAGCACCTGACGAGAGCTTTGTTGCTTCCTGGGGCTTTTAAGTCCCTCACAGTTGTTTGTGTGGTTTGACACCTGTCAGTGTGTTTTCAACAGTATAAAGAGTTCACTGTCGGATACACCTGTGTTAACCACACCTGATTATACCAAATCATTTGAAGTAGAAATGCATGCCAGCTCTGTTGGAGCAGGTGCTGGTGTCATGTTTTAACATTTGATGGGATGATTTGTTATTTCCCAAAGAAATTTAATTAACATCAGTTGCCATATTCCACCACTGAAAAAGAAGACCTTTGTGTAATGCGGTGGACATTGATTATACAGAATTTTAATATTCATCTTTGCCTTAAAAATATTTTTGCTGACACACTTTCACAAGGCGACTGACTGGACTCTGGCAAGAGAACTGGTCGATCATTTGTTTCACCTCCTGCCTTCACTGCCAAAGCTCCAGCCTGGCCTTAAGAAGCTTGTTTGGAGCCGCCAGGTGAGAGAGTATTCAGGTGTGTTCCAGTGGTTTTGCTGTTAGCTTGAGTATAGTTGTCTTGACCTTTGCTGCTGTTTTTTTAATATTTTTGTGTATAGATTCTCTCTATAGTAGTCACCTCCTCCAAGTCTTGTATAAAACTATTTCCATCACATGTTCTGTTTGACAGTTCCCTGCTGCTTTGTTGTAAAGACCACTTTCCACTTATGGTCAGCTTGAGTATCATACACTTAATTTGTGCAGCACACTGAATGTGCAAGAGCGGCCCAGTGAACAGCCAACGCCCACGATGTTTAACTCTCTGGGCCTGTTCATTTTGCTAAAACTACATTTCTCAAGTGTTGAGTTTAGAATGAAAGCATTTAGAATGAACCTAAATTGTTTGATTTAACAGTGTAAATAACACAGAATTAAAAAATGTAGTTTTCCTGGGTTTCAATTGGCCAAAAGCGGCCATGAACAAGCTGGATAGTAAAAATGAGCGAGTCTGAAATATATAACTAACAACAACACTGATTTTTTTTTCGTGCACAAACACAAAACCATTATCTGACATCCTTAAGGTCACACCTATGTCAGATTTGTGTCATTCATTTGGTCCACTGGAGTGCAGTGAGCCATCATACTCCCCTATTAGAAACTATAAAATTGCTCACTTGGCCAAAAACGGATAAATGACATAATCCGGTCGAAACCACTAAAACGATATTTCTCAGGTTTTGAGTTTAGAATGAAAGCCTTTTAACCCATTTTTTATTTGACAATGTAAATAACAAGGAATTTAAAAATATAGTTTTCATGGGTTTCAATTGGCCAAAAGTGGCCATGATGGAGTCAAGTGTTGTAATTGGATTTCTGGAGTATATTATTTATACATTTAATGAGTTAAAAATTAAAAGATCTGAAAAAACTCCACACCTTTAGGAAATTTCATTGCATATGCATTAACACAGCTAAACTGGTTGAAAAAAAAAAAGTGAGTGAACTGGATACAAAAGACCAACAAGAGGACCAGCGGTCCACAAGCTCAACACAAAACCACTACAATAAATAAACTCCACATTGGGCTCTCCTGCTGTTCTCTCTATTTCTCTGTACCTCTTTCTTCAGTCTTGTTTTAAAAAGTCCCGTTTACCTGGCACTCCTCTTCAAGGGCGGAGCCTTGTGCTCAGTCCAATGTGCCTGTGATTGTGCTTTGCCTCCTCATCCTGCAGATGTTAAACTCACTAGGTTATAGGCAGACACCGCCCCTGTAGGTTTTGTTTGTATTTGGAGCAGCGTAGTAAGGCAGGGTTTTGTTTGATTCAAGCTAGGAAAGAAGTGCAAAAATTCATAGTTAAGCTTTGGAATGCTTTGTATTGATTCTGTTATTTTTCTTTGGTGTGTAGAGATCTGTCCAAATCTTTTGTGTGTCTTTTTCTGTATAGATACCTATATCTACACCTATATTGTACATATTGAAGCATTTTACAGATAAAAGTTTCTGAATCTCTATACTGCACTCATTGTTTGGTGTCTTTTACTCTCCTTGTCTGGGCCTGGTTATGTTACTCCAGATTCTTTAATATAACCTGGGGTATAATAGCATAGAAAAACATTTTAGACAATTGCATGCGTCCAACTTTGTGGCAACAGTTTGTGAAAGGGCCTTTCCATCCTGACTGTGCCACTGTGCACAAAGCGAAATCGAAGACATCTCCGTTTGCCTGCAAAAAGCTCTGAACTGAACTCCGTTTAACACCCTTGGAATGAATTGGTATGTTGATTCCAAGTCATGCCTTCTTAGCCAACACATTAATGTCTAGCCTCATTTTGATTAAAAATTTTCAAACAACACAATCCAAAATCTTCCCAGAAGAAAGAAAGTCTTTGTCACGGTGGAAGGCAGAATATTGAGTGAACTGTGCCCACTGTGTAGCGTGGAGGAAGGACTCAGACGTGAGGAAG
>JBBPDB010000140.1:4292273-4305176 GCA_037974465.1 Brachypetersius altus
TTCAATGTCTGTGTGAGGATACTGACCTTATTTCCTGTTTATATACTTTACGTGAGTCACTTCCGGTGCCGATTGACATCACGTGACCCGGTGTGTGTGACAGCCTTCCCAGAAGACTGGATGCTGGAAGCTGCAAAGGGTGACCAACATGATATTAATGGCCATGCCAAAGTGGTGAACGATAAACGCGATTCCCAAAAAAATAAAGTACAATACTAAAACAGAAAGAAAAATGAATTGAATTTAACTTAATTTAATAAGTTCATTAATTTAATAAAACATAAAAAATAATCACGTCACAAAAAAAGGCAAAACAGATGACTGAATGTGGTAGACCTAGTAAAGTCATGAAAGTCTGCAAAAAAAATTTTTAATTGTATTTTTAAAAAAGTACATTGTGAGGAATGAACGTAAGAATGGTTGAGTTGTCTAATCTTAAAGCTGTGACAGGAAATGCCCAGGTCCCTTTAAATTTTTAAGACATAGCAAGGCTGTAGTAAACCATTCGGGTCTCAAGAGGTTTTTCTGTGGTCTTGGACTTGTCTTGGCCATCAGTCGCGCCAAATATTGTGGTTGGTCTTAACCAATCCAGTGGTCGTTAAAAAGCAGTGTTTCTGCTAGTCACATTTCTTTGTGGCGGCAGTCCACACTGAAATCACTGGTGAATAAAAAACAAAAAAAACAATCGACAAAACAATCCCTTGCCCTCATTGTGTTTTGTTATCTACAAAACAAAAACATTTTTCAAAATCCTTGAATAAGCAAGCTTGTTCAGAAACAGTTCACTTGCTGAATCATTTCGAAGTGCCTGCACGTGATTCATGTTCCTCATTTTCATTTTTGTCACAGACATGATGATGGTAAAAGAATCGAGTAAATGGCTCTACTTAAAATAAAATGGTCCTATTTAAGTTGTTAAACTGCACTTGTTATTTAAGCACTACAAATGACAGTGGAAATGATGATTTTAAAATAGAAGGCATGCTGTGTTCAGCACCACACAGACATTTTAAAAAGGCCAGTATGTATCAAAGTGGGTTCTTTTTTGTCTTGGTCTAGGCTCTCACTGTATCTCTACTTGACTTAGACTAGCGCTCGACAAAGACGATCTTTACTACAGGTCTGTGAAAAAGTTAAAAGCTGTTGGCAACCGCAGTGGTCCACAACCTTGTGGGTGGAGGCCACCTGCTCTGCATATGTACCAAGTTTGGGTACTACTGTATTAGGGGAACCAATTTTAGTTTTAGTATTAGAAGCATTTTTGTTTTACTAAAGAACATTTAGTTAGGTTAAGGTTTGAGAAACATACACATATATATGTATATATATATATATATATATATATATATATATATATATATAAGCTTAATCATAACAAGAAGGGTGAATTGATTATGACAAGAAGTGGTGAGTGGTGAACTAGACACAACTAAACTGGGCGATAACTGGAATAATACTGTAATAAAAAAACACTATGAAGGGATTTGGACCTGGACTGTATAGCTATGTATATCCCTGCCTCATGTATTACAAGCTCCAAAACTCCACACAATATTTTATGGCTGCATTCATATGATAAGGTTTTTTTTTTCAATATAATAACTATTATTAATGATCACTGACCTTCCAATCACTGAACAAATTGCATGCAGTCATATCAACCCTCCATCCGCACTCCGTTTTTTCATTCACCACTTACTTCAGGGATGGAATACTCTATTAGACGATATTCGGTAATTACTGGGTTGCTATCTCATAATTCAAACCTTTATTTCCAATATTACATTAATATGTTTATCAAATTATATCCTAAACATGTGGAAAGAAATCACTAATCCACATGAGTGAGTAATATTATTAAGCTTTGTGGATTAGTTTACCTTTCTTGAGGGCTCCAATGTGGCCTCATTAACTCGTGACTTATTTTCACTCTTGCTTATCTGATCATACATGTTCCATTTTTAGAAGTACAGCCATAATACTGAGAGAAACAAAGCCATTCATACAGTCCCCTTACTAGGAACTAGTCTGATCCTTTTTTTATTTTGCTCCATTTTCTGCCATTGTTAAAGAAATAGTTTAACCAAATACTTAACCAGCTGTACCTAGCATTCGGCTACATTTAATTTATTTTTACAGTTTGCAGTAAATCATACTCCTAAACCATGCTGATGAGTCTGTGTCACCAGAATGAAGAGCTGAATGAAGTTTGGGCAGATTGACAGAAGTTTTAGGGATGCATCTACAAAAAAAGTGTGGGTGACTATTGACTATTCTCATGTTAGCAGTCAGAGAGCTACTGCACTAGAGTAAGGATGCTAAATTTAGACATCAAGCACATCTTGATTGATAAACTACAGTGGACTACAGTAGACAGTAGTGGAAAATAGCATACATTTGTTTTTCCATCAAACCATTCCTTAAATAAGATAAACAGAAACAATTCCCTACCTTTCGGTTTGACCCAAAAAAGGATGGTAAGAGAGAAAGTGTGTTTGTGTGTGTGTGTGTGTGTGTGTGTGTGTGTGTATGTGTGTGTGTGTGTGTGTGTGTATTTCCACCTCTACACTGTGGTGAGACAGAGAAGGGTGTATTATGATTTGCTTTCTTAAAAGCTTGATGAAAATGCTGTATTTATTAATGCTCCTGCATATTGGCACACCATATGGAAGCTCAATTAAGGAGAATAAATTAGGATTAAAGAGGAAAGAGGATGCTGCATTTTCATTTTAATTAAATGTGTTTATTATTTATTTTTGGTGGCTATAACTTGGGGAATAAGAGCAGATTAAATTCTTGGCTGGCATCACACACACTATAGGTAAGAAAAGAGAAATATAAGAACAACATAAAGTTAATGTTAGGGAAAAAGCATAAAGTTAAAAATACAGTATTTCATTATACTGTGTGAACCCCATGTTTCAATATGTCTCAATATCATAGCGGGTGCTGGAACCTTTTCCAAAGCTCTTAGTGTAAAAGGTAGACTGCTAGTCCATTGCAGAACAAGGAACATGCAAACTCCACACAGAAAAGACCCAGGCCATGTTGGCCAGCCAAGAATCACACCAGGACCTTCTTGTTCTGAATCAACAGCGCCACCATGCCCATCACAGGTGGCAACTCTCTATTTTTTCCCAGAAAGGCTGAGAAAAGTAGACTTTGCCCAGCCTTTATCAAGTTGGCGCAGACTTTAGTCTATTCTGGCTAAAGTCAGTTGTTTACTCTCTGAGATATTATATCTCACTGGTTCACTCTCTATCTTTTTCTTTTTCTTTGTGCTACTATTTTTGTGTACCTCTTTGCTTGGTTTTGCCTTTGGGATAACAACTGGGACATATTGGCAAATAAACACCTGCTGTTTTCCACTGTTACCATTACACTCTGAGCTCTGAACCACGTACTGCATATTCCCCACAACAAAATGTTTCAGAAATGTTGCATTTGAGTTATTTTTTAAAACTGGGAAAACATACAGAAAACATTGAAAAATGCGCTGCATCTGGCGACTGCTTGAAATCAGAGCTAGATGTGTGTCAAATGAAATTCATGACATACTTCCCACTTGTGAATTTGTTTCCCTCATCCTGTTTGAAGCCAAACTGAAATATAATCTGAAACACAGGGCAGGGGGTTCAGTTCATCTAGTTTTTTTGTGTGGTTGTGTTGGCCCTGCTCAGCATTTTACTGTATGTTTTAAATAGGCACAATGACCCCTCACACAAAGGATCAGTCGCTATTGGTGCCTCCAACCAGTTTTAGCCAGAATCGTAGCATGTGGTCTCTCTGGAAAAAAAGAAGGGTGGGGGGTGGTACAAATGCAACATAACTCTAGGCAGATTACCTGGCACTGCCTGTTTGCGGACTCTCACAACAAGGGTAAGAGACCCCACATTTTCTGAAGTTGATTACCTGAGCGTTTTATGAGCCGAGATTGTTTTTAGCAATTTAGTTTGCAAAATAAGTTACATAGTGTTGATATGATGTGAAAAAGAGAATTTTAACAAAGTTACTTTAACATACCTTAAAGTACATTTGAGGTTTAATGTCTTTTGTGCAATACACTGTGTATCACAAAATGAACTGTTTGCAGCATTTGTCCATCCAAAGATAAGTGCACGTTTAGAAGTGTCAGCATGGCAAGTTCCAGCCAAGATATGATGCATATGGTGATGGTGGGGATTTTACTGGGGTAAGTAATCTTTTAGCTTGGATACAGATAAGCACCAAAGAAGACTGGTGAAGGAAATGTGTTTGCTGCCTGTGTTTAGATATTCAGATCTCTCTACAATTGCATTTGTCAGCAGTATCTTCTCAGCATCTCATTTATTGAGTTAAACAAGTTCTCTAATGGACCAAATGTGATTATTTTTTCCCTTTGCATACCTAGCATTATTGCAGCCAAGTAAAGGATTATCTGATTCCATTGTGTCCATAATCAAATAAAATATCATGTGACCACCATCCCCATGCTTTTGCATCTCTTATTGGAATATTAAAGAATCAATACGATGGTTCGTAGTCACAGATCTTTGTACCCTCCTAAGATCTTTTAGAGAGATGTAATAGAAGATCCACAATTCCCTTAAGAATCAGCTTGGCAAACCATCAGACATACTCAGTTTTTCAGTTTTCTACAAGAAATTTGCACTGAAGCTACAAAGCTGATGCTGTTAACAAACACTAAAAGTAAGAAGACATCATGATTTTGTAAATATATCTACAAAAATGTAGTACCACTGAAATAGGAATGATGCCTGTGGAGGTAAAGTTCTTTTCCTTCAGAGTAAGTCATAAGGTATTCCAACCACAACAAGAAGTCTGAACCATATGCAACTTATTACCAGGATCAATGTGGTTTGGAAAAGAGAGGTTTGGGGGATATAATTTATGCAATGTTTATCCTTCTTTGCATTTATCCTTGTAGGGCCAGTTCAAAACTTAATAAGTATGTCCTGGTTGATTGATTGATTGAATTGGCTAAAGTGGAGAAAGACCTTGAAAAAACTTTCAATGGGTGATTCTTCAAATAACCATTTCTTGTAAATAAGATTATATGGCAATGAGTAAGCATTTTAATTCCAATAATCATTTTACATTTTACAAGTATATATAAGTTGTCTTGCTATTATAACTGTTTGACCTTAAATACTCACCTCTAACAGGGTGGCCTGTCCAAGTCGGGGTGCCATCCAGCGTCCTGACTATGATGACACACACTCACCAGAGTTTCTCAACCCCTCGTGGATGGCAGATATCCCAGATGACCAGTCCCTGTCTGAGATCACTATGCCAGGAACCCACAACACCATGGCTCTTTATGGCGGCTCCCTCGCTCAGTGCAACTCTTGGCCCCTGGCAAGTCAACTTCAGGCTGGCGTTCGTTTTCTAGATATACGCGTGCGTCACATACGAGGCAACCTTACCATCCATCATGGCATCTCCTACCAATGGGCTCACTTTGGGGAAGTGCTGGAGGTCGTAACAGCTTTTTTGAAGCAGCATCCCACTGAAACAGTGTTGATGAGACTGAGAGAAGAGTTGAGTGAGACAGGAGATATCTATGGGGCAGTGGTACGCTATATCCATCAGTACTCCCACTGGGATCTGTTGTGGCACAGTCGTCTAATACCAACCATGGAGGAGGCAAGAGGCAAGCTGATTGTCCTGCAAGATTTTCCTGGACCTGACCTGGGAATGCGCTACCGCTCACTGGACATTGCTGATCACTGGCAGGTAAGTCCAGTTTCTGGTTCATTAACAGGATGTGTACCATAGCATGCACACCATATTATACATGTAACAGACAAAGGAGCACTGCAGGAACCACCACTACAGTTTCTTGCTAGGTATGTCTGTCTCCTGACTAATCTTCTGACTTGTGCCTAACATTTCCTTGCTCTTTTTACAGTACCTTGCCACCCACAGTTGATTGTTTTTTTTTTTTTTGCACTAACAAGCACAGGCAGTCTTTAGGTATTTCTGCTTTTTCTTAACAAATCAAAATTATTACAGGTGGGAGTCGATAATTTTGGTTTACAATGTAGAAGATTATTAGTTAGATTGAGTTTACAAGTGTTTTAATATAGTCCCATCCCTACCTTGACTGCTCAGACTACATCTCAGTTATGTTGATCCCATCAGATGTGCCAAGTCCCTACAGATCTGGCCACCTTTGAGCATGCTGAGTGAGACATGTTTAGGGAGATTTCAATCTACGGGCATTGGTGACTGGCTACACCAGCAACTGCTTTGATGACATTGCTGTCTCCAAGACCATCACCACATGCCTCATCCAAAACCTGTGGATGACCATGGAGGTGCATGTACTGCTGAGAACCAAAACCACTGCCAAGAAACTTCAGATCAGATTGCACTGAGGGCCAGCCTATCCTTGGCCTTTAAAGCAGTGAAACGTGCACATGCACTGAAAATCCACAGTCACTTCCAGGACACTGGGGACAAATGGTGCATGTGGCAGGGCATCCACGCTATTCTGCAAAAAACAGGTGCTCTGTCTGACTATGACTGATGTGAGAAAAGCTCTGCTTAGAATGAACCCATGGAAGATTGCCCCACACATTCTTGCTTTGTGCACAGAGAATGTGCACACCAGTTGGCAGATGTTCTCACAGATATCTTCAATATCTCTCTGAGCACCACCATCATTCCAACATGTCTCAAAGCCACCACTATCATCCCAGTGTCAAAATGTCAGCAGTCCCATCACATTCACAACCATCATGATTCACAGCTTCGAGAGGCTCATCATGATACAAATAAAATGACAGTTGCTCCCTCTCTGGACCCCATGAAGTTCGCATATTGTCCCAATCAACAGATAATGGCATCTCTGCCATCCTTCACCTGGCCCTCCTCAACCTGGACAAAAGGACATTCTGTGAAGATTCTCACCAGATTCTACATAGTGAGCATCCTCTGTACAGAGAGCATTCTCTGTAGCTGCATCATGGCTTAGTATGAGAATTGTTCCGTTTCGCAAGACAATACAGAGGATAATGAGCACAGCTTGGAAGATCTCTGTCATGGATTTACATCACTGACAGTATCCACAAAGCCCCACGCATCCTGTTCTCCCTCCTCCTATCTTTCCTCCTCCGTTCCGTGGTCTCCACTGTCAGAATAGAAAACGCTTCTTTCCTCAGGCTATCAGACACAAACTGCCCCCCCACACACACACACACAACTGAACTTCTTCCTTTTCCTAATGCAAGTCATATACTCTGTGAACTGAACAACTTACAGCCACTGTAAGTACACCCCTATTTATTTGATTTATCCTGCTGCTATTATTTGCACAAATATATGTATTATTTGTTGCTATCTACCTCTATTCTGCATTTTTGCACACCTAATCACTCTGCTGCTAGAATACAGTCTCTGTCTCAACACTATATTCATTTAAACATTGAGTGCACTAAAAGTCATTTTGTCTGTTGTTTATTGCTCTTGTGTTTTTCCTGTGCTCTCTCTTTTTTGGTCTCTTTGCACTCTGTTTGTTTTGTCCTGTCTGCACTTAAGTAGTCTTGTGGTGTCCTGTTTTTGTTCTTGTGTTGCACTATTTTCCTGTAGGATCATTGTATTGTTTCACCATGTACTGTGTATATGCCTGAAATTACAATAAACCTACCTGACTTGATTTGATTTGACTTGTTGGGTCACTCAACTCAGACTCACCCTTACCTTAACTGAAGATTTATGAAACTGTCACGTTTCTGTTTTCTGTTTTCGTTTTTCATTGCCGTTTCTTTTCTGGGTTTCTGGGGCTGGGTTTGTTTCTGTTCTGCTTACGTACGTGTCATGTTCCATGTGCCTGTTCTCAGTTCATGTGCTTCCTGTTTGCTCTGTGTCTCTGGCCCTGTGTTCCCCTGAAGACCCACTAGGGGACCCCCTTGTCTCTGTCTGGCCCCTGTCACCTGTATGCTGTTCCCTGCCCTGGTCACGTGTTCCTTATGTTTCACCTGTGTCCTGTTTAGTCCCTGATATGCCTGTGTATTTAAGTTCAGTCTGCCTGTGTTTCTGTGTCGGTCTTTCATCCTTCCTGAGCTTTATGGTTTGCCTCGTTCCTGCCACGTTTCTGTACCACGTATCTGTGCCTGTTTTGTTTTGGACCCTCACGCCCCTTTGTTTTCTTTATGAATAAAGCCTCAGCAAATGGAGTACTGCAGTCCTGCCTGTGTGTCCCAAGTTAGCTCTCGGTCCCGGGGGCTTAGCCCCCGCCACCGTGAAAGAAAGATCGACCAAAACCACAACAGAGGCATGGAGGGCGGCGTGTTCTTGGCCGTCCTGGGTTGCGGCGTGATTCTGGCCGTTCGGGAGGACGGCGCTCCCCCTGCCGTCCTGGAGGGCGGTAGGTTCCCGGCTGTCGACGTCGGCGGCGCGTTCTCGGTTGCCGCAAAAGGCCCCCAGGAGGCCGCCCCCCTGCCTCCGGCTGCCAAAAGATGAAGGAGGAGACGACGCGGAGCGTCCAAGGCGTCCTCTGCGCCCGCGACAGTGGACGCTCGCGTCGAGGACAGGGAAAACTCCGATGCGGAGTGGGAGGCTTTCGTCCGTGGGGGATACATGCTCGGGTTTACCTTCACGGACTCCCGGATGGAAGAAACCACCACCTCTCTTCCCCCATCTGGCTGCCTTCCTGCTCCGCTCACCACCAGTAAGGCCTCTGTTCCCCGTTTCCCCTCCTTGTTAGCCGGCTCGAATAGCGAGCTCGCCCAAGCAAAGCCCCCTGCCCAGCTAGAATTAGGGTCCACAAGCTCGAGTAGCGAGCTTAAGAGCTCTAGCTCCCCGCCTAGCTGTGTTCCAGGTTTCCCCAGCTCGAATAGCAAGCTCGCCTGAGCTAAGCCCCCTGCCCAGCTAGAATTAGGGTCCACAAGCTCGAGTAGCGAGCTTAAGAGCTCTAGCTCCCCGCCTAGCCGTGTTTACGGTTTCCCCGGCTTGTGTAGCGAGCTCTCCCGAGCGAAGCCCCCCGCTTGGCTAGAATTAGGGTCCCCAAGCTCGAGTAGCGAGCTTAAGAGCTCTAGCTCCCCGCCTAGCCGTGTTTCTTGTCCCCCCAGCCCGAAAAACGGGCTTAGCAGTGAGGCAGAGGGTGTTAGCAGGGAGGCCTGTGTTAGCAGCCTGGCTAGCGGGCCTGCTAACGTGGCTGCTGTGTGTGTGTGGCTGCTGTGTGTGTGGCTGTTGCGTGTGTGGCTGCTGAGTACGTGACTGCTGAATGTGGCGCAGCCCCCGAGCTTAGCGCAGCCCCCGACCGTAACACAGCCCCCGTGCCTAAAGTCCCCGAGTGCGTGTCTGAGCCCGAGTGCGTGTCTGAGCCCGAGTGTGTGTCTGAGCACGGCAGCTCAGCCCCTGTGTGCAGCTCAGCCCCTGTGTGCAGCTCAGCTCCTGACTGCTCAGCTTCTGACTGCTCAGCCCCTGAGTGTAGCGCAGCCGTTCCTGAGTGTAGCGCAGTGTGTCCCCGAGTGTGTGGCTGCTGTCCCCGAGTGTGTGGCTGCTGTCGTCTGTGCAGCCCCTGCTGTTCGCGTCTGTGCAGCCCCTTCTGTTCACGTCTGTACAGCCCCTTCTATCCGTGTCTGTGCAGCTCCTCCTGTTTGTGTCAGTGTAGGTCCAGTCCCGGCCTGTCCGGCTCCTGTCTGTCCAGTCCCTGTCTGTCCAGTCCCTGTCAGAGTAGGCCCGCTCATGTCAGCCCTATAGGCCCCGCTCATGTCAGCACTATAGGCCCTGCTCAGTCCAGCCCAGTAGGCCCAGCTCATAGAAGCCCTGTAGGCCCCGCTCAGACCAGCCCGTAGGCCCCGTTCCAGTCTGTCAGGCCCCCATGAGGGCCTTCCTACCTGCCATGCAGGGGCCCCTCTCATCCTCTGCAGGGGCCTGTCTGCCTGCCTGCTCACCTGCCAGTGAGGGGTCTGTCCTGGTTCCCGGAGGGGCCTGTCTGCCTGCCTGCTCGCCTGTCAGCGAGGGGTCTGTCCTGGTTACCGGAGGGGCCAGCCTGCCTGCCTGCTCACCTGCCAGCGAGGGGTCTGTCCTGGTTCCCGGAGGGACCAGTCTGCCTGCCTGCTCACCTGTCCGCGAGGGGCCCGTCCAGCCTCCTGGAGGGGGCTGTCTTCATGCCTGCTCGCCTGACTGCTCACCTGCCAGCGAGGGGTCTGTCCTGGTTCCTGGAGGGGGCTGTCTTCCTGCCTGCTCGCCTGTCTGCTCGCTGGTCCACGGGGGGTCAATCTGGCCTCCTGGAGGGGGCTGCGTTTCTGCCTGCCCGCCTGCCAGCGAGGGGTCGGTCCTGGTTCCCGGAGGGGCCAGCCTGCCTGTCTGCTCCCCTGTCGGCGGGGGCCCTGTCCTGGCCCCCAGAGGGTTCTGTCTGTCTGCCGGCCTGTCTGCTGGTGTGGGTCCTGTGAAGGGGCCCGTTCCACCCATAAAAGGGGGTTTCACGCCTGGTCGCAGGGTGGACTCTGTTCTGCTTTGGTTCCGGGGCCCGAACTGTCAGGCCAAGAGCGCCCTGCCGGCCAAAGGCCTGCCTGGGGGTGGTAAAACCACCCCAGTGACTTTTTCTGTTGACCCGTTTTTGGACCCTTGCCGCCCCGTTTCGGTGCCTTGTATAGTGGTTCCTCGCCACCCCTCTCGGACCTTTTTGGGGTTTTTTTTGTTGGGTCTGGCTGCCCCGGTGTTGCGGCATTAGAGGGGGAGTACTGTCACGTTTCGGTCAGCGGCCGTTAGAGGCCGATACTTTTCTGTTTTCTGTTTTTGTTTTTCATTGCCGTTTCTGTTCTGGGTTTCTGGGGCTGGGTTTGTTTCTGTTCTGCTTATGTACGTGTCATGTTCCATGTGCCTGTTCTCAGTTCATGTGCTTCCTGTTTGCCCTGTGTCTCTGGCCCTGTGTTCCCCTGAAGACCCACTAGGGGTCCCCCTTGTCTCTGTCTGGCCCCTGTCACCTGTATGCTGTTCCCTGCCCTGGTCACGTGTTCCTTATGTTTCACCTGTGTCCTGTTTAGTCCCTGATATGCCTGTGTATTTAAGTTCAGTCTGCCTGTGTTTCTGTGTCGGTCTTTCATCCTTCCTGAGCTTTATGGTTTGCCTCGTTCCTGCCACGTTTCTGTACCACGTATCTGTGCCTGTTTTGTTTTGGACCCTCACGCCCCTTTGTTTTCTTTATGAATAAAGCCTCAGCAAATGGAGTACTGCAGTCCTGCCTGTGTGTCCCAAGTTAGCTCTCGGTCCCGGGGGCTTAGCCCCCGCCACCGTGAAAGAAAGATCGACCAAAACCACAACAGAGGCATGGAGGGCGGCGTGTTCTTGGCCGTCCTGGGTTGCGGCGTGATTCTGGCCGTTCGGGAGGACGGCGCTCCCCCTGCCGTCCTGGAGGGCGGTAGGTTCCCGGCTGTCGACGTCGGCGGCGCGTTCTCGGTTGCCGCAAAAGGCCCCCAGGAGGCCGCCCCCCTGCCTCCGGCTGCCAAAAGATGAAGGAGGAGACGACGCGGAGCGTCCAAGGCGTCCTCTGCGCCCGCGACAGTGGACGCTCGCGTCGAGGACAGGGAAAACTCCGATGCGGAGTGGGAGGCTTTCGTCCGTGGGGGATACATGCTCGGGTTTACCTTCACGGACTCCCGGATGGAAGAAACCACCACCTCTCTTCCCCCATCTGGCTGCCTTCCTGCTCCGCTCACCACCAGTAAGGCCTCTGTTCCCCGTTTCCCCTCCTTGTTAGCCGGCTCGAATAGCGAGCTCGCCCAAGCAAAGCCCCCTGCCCAGCTAGAATTAGGGTCCACAAGCTCGAGTAGCGAGCTTAAGAGCTCTAGCTCCCCGCCTAGCTGTGTTCCAGGTTTCCCCAGCTCGTGTAGCGAGCTCGCCCAAGCGAAGCCCCCCGCTCGGCTAGAATTAGGGTCCCCAAGCTCGAGTAGCGAGCTTAAGAGCTCTAGCTCCCCACCTAGCCGTGCTTCTTGTCCCCCCAGCCCGAAAAGCGATCTTAGCAGTGAGGCAGACTGTGTTAGCTGGGAGACCTGTGTTAGCAGCCTGGCTAGCGGGCCTGCTAACGTGGCTGTGGTGTGTGTGGCTGCCGAGTGTAGCATGACTGCAAGCGAGTGCGTGGCTGCTGTGTGTGTGGCTTCTGTGTGTGTGGCTGTTGCGTGTGTGGCTGCTGAGTATGGGACTGCTGAAAGTGGCGCAGCCCCCGAGTGTAGCGCAGCCCCCGAGCTTAGCGCAGCCCCCGAGCATAGCACAGCCCCCATGCCTAACGTCCCCGAGTGTGTGTCTGAGCGTGCGTATGTGTCTGAGCGTGCGTGCGTGGCTGAGCGCGAGAGTGTGGCTGAGAGCGAGAGTGTGGCTGAGAGCAAGAGTGTGGCTGAGAGCGACTGCTCGGCCCCTGACTGCTCGGCCCCTGACTGCTCGGCCTCTGTCCGTCCCATCCCTGTCCGTCCCGTCCACGGTCGTTCCAGTCCCCGTCTGTCCAGGCCGTGTCTCTCCAGCCCATGACTGTCCAGTCCCTGTCTGTTTAGCCCCTGTCTGTTCTGCCCCTGACGGTGCAGCTCCTGTCCTAAGAGCTTTATCCCCAGTTAGGCTAGAATTAGGGTCCCCAGGTCCGAGCAGCGGGCCTGTGAGCGTTGGCTCCCCGCCTAACCTAGCTGTCTGCTTCCCTGGCTCGAGTAAGGTGTTCGTGAGCTGTTTACCCCCAGCTAGGCTAGAATTAGGGTCCCCAGGTCCGAGCAGCGGGCCTGTGAACTTTGGCACCCCGCCTAACCTAGCTGTCTGTTTCCCTGGCTCGAGTGAGGTGTTCGTGAGCTGTCTACCCCCAGCTAGACTAGCTAGTCCCCAGGCCCAGGTAGCAAGCTTAGGAGCCCTAGCACCCCGCCTAACCTAGCTCCCTGTGTGTCTGTCCTCTGTGTACCAGCCCTTGCTGTGAGC
>JBBPDB010000140.1:4325487-4367634 GCA_037974465.1 Brachypetersius altus
AAAAATATATATATATGTACTGTCCATTATTTCTTAAACTCACTTTTTACATTATTTTTTTTTTTACAAAGTTAGCATTGCAAACTACCATGCTAAAACTGCTGACATTGCAATCCTCTCTGAAAGCTAGTGCCCCCTCAAAGACCTTGAGTCTGTTAAGAAGAAAACCACCAAATTCTGCAGCAGACAGCCACAAGTCAGTGAGACAGAGAGGCTGGCCACATCCCCTTAACCTGCAGACTTCTCAGTAAAACATGAAATACTTCTGCTTTTATCGCTGGATCTATCAGATGAGCTCTTGCACTAATCCTAGTTCTACATTACACACATCAATCAAGTGGCCAATGTCTGTCCTTTTAAAGGAACAGGAGCTAAGAAAACTCTTCAAAAAACACATATGTTGTGAGTTTGTGAATACATTCACAAACTGGCTTGCTCTAATGTTTTGGTTTTAAGTGTTTGTAATTAGCAGTGGCAAAGACTTCAGAAGACCTGCCATGATAAATTGGTCAGACCCCTTAAGTGTTTGACCATAAAAAGCTTACATATTGAATCTTTAAGGTTGATTGAAAACTAAATAGATGAAATAGATCTATTTGTACACGTATGGGCAGGTGAAAGGATTTGAGTGATTTTGATAAGGGCCAGACTGTGATACTTAGTCGACTGGGTCAGAGCATCTTCAAAACGACAGGTGTGTTCCGGTAAGTAGACGTTAATGCCAACCGTCGTTGAAGGAAGGTCAACTGGTGAAATTCTCTAACTGAGTATCCATGGGTTATGTTAGATAAAATAATTGGATCCCCAGTGTAAGAGATTCTGTTTGAGGTTTGGCTGAATCCCATAAACAGGCTTCTTCTTATCTACCCAGTGTACTGGGCAGACCGCAAGTACTGGGACTTTGCTGATTTCTTCGTCAATCAGAAAACTCCAGAACCAGAAGCTTCTATAAGCACAAATCAGTACATTACATTGGCCAGCTGTTCTGGTTCCAATAGCAGACCCAACCAATGAAGTTGCTGGTGAATTGGCTGTGTCCCACCTTGCTTTACTAGGGCCATATTTTTATTGCCCATCCAGGGGTTGCCCAAGACTTCCTTCACAGGTAGTACTGGTGGCCCCGTATGGACAGGGTCTTCCATTCAGGACTTCCAGGTGTGCGCCAGCAGTAAAGGACCCAATGCCAAGCCTGCAGGACTGCTCCACCCCCTGCCTAGTACCTGCAGAAAACCCAGTACTTGAAGTGTGCCCACAACACCCTGTGGCAGGCCTCACTTGAGATGTCCCCATTCAAGTGCTAGTTTGGGTATGCTCCATCCCTCTTCCATTACCAGGAGGCAGATGTAAGAGCCCTTTATTCAGTGCTGCAGTCAAGTGTGGAGGAAAGCTGTAAGAGCCCTCCAGAGGGCTAGCAAACAGCAGGAGGTTGCAGACTGATGGCACAGGCTAAAGCCATCATTCCAGCCAGGGCAACAGATCTGACTCTTTGCGCCAGGGCGGGCGGGCGGGGGGGCGGGAGCGCTATAGGGACCTAGACCACAGACAAGTGTTTGCGGCGTAGGGAGGGGGGTACTATTACGTCCACAGTCAACAGCTGCTAGAGGCCGCCATTGTTTATATTATGTGAGACTCTTATTTTGAAAGTTAATGTCTATGTTCATAGTGGCTAAGTTCACGTCTTCTGTCAGCTGTCTCGTATTTATGTAAAGTGATTATCTGTTCTCATTGGTTCATGTCCTGTATTTAAGTTGCCTTAGTTCATGCCCTTGTGTCAGTCCACCATCTCCATGAGTTTGTTTAAACCGTCATCTTTTGTTAGGTTTGCCAGTGTTGAATGTTTTTTGTGTTTTTTGGCCTTATTCCTCTAATAAAAAAGGAACCCTGCATCTGCGCCTCATTCTCTGAGCCCTATGTGACGCAATTTTTCCAAATAATGAGAGTTACAAGTCTAACTATCATGCATCAACACTGTCAGCAGTGATGACATGCTTTGTTAGCTAAAAATTTACAGTGTTGACAAACATGAATAATGATTGTTAAAAGATATATCTGACACATACTCAAAGCTCAATGTTTTCAGCATCTCCTTGGAGGCTAAATCATTGTCATTTAACCAGTGCACTAGCTCCTGATCATGCTAATCTTGTTGTGCTGGCTGATGGTATGTTTTGCCTCTGCTATTCAAAGTGGATTACAACATGGCATAATGCTAAGCCTGTGACATAATCACCTGTCGTGTCACAACAAGGCAATAAAACAGTAATTGAGGTGTAACTGACTCAGACTTCCAACGCCACTGATCTCTCAGTCACATATTAGACCAGTAAAGACTGCAGTGCCTACACAACCTCATTTCAGTAACTAGCACATGTTCACAATATAAAAACAAACGTAATTGTTGGAATCAATTCAAATCAAGCTGAAATAGTTGTGTTGTTTTTGTGTTGACTCTTTTGAATAATATGAGTACAGTAATCGCCCACGCTTTTTGCGGGGGTCACGTTCCAAGAAAAAAAAAAGTGCTTTCAGGTCGGCTACAGTGTTTTTATGGGGATTTTGGTTCTAAAAAAAATATGTGTCTGACTGAATCCGTGATTCCTGATCCGCGTAGAACTGGGAGTTTACTGTACATTTATTTTGCTTCCATAATGGTAGGTGTCATATTAAGGTCACACTGTAACAGATCATTGATTATGTCAGTGGTGTCACTTGAAGCATAGTCTCAGTCTCAGTCTCAGATGCTACATCCATAGAAACACACATTGTCTTTAGCAGGTTAAGGTGACCACTGCTATTTGAATTTTGTTGTAATTCAATTACAATCAGATAGGCCCGCAACCATTCCTACTCACTTGTAGGCATCCTGACAAGAACTACACTTTTTATGCTTTCAGTAGCTGGCAACAAAGATATACCATTTTCAAGTGAGAATGCCTTTGTTGTAGGAGGAAATACTGTCTTTAATAAAAATGGCAGGAAATAAAGGAGGATGAGATGAAAATCACATAGCTCTCCCTCACAACAATGTGGATGAAGTTAAATGTTTAAGATAACCGAAGCTGCTGATTCCTGTAATGGAACACAGGTTGTTCTTTAAATCAGACAATATTAAGACAGTGTAGATGTTCAGTGAGACGTAAAGCTCTGCTTGTGCGAATACACCTCCCAAAGCAGGAAACGATCCAAAACAGTCAAACACAGGACAATGTAAGCAGCATACCAAATTGGATGGTGAATGGACAATGCTTCCGGGTCTGGCTGGGCAGTAGAAAATAGTGAAACACAAGGAAAAGCAGAAACGAACTGGGAGAAACCAAAAGCCCAGACTCAGTACTCCAGTGAACAGGTACTAATGCATTGTTTCTCCTATCTTTTTGGATCACTGATATTAATCTCTGACAGGTTTGATACTTGGTTTCCCAGGTCAGCCTAAGTAAGACTATGATTAGTGTATAAAATAGAGTTTAAGAACCTTCCCACACCCCCTTCCCACAGTTCATTCTGTGGCAGCTAAGCGCTATGCTGTGTGTGATTGTCATCTTTGAATATGGCTCTGATCAGGAGAGAAGACAGGAAGCTGACAGTGAGGACACTTCAGAGGAGGCAAATATCAGAGATCGAGGATGACACAGAGTATAATCCAGAGGAGGAAGATGAATCCAGTGATGAGGAAGAAAACCCATCTTGTTATGATATTTCCAAATATGGGAATTGTTCCTAGATGTCATCCAAACCTGAGACGAGAGGCCAGGTTTAATCTGAGACAAGAGGCCGGGTTTAATCTGAAAATGTCATTAGGATGACCCCAGGCGTGACGAGGCATATCCTGGGGAAAGTAAGATAGCATAAATGATTGTTTCCAACTCTTCCTCACAGACTCAATCCTAACCATAGTCATGAACTGGACAAACTGAAGGAAGAGGAGTTTATGGAGACGCCCGGAAGAAAGTAGACCAGATTGTTATTGGTGTGCTGATTTTGTGTGGTGTCTACAGATCAAAGAATGAAAGTGGGTGGAGCACCTGCCACTCAATTACAACCCAGGTCCTTGTAATGACAGCAGGACTACAAGGACACAACATTGCCTGCAACAATTTTTACCAGTTACGCACCGGGTCAAGAGCTACTCCAATAAACTGACAATGGTTGGGACAATCGGAACAAAACAAACCCGAGTTGTCTCCTGCCACGAGGAGCGATTTTCCTCTAGATTTGCATTTACTGACACACACACTGGTGTCATACTGTCCCAAAAAAGTAAGAACGTGCTCCTGATGTCAGCTCTGTACAGAGGAGCTGCGTCGCTAACCTTGATATGGTGTGTAATGATTTATATTTCATGTACTTGTTTTCTTTTACCACATTGTTTTGTCTGCACAATAAAAAATACAGCAAGATGTTTTCATTGAATTAATTGAATTTGAATCAATTATATTTTCACTCAAATGTAGATGTGATAAATTATAAACAATGCTTCATTTCACTATGCAAGACATGAATCATTATTTTATTTACTGATTACTTCTCTTGTTTAGGTTACTGGCACACACTCCTACACACTCCTGGTGGCCTAGTGGTTAGGGCATTAGACCTGCAATCAGAAGATTAAGGGTTCAATTCCCAAGACTGCTAAGCACCTCTGAGGTACCGTCCCCACACACACTGCTCCCCAGGTGCTGTGTTCCTGGCTGCCTGCTGCTTCACTTGGTGAATGGATTAAATGTAGAGGTAGAATTTCATGCTGTTCACACTGTGTGCTGTGGTGTGTTTGTGTATGACAGAATGATCACTTTCCCTTAAAAAAAAAAAAAGGATGACCGCACGCTGGCCCCTGGTGATGTCAGCCTATAATGCCTTTGTGGTGTGGATGGATATGAGTCCAGGCTGTTTTAATATGTGTTTCAGTAAAATCATATGTTTATAATATTTTTCACTCAGGTGAATAAGACCTACAAGACATAAATAGCAAATGGGTAGGACACTTTGCTCTGGACCAAAAGGTCAAAGGTTCGAATCCTACCTTTAGCATAACATTACTGGGCTCTTGAGCAAGACCCTTTACCCCATGTTGCTCCAGGAGTCGCTTTGGATAAAGTGTCTGCTAAATGCTGCAAATGTAAACTGTGGTGAGATTATATTGTAACAGAGTAAATGCTCCAGTAAATAAGTATGTGCTCAACATTTTAAAAATTAACATTCACACAAAAAACTATGTAAGAAGCAAATCAGGAAATCAAACTATTTGTTAAAATAAAATAAGCCAAATAGCACAGATGGCTAGCCGCGAATCAGCTACTTGCTTCTATGTGGTTCACGCAGATTTCTCTGCTGTTGTTTACAGGGTTTCTATTGGTCATTTTTTTGCAAACCTTTTGAGTACTCAAAAAGTACTGATGGTACCCAATGCACAGAAAAGTGAATGTAGATGTAACAATGGAAAATTTATATTTTCATATATACTAATGTGTACTAATGGTTGTTGTTAGTTGAAGAGGCGAAAGTGGAGGGAAGCAGAGGTGCATGCGGGTAAAGGGAGGGAGGGTGTTCCACAGCTGTCAGGACCTGAGGGGGTGAGGATTGCGCAAAATCTACAACTTTGTTTATTGCTATCAGGTCTTGGCTGGAGTAGCCCAACTACTCTGGTGATTGTTTGAGAGGAGCTGGCTATGGTCCAAGCCTGGAGTAAATCAGCACTGTCAAAGAGAAACAACAGCTAGTGGAGGGGTGGAGAAAAGGGAGACAGAAAAGGAGGGTGTATTTGCAGGGTATTTGAGCATTGTTCAGAAGAAATATGAATAAAAGGAGGTAAAGGAAGGTAAATCACCCCTCGAAAGTGAATCCTAGAAAAAAACTAAGCTGCTATATATCCCTGCAACTAGAGCTCCTCACCATCATATTGTCACCCCTTTTGAGAATTCAGAGGTCATTCTGTCCATAGCTGCACAAAGCCTTGATGTTATTGTGAAGAAACAGTTATCATTGTTGCTTCATTTTATTTAGTATTTAGTCGACGACTGAAAATACATGATTTTGAAAGGCATTTATATGCACACACTAATCTTGCACATATAACAGTGTCCAGTAATTGCACTTATGCTGTGGTGGTTCTAGACACTGGGGGCCTCAGGTAAAATTAAAGTCGAATTAAAGTCGTAAACATTACATTTTGTCTTGGTAGAAAATATTTTGTTGTGTGTGGGAGGCCACACAATATTTTGTTAAAGGGGAGATCAACAATTTGTATCTTTGCATCAAGGAATCTTCTTTTCTTTAAAATGACATTAATTCTTTGTTAAATTGCTCACAATAAGAACATTTGCTAAATCCAGTAAACATTCTATAACTTGACTCCAAATCTATTTCGGATTAATACCCAAACCCTCCCTGATGGTTTCTGCAATGCTTAGGATGGATCCATCGCGTGAGTAGAAATAACATATTCATCCGCAAACCCGGCACAAGTTCCTTGGTTTAATCCCTCGATTCCCCTAGCCACCCCCACCCTCTTCTCTGCCTGGTTCCTTCCCCTCAAAACTGTTCCTTATCAAAGCGAGACACATGAAACCTGGTAATTTGATGTCTTGGTTTGCCATCCAGCAGCCTCAATAAAGCCCCTCGCTGAAGTGGACTGTGTGTAGCCTGCAGGCATTAGTGTTTTATCACCTCACTCTGGAGGCATGCGCAGTCTCACAGCAGCCCTGGTGCGAGCAAAACTTTTTCTCTCATTACTGTTCATCACATGCCAGGAGAACCCGGAGAGAGAAGTCGACTCTTCTTGGAAAAAAAATGAAGAAGAAAAGAATCACAAGCAATTTTATTTTGATGTCAGAGACGCTTTCTTTCACACAGAGACTTTTTACTACATGCTAGCGTTTGAGTTAGCCCCTTGAAATGCAGAGCAAAAACTCTGAATGGAAGATCTTGCTTCAGTTTGTTATACAGAAAATAAAGTGACTTGGTTCATTCGAATGATATTACCTTCTGGTCACTGGTTTGTAGCCCTTTATATCTCTAGAAATTGTGTGCACAGTGAATTCCAGCAGCGAGGATGGAAAACAGAGTTCACTGGGTTTGTAATGGCGTGCGTGGTGGATTTCAGGTCCCTCCCCTTGACCACAGAACTACGTTTGTGTGTGTGTGTGTGTGTGTGTGCGTGTGTGTGTTTGTCACAGCTGTGAGACTGGGAGTGAATGCTTCTCAAAGCCAAACAAAAGACTTGTGCTGGGTTTCTCTTGGTAAACAAACCTAGCTAGCTTTTATAGCCCTCTGTGGCGAGCTTTGCTAAGAATATGCTACTTTATCAAAAAATCAGATTTGTACATAAGTGGAAAATAACATATCATTTCAACATTTCAGTGTTTTTCAGACCTCGTCTACATCCTCCTAAAAACAGGTTGTCATCCGTAGTGAAAACATAGTTAGCATGTGTTTTACCATCTACAGTTCAGGAGTCTTCACTACAACTGTCTCTAATCTTAACGACTGTTATGAAACCTAATGGGCAATTGAATCTGAATTAGTCATGGTCTAGGGGAAAGGTAGGATGGAACAATAAACAGAGTGGCTGGCATGACCTCAATTTTCTGAGACACACACAAGAGTGCAGTCCATACAAACTTAACACTGCACACATCTCTTGCTTTCTTTTAGAACATGTCCATTTTCTTTCTGCAGTTAATTACCCTCTTTTGCACAGTCACCGCCATTATAGCTGTCTGTTTTGACTCTACCATGATTCCCATGGCAACTGTGTGTACTTTGCTAAAGCCCATTGTATGGAAGGGGAGGGTCAATCTCTCCATGTCCACCTCTCTCTCTCATATCACATCAGTTAAAGTTAAAGTCACATGAATTGCTGGATGAGTTATTACAGAAAGAGTTAGAATTAATGAGGTGACAAAGAACTTTTTTGTATGACCCCTGTGGCAGCTTCACCGGCAGGATTATGATCAATCATTTAGTGAAACAAAGTTTTAACTGCACAACATGCAAAAATTACAGCTTGTTCACTTAATGCTATACCTGGGAAATTTAAGGTTATGACGGTTGTGAAAAGTGGAAAATAACATTTATTGTACATTACATGACTTGACTTGAGAGACATTCTGAGTCCCAATATCCCATAATAATACAGCAGAGTGATGCATAGATTCATCTGGAGTGTCAGGGCCACAGAATATCAGCACTCTCTCTTACTCCACTGTATTTGCCTGCAACCTAGCAAATGGCCACGTAAACATATCACAGCCACGACAAAGATTATTTCAAGGAAAAATTCAGAAAAAACGTTAACAAATAACAGCTTTCCTTAACAACAAGAGATGCAAGCGATTGATTACAACAAAACAATCAAGCTGTTTACACCAGCCACAAGTGGCAGAGCTCTGTTTTTGATGGACAAGTGGCACAAGTGCTGCTGTGCAGTATGTGCTAAAATTGCATGTGCAATTTTTTCAGATTATCCCCTTTCCTGTTCATCCATTTAACTTGCACTGTGTATATGTTGTTTCCCAGTATTTTTAATTATATTTATGCAGCTAGAAATTGTTTATTGTTTCTATTGTTTTTCTTTGTTCTTATATTGTTACTTTTGATCCTACGGATTCTGCTAAACTGTCTTTTTTTACTACTGCTGCTGTTTGTCAATCTAATCTAATCTAATCTAAAAGTAGGCTCTATGATTCCCTCTAACATTTATTAGTTTATTTACTTATTTATTTATTAGTGTTTCAGTTGGCAATAAAACTGTTGCAACATAAACGGTTGAGACATTGGATTTTTGAGTTTTTGTGACTTTTTTAACTGTATAGTCACAAAAACTTGACCCTAAATCCTCAGCAGGGCAACAAATACCAAGAATCCAGTGATGCAGTGATTTCAGGACTGATTAGGCCGTTGCCATTCAGTAAATATGGTGAGCATTACTGAAGACAAATAAACAGGAAACTGCATTTCATTTGAAAACATGGGTTAATTCACAAGCTATTTGCAATGAACTGTAAATGTATGGATTTAGAATTTATTGTCAAGATGACCTTCATAGATGTTTGTCCAGTAGCCGCTATATTAAGTTCTCCTACACAGTAACACAAATAATCGCATTATCCAATGTACATTAAGTGCGCAATCCTAGCCAAGATGTTTACAAGGTGCGAGAAACATGATCTAAGTAACTCTGTAATCTGAGTGCAATGTGTCACGGTCATAAACACAGTGCTCCACCTCTCCTGATAATTAATACTGGTGACTCACAGCTTGAATTATACTTCCTGGTTTTGTCATTCACACTTGAAATCTTCCTTGAACATTCTGTTTATGACCATTTCTCTGTTCGTAGTGTTCATCTTGTGTTCCTTGTTTTTGTTATGACTAAGTGTCTACTCTGTACAACAGTGACACACAGGGTAGCTCCAAACATTGCAATGAAACCTTAAAGCTACAGCATTAAACTGTACTGGATACCACTTACAGAGGGGGGGATAATTATTCGATACCCTGCTGATTTCCCTTACGGAAATTAACCATGGTTTACCATGGTTTTCATGTTTTTTTGGGTAACTATGAAGTGGTATATGTATATGTAAACTATGGCAGTACCACAGCTACCATGAATTGCTATGGATAAGCCATAGTAAAACTATGGGTAGTACCAAAGTACCATGGGGTATCATAGTAAAACTATGGTTACTGCATAAAAACCATAGGAAACCATAGTGCATTAGGATTTATAGGATAAAGTACGTATTTGATCCCCTACAACCCAGCCAGACTTCGGGCTCCTGCAGACTGGCTGTGGGTCCATGTTGCGCACAGATTACAATCAATCTATCAATTACAGATACTACTGTAATTGTTATATGTAATAAGCACACCTGTCCACAGAATCAGATTCTTCCATTCCAACCACTCCACCACCAAGAGCAAGGTGAACGAGTTGTTAAAGGACATCAGGGACAAGAAGGTAGACCTGGACAAAGCTGGAATGGGTTACAAGATTATCAGCAAGAAAATTGGTGAGAAGGTGACCAGTGTTGGTGTGATTATTTGGAAAAGGAAGACCCAAAACATACTGCCATGGTAGCAAAGGAGTGGCTAAAGAAAAAGCACATTAAGATCATGGAGTGGCCTAGCCAGTCTCCAGACCTCAATCCTTTAGAAAATTTGGGGAGGTGCTAAAGTTTTGAGTTGCCAAGCAGCAGCCAAGAAACCTAAAGGATTTAGAGAGTTTCTGTAAAGAGGAGTGAGTCAAAATCCCTCCTGAGTGTGCAAATCTGGTGACTAACCATGAAACGTCTTACTGTTGTGCTTGCCAACTTTATGAAAGTTATGTTTTGTTTAGGTATCAAATAGTTACTTCACTCAGTGAAATGCAAATTAATTCCGAACTTTTATGCATGTTTTTCTTGATTTTTAGTTGATATTCTGTCTCTCTCCATAAAAATTTAATTACCTCATAAATTAGAGACTGTGCATTTTTTGTAAGTCAGCAAACTTATAAATTCAGCAAAGGATAAAATAATTATTTCCCCCACTGTCATATCATCTCAGTTCACAAAAACTGGATACATTTATAGTTGTGGCCAAAGGTTTTAAGAATGACACAAATATTAATTTTCACAAAGTTTGCGGCTTCCGTTTTTAGATTTGCAGATACCCCAGAATGTTATGAAGATTTATCAAATGTAAATAATTGCAAAGGCCCTCTTTTAAGTTACATATTCTCAAAAACTCATTTGCACTTTATTTCAACCCTGCCACAAGTGAAAATGTTGACATGGGCGAAGGCTTGAGATCACTCTTGTTAAGTTAGAATAGCAGATTGGATGCTTTAAAAGGAGGGTGGTGCTTGAAATCCTTATTCTTCCTCTGTAAACTATGGCAATCTGCTTCCCATAAAAAGGGCTTCACAGATAAGGATATTGTAAGCTTGCACCTAATCAACCAATTATCAGAACTTCAATAAGAGAGGTTGTGAAGAAGGCTTCAGGGTGCCCAAGAATGTCCAGTAAGCACCAGGGCTGTCTCCTAAAGGCGATTCAACTGTGTCATACCAACACTAAAGCATCCTGAAAGCATCCTGAGATGTGTGGGGTTGCTTCTCCTCCAAGGGAGTAGGCTCACTCACAATTTTGCCTAAGAGCAAAGCCATGAACAGTTTGGTGAAGAACCATGCCTTTCCCAACATGATGGAGCACTGTACCATAGATCAAAAGTTATAACACCCGCGGAGTCCCTTATTGTTGAGGTCTAATGATTTACCCATCTTTATTGGGGGCTTTGCTGATTTATATCAGTTAAGCACAGTACGTAGCCGATAATTGGAATTCTCAAAGTACTTATGTCATCTGTTAATGGATGACAAGATTGGGCACAGGTTTTAAATATCTCCTCTTTGGGCCTTCCAGGTAATGCTTGACAAAAACAATGGTCAAGCTTTACCTGGATGCTGACACATGCTGACATTAGGCATAGTAGATGCCTAATGTCAGCATGTGTCTTCTTTATTTTAGTAGCATGGTTTTGGAGCTTAGTAAGTCAAACAGTGTCCTAAACCAGTGTTTTCCGACCCTGGTCTTGGAGGCACACTACTCTGCACATTTTAGTGCTTTCATGTCTATAACACCCACTGCAGTTCTTGGGTTGGTAAACATTGTCCTAAGCTATATCAACAGGTCTGTTAATGAAGATCTTGACGAAGACCTAAGTGTGGTTTAAGTGTTAAGAGTTAAGTGATGTTTTGGTGATTTTACAATGGATAAAAATATTTGTTAATATTATGTAAAATGTTAATATCACAGTTTCGGATACAATGTAAATGTAACAATTTTGTCTCGTTTTGTTCCACTGCTATCACACCCCATTCTGTTTCACGCCTTTTCTTTGTTGACACATAACACGTGTGTTCTGTTTATTTACATTCCCGGGAATGCAATACTCCACGCGCTTTGTTGCCTGCTCTCCTGTCGGTGTGTTCACCTGCCTGTTTGTAATCCCACCCTGTCACAGCTGTTCCAAGTTACTATTGTGTGTCTCTACCCCTGTCTGTGTTAGCATTTTGTTGGTCTACATTAACACATACCCAGTCTGTTATGTCATTATTTAGTTTTTTGTAGAAAGAATATAGTTTGTTTTTGATAAATATTAATGATAGATATTGATAAATGAAATCTTTGCAAATACACCCTCTCTACATCTTCCTCTAACGTTACAGTAAAGAAGCTACATTTGGACTTTAAACATATGTCAAGCTGATTGTCTATATCTGGGTTAGGGAAATCATGTAAATTTGATGCACTTTAAAATGCCTAATCTCCTTGAATGTTACCTACAAATGAACATTCCTTCATTTCAGTAATACACCATTGGGACGGATGTATGCAGACACTTAATTGCAGAAACGTCATGATGCTGTCAGAAAAGCATAGATCAAAATCACTAAGAACTTGCCAAATCCATGAGAATAAAGGTTCACACTGTTTTAGAGACAAAAGAAAACACTTGAAAAATGTATCTAATAAAGAGGCCACTATAAGTATTGCATTCAAAGAAGTCAGCTCAGCTCACGCCTTAAACATTGTATATGCACAGGGTTATATGTAGTGTTTATACACTTATCAGCTAGAACAATAAAACTAGCAATGCTTAATGCTGTTTAGCCTTCTTGTCCCTTATGCACATTAATAATGTGCATTGGGCACCTATTATGTCCTTGTCTGTCCATGAATCTGTTGCTGCTTCATTGATTATTCTTTCTTTGAACCCCTTTTAGAAGATACTAACCATTGCATACCGAGAACACCCCACAAGACCTGCTGTCAAGACCAGTCATCTTGCCAACAAATTCGTCACTTGTTAATGAGGTACTTGCCTATTTTGCCTTCTTCAAGAATGTACTTGATTGTAAATGTCATGTCTTTTATGGCCGAAAGGCATGAAATACTGTATATTTGCAGGATAATATGTAGTGTTTATATGCGCCTTGATTCTACTGGATTCTGAAACTACATCATTTTACACCCATATCTGTGTCCCTTTGTGTTTCTAAAGGTAGACAAAGCAGCCTTTAGTAGAAGCTGGTAGCCTAGTGGTTAGGGCATTCGCCCTGCAACTAGAAAGCAAGGTACCGTCCCCGAGCACTGCTTTATATGTGCATCATGGGTTTGTTATCTACAGCAGACAATCACGTCTCTAGTATGCCCATCCAGTTAACGAGAAGAGCTGATGAACAACAACCTGGTCAAAAGAGATTAAATGTTGTCCACATAAGTTTCAGAATTTTTTTATTTTACTTTTCTACCCTGTGTTGCCTTCAATTCAGTTATGGGCAGAATGCTAGATAGATCTGTCCCTAACAAGATTATACTGGTACCAGAATTTAGTAGTCATGGGGGCAAAAGAAATGACTAAGGCGGCCAGTCTTGTCCCAATGAGTGGCAGGCAATGTAGCAGATATTAGTGTAACAGACTGCCTGTTCAGTATTAGTGCAAGCCTATTCACTTGACCGTAGACTCACCTTTCACTGACCTTAAACACACCTGCATTGATGAATTCCTTCGACAGTGATGTAATCCGGATTTTAGTATAAGTCGAAACACACCCGAGCCTAAGTCACTTATTGATCCTAACACAGTTGTAAAAACATAAAAACACAACTAAGCCACAGAAAAAGGAAAACTCACTCATACACTGTGTTACTGCTTATTCTTCTGCTGCCCGCAACCAAACTAGTTCGCTGAAGTAGTCCATAAGTGAAGTGAAAGTGAAGTGAAAGTGACCATTATGTCATACGTGAACACACCACAGCCCACGGTGTGAACAGCACACAGGTGTAAACCGAGTGGGAGTGAGAGTTGTAAACTCCAAACATCATATGTCGAGAATGTTGTAACCCCAGGACCCGCTGTATAGACATCTAATGCTTAATAGAGTCTTACCTTCATATGGCCTGCTTCATACCAAAATGTGGTACTGCAGAATGGGGTTAGTAGTAAGGGGTTCTGTCTTCAAAGGCATGTTAATGAAAATGATTATATCCTCACACACTAAATCCTCATACAATACACTAAATAAAGTCTAAATATTACAGAAACTGAAATCACACCACATCAGTATAAAATCCCATCTCCCCACTACGCTGATGGTATCTAAGCCCTTGAATCAAAAAGGGGAAAGAAGAGAAGCATCCGTGAGGCACACACACTATAAACTAAATAAAAGCATGGCCTGGTGTGGAGAGTGAAAGTGAGAAAGAGAAAGAAAGACTGAAAGAGAGAGAGAGAGGGAGAGAGAGAGAGAGAGAGAGAGAGAGAGAGAGAGAGAGAAACAGTGAGAAAAGTGACACTTGTCAAGTCTGTTCAGCTAGTCCAACTAGGTCTGCAGATCCCATCTATTAAAATTTGTTAACAAATTCAGCTAATGGCTCATGGAACAATTTCTAGGGACCCATGGCTATTTTTATTGCTCAAGTGCTGACAAGATGACAAGGTCAGAATACGTTATGGAAAAAGTTGCTGTAGGGAACAGGTTTTTGTCATCTCTGAGTTATTGGCCTAACAGTCAGGTTTCTTGTTTCATATTTCATGAATACATTAAACAATGACAATGCATCACTCTATGTAGCATCAAAATGAATAGCTCTATTAGTAGTTTCATTTTTAGAGTGCAAAAAAAAATTACAAGTCATTCAGGCTGTTCACTTGATGCCTAATGCTGTTTAGCCTGAAATATATATATTTACAGACATATATGCATGACAGAAAAATAGAGTTTTTTAGAGAAGAATAGAGTCATATTTTCTATGAATTATGAAGCAGGAGACACGATAAAAAGATTACATTGTTATAAAAGAGTCGTGCACTTTTACATTTCAATTGAAATTCCACAGATTTCTGCATAGTTCACGTGTCAAGAAGTAGTGGTTATAGGAGCCAGACGTTAGCAACATTCACAGAAAGTTATTTCTTAAAATTGTTATGAATGCACCGTCTGGATAATCACTTGAAGAAGGTCTTGGCCTTTTTAAAAATTCCGTTAATAGCAGAGTGTTATGCAGGGTGTTGAAGCCGCTATAGAAAATACATGAATTTATAGTTTACTATTTTATGTTCTCTATATTTTGGCCCTGATCTTATTCTTTGCTTTGAATAAACTTGCTGTATTTATGTTGTACATTGTGACCTCTCCTCAGTGCACCATTTAATATTGAAAGTCTTTTAATGACAAATTCCTCTTTAGGCTATAACATACGGTGGGATAGGCTTATCAGTGATTCCCACACAGAAATCTGCAACCCTGTACACTACTACAATAAAACACCAAACACGAAAAAGAAAGAAGAAAAAATAATGTTTAATGGCGAGTAAAAATCATATCAAACAGACCATCAGTGGAATATTTCTGCTGCTTTATTCAAATACAAGTCTAAGGTAGCAATAAATAAAATAAAACAGAAATATAAGCATATTATTGCGACCAATTACATTTAATTGGGTGCAGCAGCATTGTTTTGGTATATGTGTGGGTAAAACCTGTGTTTAGAGGCTATAAAAAAATTGGGATGGAATCATTATGAACTGCTGACATCTTAACTTTTGCTGCTGTATATAAAATACCATTTCATGATCATTACTCTGGCTTGACTCTTATCGAAGCTGTAAAAATGTCATGAGAACTGAATAAACAAAGACAGATTATGATTATGGTATGAGTTACATACACTTAAGTGAGTTGCTTCCCACTACTCCTCTCATCATGAAACTGGGTGGGACTTGCTGTGACTCCTGGGAAGCACAACTGAAGATAACCATTTCGAACATAGTCTGGAGACATTTGTTTATTATTTAAAAGTTTGACAGAAACTAAATAGTGTTAAGTAAATAATCCACCAAATCACATTTCCTCCAACAAGCCATGATTTCAGGTGCATATCATTATGCTTCTGAGAAATTAGTCCATTCTTTGCCTCTCAGTCAGTGTGAAATGACCCTTTAATGTGAATGAAAAGAGCAGGTTTGATCTAAAGCAGTAATTTAGCAATTACCTCACGGCCAATATGAAACCTTTTAGTTGTTGCTGCTATGAGTGGGGTTTGTGGTTTTGTCAGCATGGGTCATTAAGTACCTTTCAGTTCTAATCTGCTGCTCCCACTTTTACTTAGTTCCCACTCTTACTGTTACAACAGTAACAGTAACACCTCTGTGTGTCAAATAAACCTAAAGTCCACTTGTATTGAATCCTTCACACACAAGTCATGATCATAATTTCAGTTCAGTTGACATAGCTATGTGGCATGAGTATGGGGGGCATAGTGTCTTTTTTTAATAAAGGCCAAGGCTAATGCCCCTAGCACAAAAACATGGCTTGGTTTTGTTTCAAATTTCCTAAATAAATCCTGTTCTGGTTAACTGTGGTTACTTTAACAACCGAATGAGGTAATGTGAAAAAGTTATTCTCTGTTAATGCTTACCAGACATGAAGTGGGTTTTATTACTTACTTGGTTTACTTAAGGTTGTTAGCATAGTCAACACATTAGCATGGCAAACTAATTACATGTAGTTTCTTAAGTCTGCATGGTTATGTCTGCATGGTTATGTCGCATAAATGAGGAGGACGGACTTGTGACAGCCAAGTACGCTACACTGTTGGCTTTCACAGATCCAAATGATCTGTTCCCCAGATGGTGGGGAGCTAGCTACCAGACAACACCAACCAGCTAGCTTTCAGGAAGCCAAAACCTGGAGCTCTGACTGTTACGCAATTCTGTCAGCAAGCCTCCAATAGGATTCTGCATTGCAAGCCTCCAATAGGTTTTATGCCAGAAAATATATATTTTGCAAAATGTAAGCAGTGTTTAATCTTTGCAACACATTTCAGTCATGATAAATATTTAATTAACCTATACCATTAATTACATTGTACATTACTCTAATTAAATAGTTACAAGTTTTTCAGTCACTTTTCTTTTGCATTTTATAAACATCTCCTATTTCCTGCATGAGTCATGGCAGGAATGGGTTAAGTGCTTCAGCATTGGCTTTTCAGACATAAACAAGAGCGCACTTGCTGGTGACCCTCAGGCCTGACCCTAGAGATAGACAGTGGGGCTAAAGGGTGTCTCTTTCATGCAGCGAGTGGTCTGCGAACAGAGGGGCTATTGTTCCAGATCCAGCGGCTGCCAAGACTCTCTCTCGTCCTGAAAAGTGCTGAGCCAAGCAAAGGCTGTGGAGTTGGAGGACGGCCCCCAGACAGCAGCCCCCCCTTCTATTGGAGCACCATAACAGCCTGGCCCCAGGGAAGGGCCAGAGAGACGCAGCCGAAATCATCTCAACTGTTGCTGCTTGACTTGCTTTAGCTTTTACTCTGAAAAACATGACACATTAAAATCACTTCAAACATTTAAATGTCCACACAAATGAAATGTTGCTGCTGTGGTAACACAGTCAGGTATCTCTGTGACTGTAACTTTTTGGGAAAAGGAAAAACACTTTAAAGGGCCCATATCCTACATATTTCGTGCATTTTATTTTCACCTCCTGTCCACTTATGACAGTGTATAGGTTTTTGTATAATAATTTGTCTTTTAATTATTATTTTCGAACCATTATACAAACAGGTTTTTGTTACTGTGGCTGCTGGAAGCCTGCGGTCAGGAAGTTGTGGGTTCAGTTCCCAAAACTGCTAAGCACCTCTGAGGTTGAGCAAGGTACTGTCCCGTCACACACTCCTCCCCGGGCGCTGTGTTTCTGGCAGCCCCCTGCTTCACTCTGTGAATGGATTAAATACAGAGGAAGAATTTCGTGCTGTTCACACTGTGTGCTATGGTGTGTTCACGTATGACAGAATGGTCACTTTCACTTCACTTTAAAACTGATATATGTAAATTAACTCTTGTCTGACTGATCTTACATTGTGCCTCATTGAGAAAGGAGTCTGGGCTAAAAACACTCCTAACTGCTATAGGCTTAATAGGAAATACATCGATGGCTTGGTTTTGAGTTATATACATGTGTGTGTGTGTGTGTGTGTGTGTGTGTGTGTGTGTGTGTGTGTGTGTGTGTGTGTGTGTGTTTGTGTGTCTTTGTCTGTGTCTTCTATTTTAGTTTTATTGAATCACTTGGCCTCCACAGTCCTGACTGGGTGCTTGTGTAAAGTTTAAATTATATTGATCAGAGTAATAACATCATTACTTATTTCCTTTGAATCATTCCTTATAATGAAAATGCTAAGAACAAACCCGAGGGCATGTTGTTTCTGCATGTACTAGCAGCTGGTAAAACTTTCCTAATGCCACCCTTTAGCTAATTCCAAATTCATGTGGTCAGATCCAATTGTGCAACACAAGGCTGAAACCAAGAATTACACTATAAACCAGCGATATTTCATCAACCTGTAGTCTCACCAGTCTCCTGCAATATTCCTTACTACCCAAATGAAGGCCTAGTAACATGGGTCCACATAACCTTGTTAAATCAAAGCTGACTCAAAGATCTTACATTTGCAGAATCAGGGATAACAGCATATTTAACACTGAAGCTAAAATGTAAAATGTACACCAGATGTTGTTGCATGCAGCTTGTGATGCATTAAAAATGTTTTGGGCCTATTTTTGATGCTTGATAGCATGCTGCCGGTTTCTACCCAAAACAGTACATTTCTTGCTATTTTGCTATATTGTTATGTTCATAATAGCAGCTGTACTTTATGCTGTAAGAACAGCATTACACTAGTATAAACATCAAGAAGATTCTAGAGTCTGGGACTAATGAGAACAAATAAGGAATCAGCCTTCTGGAATGTGCTTTATTTATTTGGGGGAAAAAAATATTCTAATTTATTCTAATGGAATAAATATATTTATTTTAACTTATCCATTTCTGGAAAAATACATGTTCCCAGAAAACACAACTGGCGTAAAATCAGAAATATTAATTTTGTTTTTCTATACTTTTAGAATGCAGTTAGGAAATCATACATTTACTTTTCATGGGGATCCCAAGTGGCACAAGTGATAGCCATCTGTGGCTGCATGTCCATAGGAGCAAAACTGGCTTCGCTCTCTGTAGGTGGGTCTTTCCTGTCCACATCACTGTATTACTAGCTGGTTCTGGTGGCTGATAGCTGACATAACAGAACTGAGAGTCAGGGTTCTCCTCCAAGAATTTAATGCTGTCCAGTGACCATGTGCTAGTGACAGTTTGAAAGGGGTCCAGTGGATGACTTCAACTGATTTTGAGCTGGTATCACATGATACTAACTAGTATGTGTAGCTGAAGATGACAATATTGGACAGAAATCCTGGAAAAATCCCACCCAGAATTGGCATTCATTTTATATTTTATACTAACAACAGTTTTCTCTGTCAAGCAATAATGAAAAGGCTAGATAAGATACACATTTTTTATCATATTAAAATGTTTTCATTGGACAAACTAATAAATCTAATATTCAGTAAACCTTCCTTTAATTATCTTGCAAATCCTGTTAGGTAGATTACACCAGTCTTTTGAGAGTTCTTGTCCCTTTAAGCCCATTTTTCCAATAACCTTGTGCACATTTTGGCTAGAGAGCTTGAGACCAACCATCAGAAAATACATGATTTTTCTGTGATTATTAAAAAATTTATATGGAATTACACCCTAATTTTCCTATACTCGTTCATAATGCAGCAGCATTTAAGTCTTC
Source organism: Brachypetersius altus (assembly GCA_037974465.1). Taxonomy (NCBI): domain Eukaryota; kingdom Metazoa; phylum Chordata; class Actinopteri; order Characiformes; family Alestidae; genus Brachypetersius; species Brachypetersius altus. The sequence continues at coordinate 4,345,170 of JBBPDB010000140.1, forward strand.
AACACTGGCATTATATTTAGTTTCACCAATTTTACTCACTATTTCCTTTAATATTTCAGATGTGATGCTGTTGGAAAGAGCCCATGCTGTGGCGAATCTTATTGGAGGCCCCCAGTTTTATGGCCTTCATATTCTCAGAATTTTGTTTGTATACATCTGTCTCCTTCCCCTTTTCAAACCCTGTTACTTTTGTCATCCCTGGTGTGGAACATTTTAGTCTGGGTTATCATTGGCATTCATTTTCTGCTCTTAATAACCCAGCCTTACTCAGCACACCTACACAACCCCCACCCAACGCCCTCCTCCCTGACATGACAGAGGACTGCGGGTTAAACACTATGGGGAACGCTCCATCATGAGTAGATTTGATCCAATTAAGTACAGATTTAATCAGAGCCCCACACTCGGGAGGTGAATGCAGAATACGATTCGCTCAGTAGCCCTTGAGCAGAGCTTCATCCGCGACACAGTGTTTGGCTGAAATGGGGGAGGCGGCTGGAACAGCGGCTGACTTTGCTGACTGGCCAGCTGGGCCCTGTCCATGGAGACAGTGTTGTGAACGGCACCATTTTGTGATTTAATGAATGAGGTAGCAAGTTACAGCTTTAATGAGAAATCTGAGCTGCTGTGTTTGAGACAAGCAATGGAAGAAAAATTGGTTTCCATGACTGTAATCTGAATGGAGAGCTAAGAAGGCCCCCTAATACCCTTTCTTTTCAAGCAGAGTGGAAATTGCCCTAATTGACACTGCAGCAGTGAATGCAGCATGTCAGTAATGCATGAAAAAAAAAACTCACAAAAAAATTGAGCTGAGTGTGCTTAAAACTCCTATTTTGTAGCGCAAACAGGTTGCATGTGGATGACAGTGTGTTATTGTCTTCTTGCTGTCTCAATTAGCACATCGAAATACAGCGAATGATATGTGCATGAGATGCGTAATTCAAGAGAAGACAGCGAGGCTCATCATTCCTGTGCTGATGTAAACACTCAATTAATGCAGTAATGAGCGGATGGAGTTATTCACCAAAGAGGCTGCAAGAGGACAATGGAGAAGCTCATCTTTCATTAACAGGCCGCAAACATGAGCTGCGGTAATTGAGGATGTGGAGGGAAAAATTGAAAGCGGAGCCACACTGTGCCAGGTATTGCTAACAGTTGTGTCAGAATTTATATGCTTCCCTAGCAGAGATGCTGCAGTGTCGGATGAAATATGGCTCCCCAGTGACCCATCTCTCTTGCTTGTCTAAAAGTGCTGTGTCACCTTGATGGCTTCTGGTGGGGGGGCTTCACTAATGGTGGTCACCCGTGAGTGAATTTAATGACCAAAGGTTGGCAGTCTTATATTTCGGATGCACCTCACCTGTGTAAGGCCATCGATCATTTAACCACATTGGACTTAATTAGTGAGAGTGTGAGTGTATGGGCATAAGCATTTTTCTGTAGTTTCAGCTTTGGGGCCATTTCTGTCTGTGGCTGCTCTTAAAGTGCACCATGTAAACTTGATGTATACAGCACTTAACAAACAAAACATTTGCTCTCTTTTTCAATTCTTCACCACTTCACCAAACTTTGCCAAACTCTGTTACTCTTACTTTCACTGTTGGGCACAGTATAAAAGGTCAACAAGGGACATTTGTTCAGTTGGAGCCCTTAACAATTCCTCAACTCCAGAAATTCAGGAATTCTCAAAGCTTTCTACTCCACACAGCGATCGTCAAGTTTGTCTTCAGCCACATTCACATGGGGAGCTGCATTTTGCCATCATTGTCTAGGCAGTGTGTGGGGAAAAAGTAGAAGAAACACTTGCTCTCAGCTAGACTAGCCTCAGTGAGGTAACTAGAAAAGCAAGCCAAGCAAATTCTGCACTACACTATTCTTTGAGATGTCTGAATGTAACATGCATACACTTTAATAACTGCTTCGGTTTTGGATTATGACTAATGAGTAGGGCTGCACAGCATGAACAAAAGAGTAGTATTGTGATCGTACAGCTTCATATTATGATTGTATTTTCTTTCTGTATATAAAATAGCCCACATCATCACTGTGCTGTTATGAAAAAGACTTCAAATATTCAAGTTTTAACATGTACATTCTCTTTCCCTCCCATACAGTCCACATATGCTGCAAAAACAGATTTTAAATCATAGCTTTAAAGAACAACACCTCCACACGTATCTCCTTATTCAGTCTACAGCAGTTTTGTCCAGCCCTCTGCTTCCTTTTGAAGACAAGACAGAAGATCAGAAAGGAGATCATTAAAGACACAACAAAAACAGGTTATTTAAACCTTAGAGCACGGATCCAAGCCGTCAGGGCAAAAAACGATAATGCAAAACATTAACTCCTTATAAGGTAGTTCCCCTGGTTTATGTTGATTCTGCTGAGCTTTGTTTGCTGTTCCTATGACACATCGAAACAAAGTTAGTGTCAGAAACATGTACTAAGAACTACTACTGAGGTTTTAAAAATGGTGTTACACACAAGTGCCTATGAAGCAGATTTCTTAGAAACGAACTGGAAAAAAAGATCTTTGAACCTGGGAAAAAAGGATAGTCTAACAGAGGGACGGGGTCCAGAGAGGGGCAGAGTGAAAGTGCAGTGAATGGAGAGTGTGCAGAAGAATGCACAACAGTTTTGTGCCAATTTAATTTGTTGAAATCAAATTTTGCTAATACACTAATACACTCTGAATTCTAAGGGTTAATTCTAAAGTAAAAACAGTGGCTGGAAAGTTGTCATGTAAAAATTAATTATGGTGATTTATGATATTAGAAAAAACATGAAAGAGAAACATGAGAGAGAAAGGCAGATTACGAAACACAGAGACCAATATTGTGTTAATGATTAAGTAGGATATATTGTGCACCCCTTCTAACTAGGAAACCTGCAAAGTAAGGTTACATAAGCATTTATTAATAATAGATAAACTGTGTGACATAGTTTTAACACTACAGATCCAATGTTTCTTAAGTCTAATTTTTCGACTTGTGTGTTCAGATTGGTTAGGAGTGACCAAATTAAAATTGTAAGGTCAGACTGTAGTTTTTTGCATACATATGTATAAGCTGACATGTTAAAACAGTGGGATAAACTACAGAAAGCATGTAACTTTAGTGCTTCTGTCTATTTGTAGTTTACTTTTATAGGAAACATTACAGACAGGGTCTAATTTGGATCACATAGTAGTTTTTCATAGGGAGCTGTGGGCTGGGAGCAGTCAAAAATCTTCATATATAAAAAACAGCAAAGTTGCATGTGCTCTTAGTCTCTTAGGCTGTAAGGCTGGTGTACAGACTGCACTGGACCTTGACTGTGCCTTGACCAAGCATGCCCAGTGGATCCTCGGGGCATGTTTAACAAGAGCAGTCTATGTTATACTATTGCCAAAAGAGTTAGATGCCCAATAAATGACCTAAAGATATGGTCAAGCACTCAGTCTGTACTCAGCAGTAGTTCTGTTTGGAGCAGATCGCAGAGTGGATAAAATTACCCAAGAAGTGGGATAGGAATTTGCTGTTTTGAGTTTTCATGATTGTTTGTGCATGGAATAGAGATCAGATTGCTCAGTTCCACTGTGAAATTGTACAGAATACACATGGGATTGCAGAAGGCATCATGAAAATTTAATGAGACAGAAGGACTGCAACTGTTATAAGCAGCTACACCAGTGAAGCAACAGTAAGACATTAAATAAACCCCTGATTTCAGCAATATGAGTGGGCCCTTCAAGAAACTGACTGCAAGTGAAGATATTTATACTCTGATTGCCAGTATGTTGTGTGCTTTTGCATGATAGCACCATAATTGAAGTAGTGTGTCTTAGATATATCTGGTACTGAGAGCATTCTGCTGAAGCCCCAAATATTCTTGATTTGTAGAAAACAGTCAAACTTAATAACAGTCTGGCAGACTACGCCCACGTAGTCTATGAGAACAATGTTTTTCCCCACCAGTCCAACTGGCAAGGCCATGTAATTCACCAAGCTGTTGGATTGTTTTCCTTTTTGCTTGTCTGTCGCCTGTTTCTGTCAAAAATAGAAATGTGTAAAAGAATGTCGCGTCTCAGTGATCAAAGTGATTCAAAATAAAGGTATGTGTATCACTTTTTAAATTTTTCTTGTTCCTTTTTTCTTTTTTACAGAATCTTATTGTTACTGACCTCAAATGAATGGCATTCACACATTTCACAGTACAATTAGCAGATTTTTAGCAGTGTAAGGACTAACCCTGGACTGGACTCATTTACATTTACAGCATTTAGCTGACGCTCTTATCCAGAGCAATGTACATCAGTGCTCAAGTAATCCACAACTGTTCTTAAACCTGCAAACAGCTTAAATCCACATCAGCTATTTAACAGAAATACTGCATTCGGTGCACCTGTACAGCTGTCAAGTAATGCCTAACCAGCACCTGCCAAACAATATCTGAACAACACAAGTCATAGAAAAGTTAAGACAAGAGTAAGGAAGGTATTTTTCTCTGAAGTAATGAGAGACATAATTAGTCGACTCAGACATGGGTACCACCAGATAACCCTGTCTGGACACCCATTCCAGAGTTTCACTCCAACCCTTAACCAATAGATCACCTAGATCTCATGGCCTCCCTAACTTCAGGTGAGAATTTCCTGGCTGGTTGCAATGAAGCTAATGAAGCTAACCCCACTAGCGACAAAAGCAACCAACCAACAAAAAGCACACCACAAAGAAAGTAGTAATCTAGGACAAAGGAAATTGAGTTTTCATGAGAAAACTCTAAATAGCTTACCTGATGAAGAAACAGCCACAAGCACACACTGTTAGTGTGACCCTGTTTTGGATTTTTCGCTTCTCTTTTTGCCTTGCGAACTGGTCTTGATTGCCTTTGGTTGGGACTTTGATTTGTGTCTTTTTGAACTGTTTTCTTATTAAAAACCTATAGATTCTTCTCTGCATACTGTACGTTTTGGTTTACATGCTTTTGATTATACATTATATTTTCACAATGGCAAAGAGACATGTCATAGAAGTGCTTTTAAAAAGAACTAGAAATGTGCTGTATTCCTGTTTACTGTATTATCAACTTCACAGTATTGTTTAATTACTTCAAGATAACATTTAAAGTCTTCATATAAATGACCACATCTGCCATGAATATGAGAAGACCACAAAACGAATGTATCTAATGTTCTAAAACTAATATTATTAAACTAATATTACCAATATTATTCACAAATACTCCCTCCTCTGTGCACATAGAGCACATAGAGCTTTTTCATCCATATTTTGGTCTCACCTGCTCATTTTCTGAAGCAGTAGGCATTAGTAGGCAACTTTTAGGGTGCACATGGATTGTGTGCTAAATAAGCCCTGTATGTCTGTCAACACAACATTTGCATGTTTAGTACTTATTTACAATGGAAAGCGAATGTGGTGTGAGGAGTTCAGCTCGAGAACTTTTATTGCCAGCAGTGGCGTTCCTGCCAAAACAGGAAAACAAACAATCTCTGGTGTATTATCCTCTCAAAAGGCCAGGAGATGCCGGCAGGTCTAGGCTTCTATTGCTCACTCCTAGAACTTAAGAATAACTCAGTCAAACTGCATAGTTTATCTGCAAAATGCACATATTCTCAAAAAAAAAAAGACAAAAATGGAAATGATGGCGTACTGTATTTTCCTGCTGAATTTTCATGAAATAGAATGAAAATATTCTATATGTAAGGATCCATGTAAGTTTTATGAATATTTAAACTATTATAGGTGATCTAATATAATCTTATTATTTCATCAGGATCAATGTAGCAATAGTTTTGGTCAGACAGGAAATACATGTAATTTATGTTTGTAGTCACAAAGTATGTGGCTATGTAGTACAATGTCTGAAACCGGAAGAATGGTTTCTGCCTCAGCTGACCAGCGTAGCAGACTCAGCACAGTCTCAATGTGAAATAATTCTGATGTTGTAGTTTTGAAATATATAAAAATGTGTTTTATTCCTGTGACTTTTACACAGCTTTGTCTGATTTGGGGCAACCTTAGAACAGAATCGCAATGATTTCTGACTGGTTTCTCCTGATGAAAACTACATTTATGATGATCCTCACCCTTTAAAGACACAAGATTTGTTTCTCCAGAGTCATCTAAGTTAAGAGGAGCTAATATAATAATTACAAAGCTCTTAATTTAGCATTGGCAGTTAGTGTCAGAAATAAATGAAGCACATTTTGGGCTAAACTGCAGAGACACAAAGGCTTTGTTAACACTGCAGGACAAACAGGTTTTCTTTCTTAAATCTGATTTTAATACTTTGGCGTTCAGATTACTTTAAAGTGACCAAATCAAAGTCATTTGGTCAGACTGTAGCTTTGATTTCTTATACAGCTATGACAAGTTGTCATGGGCATGCTTAAACCAAGGGATAAACCACAGAAAGAATGTAATCTTAGCGTGTCTGTCCAGTGGTAGATTACTTTAATCGGAAACAGACATGGTCCAATTTGAATTAATCACCGTAGCTTGATTTCCTTGGGAGATTTGGGCTGGGAGTAATCGAGGTCCATTTGTCTAATATTACAAACAGAATAATATACAAACAGAACATATTGTTTGTTTGATTGTCTACTGTCTGTTGCAACCAGCACTACGTTGTTGCACCATGGTCCATGGAGAAACGTCTCGTCTCACTATGTACATGTACACAGCTGCTGATGACAATAAAATAACTTTGAACCTTGAACCTGAATAAAACAACGAGGGGGAGGGGCATTTCATTTTGTTGACAGGGATGGGGGTGTCACCAGGTTTTTGTGGTGATCCTAGACTCTGGGGGTTCCAGGCAAAAAATATGTGTGGTAGAGTGTTTGGGGGGTGAAATTTTGTGAGGTAGGGACAAATGAGTGGTCGTTGGGAACCCCTGTACCAAAGCGGGGGCCCCAAACATCTGCCTGGTTTGCCTGTCCTGATGGTACACCCCAGTGTAAGGGGAAGATGGGGCACTTTTATCATTTCTGGGACCCTTATGTAAACTACTATTATTATATTATTGTCATGTTTCCCCTCCTTCTCCCGACACATAAAACAGGCGCATACGCAGACTTCCATTTTCGCTTATTAAAAATCTAAACCAAAACTGACTCGAGGGCCAGAAACAGGATTTAAACTTTCTTTTCAAAAAGAAGAACAGAGGAACACAAAACAAATGCCAGGACAACGGTGGACTGGCACTAAGGTCTACAACTAACCAACTTGAATACAGAAAAATCAAAACCCAAAACCAATAGCAACAAAACTCGTATCTTCTCTGAGCCCCCCGACCAGCTGAAACTCGTTATAAACATAATGTCATAATAAAAGTCCAAACAAAATCACAAAACGTAACTAAGACATCCTCTATTGGCCGCTGATGTTAGCCCACCAAAAAGACTGGTGGCTAAATTGGCAGCCACCAGTCTTCTTGGTTAAATCACGTTTAATTCTCCGCCAAAGTTCTTCAGTTGAGACAACATTTACAAGATCACATGACAGAAACAACCTGCAGTAGATTCTTCTTGAAGAAACGTCTTGTTTAAAGTTTCTTCAATAAATCAAAAGTGGTTCTGCTATTGTTCCAAAGAACCCTTTTGGCACCTTTATATGTATGTATATATACAACCTAATTATCCTTTAGTTTTTTTTTTCATTTAGCATACTATTATTTTATGTTAACACTGACTGATTCTCTACACCTGTCGTATTGTAGAATGACAGGTTTTGTGCCTGCTGAACTTTTCCACTAAGCCTGGAGAACATGATGCATTATCGTTTCATGCAGCACTTTTAGTTGTGCATTTCACTTTTGAGACAAAGCGGAAGCCACCCACAAAGGCTCCATGAAGGTCACATTTAAACATATTGCTGTAATGATGCAAGAATACTAATATTGCAGTTAAATAATTGGACTTTTTACAGTTCGGCATGGCTGTGTGCGCTCTGCCCTTGGGATGGCGGCATCGACTTTTCCCCCTTTCCGTGGAGCCGTCGTCTGTAATTGAAATCTGGGCCTGGGTGAAGAATGCACAAACAGCATTCCCTCCTGTTGTGCTCAGGTGCATGTGTGAGTGGCAGAGGGAAAGGTCGCCAGTTGAAAAAAAAAAGGCCCCACTTCCCCTCAGGATTGGCTTTTCCTCCAGGAAGGGCTCAGCTCACCTCCTGCCCCAGCCTGATAGCTCAGACAAGGCCATGTTTGAAGTGCTCGGTTGGGTGCCCCAGCGCGCCACACTCTGCACGTTCAGCTTGAGCTGCCAAGCAGCCCCCACCCGCAACATCCTACCTCACACACACACACACACACACAAACACACACACTCAGAACCCCTGCCTCCCCCCAACCCCACCGTCAGTTAAGTTTCTCGTTTTTCGCATTTGCATATGGAACAAACAGGAAATTGTATTCATTTGTATGCAAATGTCTTTGTCCCCCAAGGCAGCGCTTTTGAATTAAAAGTTTTTACCGTCCCATTAATTCCGAATTACGCTCAGGCACCGATGCTGGCCCCTATCTCTGCTAGGACAGGGGGAGGAAGACCATAGTTGATCAGGGGAAGGTATGATGATGATATTGATGGGGGGTGGAGGGGTGGGCTTTATAGCCGAAACAGACGCGTCAGTTTGGGGCATTTCAGTTTGCCATCTGTTTGCCTTGTTTGAAATTTCAGCTGGTCTGCTGGCTGGCAGATTGATCAGCTGTGGCGCGCCGCAGTCTTCAGTGAATTATCAAGAGAGGAATATGCAGCAGTCTGCTGTGATTGATATTCCCCAATATTCTTGAGCACAGACAGCCAAGGACCTTGGAGGAGTTTTGACGGACAGGTCGTTAAGGAGAAGCAAGATGGTTACGGTCAATGAGGGACTGGCTGGCTCATCACTAACTCATTAACATAGATGCAGATTGCATGAAATATGTATGTCTTTACATTATATTGCATTTATGCCCTATCGCTCAGATGCTTTCCATGCATGCTATTTCATTGTGCAGTAATTGGTGCAGATGGGTTTTAACTACGTCTTGTATGTCGTGCTCTGAAAAAGGTCGGAGACTTTTTCCTGTGTGTATTTACAGAACATCATGGATCTGTGGGCATGGACTTTCAACTTTCATCATATACTGGATGAGTGAATGAATAACAAAATGAAAAACAAAATGGCTTTTTAAAGGATATGCATACATATATACACATACATACATATATATACACACACACATATATATATATATATATATGAGAGAGAGAGAGAGAGAGAGAGAGAGAGAGATTTTTTACATTTATATACTACATTTATAGGTTTATGAATATACACATACCAGTCCGCCATAGCACCTCCTAATATTGTGTAGCCCCCACTCTGCTGCCAAAATAAGCTTGACCCATCAAGGTGTGCTATATCGCGACTGCATCTCCCACGACACACCCCAACTCCCCAAGAGTTCTGAGCCTGAGACTTCTCCCAACACTGTTTGTATTTTACTTCGCTTAACTCTGACCACCCACAGCTGCATCATGTCTTTCTACATTAGCCAGCCTGAACCAGACTTGATTGTCCATTCTCTATTGTGTCCCCACGGTTGGAATGCATCCATTTGTCTCTTTCTCTGTCTCCCTCTCTCAGCATTGAACTGTAACCCAGCATTGTAATCCCTTCGGGATTCTGTATGAGGTGAAATTTCTTTTGCATACCTTAGTTAATGATTTGTGTCTGTGACTGCCTTTGTTAAATCCACTGCACCTGCAATTGCATGGTCTTGTCTTTGCATCAGCCCACGTGACATGGTGGTATTGGGCATCAACGTTTGTAGCACAGCTTGTAAGAACACTGGTAAGTTCAAGGTGGGCCCTCCATGGAATGAGATGTGGGAACTATTTGTCATGCCCCCCAAACCATTCCTGATAAATTTTTGCAGTCTGACGCGATGCCTTATCCTGCTGAAAGAGGCCACTTCAGTTAGGGAATGCTGTTGCCATGAAGGGTTATACCTGGTCTACGGAAATGTTTAGCTTGGTGGTACATGTCAAAGTAACAGACACATGAATGCCAGAACCCACAGTTAACATTGCCAATAGTATCACACTGTGTCCAGGTCAAATTTTCCCATAATGCATTCTTGTGCCGTCTCCTCCCCAGGGAAGTGTCATGATTCACTCGGCTGTTGACATAATGTAAATGAAAGCCTGATTCATTAGACCAGGCCACCTTCCATTTGCTTCGTGGCCCAGTTATGAGACTCATGTGACCAATTTAGATGCTTTCAGAGGTGGACAGATGTATCATGCACATATAGATAGAATGTTGAATAAGCCAAATTTGAAACTTTACAACTTCCTACAATACATACTTAAACAACCCACAGTTCATATAATTGTAATAACTGCTACAAATGCACTGTTTATTAAGAGAAAATATTAAAAAGTGCATAAAAATGTATCGAAGAGGATTTGCTTACATTAAAGACAAGGCGACAGGCTGATTAAAACTGTTCTCCTCTGAACATGGCTCCTTTCCCAGGATGCTGTCAGCAGAGAGGGTTCACGGGGACGCGATGATGGAGGAGGAGGCAGTGCCAGTACGGCACACACATACTGTCACCGCCCCCACTCCCACTGCTTTCAGCCCAGCAAGCCACACAACCGCATGCCCCAGCACGCTAAGACTTCCGATGAATGGCAGCAGCCATCCGTACAGGTTTCTAATCAGTGAGGTCTTGCAGGAGGCCAGGGTTCAGAAAGAAAGGCAGCAGCAAGTATGGAATTGCGCAACGTAAAATCTCCAGCGCCAAATTTACACCTACACCTTTCTTTAACTGCCTAAACTCCAAGCTTTTTATTCAGCAACCTCGCTACACTCCCAGGTAATAGACACTGATACCATGCTGGTATCCTCAAGGGTTTATCATTAGTGCCTTTAGTTGGGGAACATAGTCTGCATCCTGTTGATTAGGCTATCAATTCCATTTTGAACGAGATTGCAATCAACTCGCACTAACATGTTCGACATGACCCACATTATCTTCAGTTTAACTCAGGCCAGTTATGTTCAGTTTAAACCTAAACTGCAGCAGCACCTTCAACCCACACCAGAATGGAGAATTAAACCCACAGCATGTTCTTAATCACACCAGCATGTTCGGTTTAACCCACAAGTGGATGTTCACCTTAACTCACACCAAAATGTTTAGCCTAAGCCTAAACCATGCCACTCACATACAGCACTGTCATACAGTATACTGCTAGCTTGGCCCACACCAGCCCTTTAACTAAAGCAACATCGGCACACTCATAATTTACACCAACATGGTCACCTTAACCTGCACCATCACATTCAGTGTCTCACCACACACTTTAAGCTTCCATGCTTTTCTGTCTTAGCTCCAGGCTTCCTGCCTTTCTACTGTAAAGATACTTGCCAAAAGGTTTTGTTCAGATATGCTAGTTATTGTAACGGTTCGGTCAGTGGCCGAGAGGGGCCACTGCTTTTCAGTTGTTTTAGAGGACTTTTATTTTGACTGCCATGTCTGTTTGTGTTCACGTGTCACGTTTTTCACCTGCTTTGTGTTTCTTCACTGATTATTGTCTGTATTTAAGTTCTGTCTGTGTAGACCACAGACATCGGTCCATCACCTCATTATCACCTCATTTATGCTATTTTTCACATTCATGTTTGTAGCGGCCCTTGAGCCAGGATTTGTTTTCTTATTTCCTGTTTTCACGTTCATGTCAAATAAAGAAACCTGAGTTCATGGATGCCTGCCTGCCTGGTGTTTCCCCTGAGGTAAATCACGGGAGCCGGTTAACCGGTTAATTTTTTTTGTTTTTTTACACATGTACAGTATGTGTGAACCTTCATTTTACCATTAGATGTGTTTAAGTGGGAAAAACCACCAAGCTGCCCTGGACTCTGCCTATTCACAGAGAAATAGATGGTCTGCTAAATATCATTTTAGATACTTTTGTTTATTAGTGTTTTGTTTATTTCATCCCTTTGCATTCCCAAGATACAAGATTTGGCAGATTTTGAATTGTGGTCAGATAGTGTGTATGGTTGAAGAATGATCCCCTGCAAAAATGTTGAGGTAGCATTAGTTACAGCTACAGGCATACAGGATATCCCTGTCAAAAAAATCTGAAACACTTTTGATTAAATTCAAAACCACTATGAATCACACTCTTGCATAACCGCATCCGGAGTTTTATTGGATCCTTTTCATACGCTTTCTCATCATATAGCGCAATCTGGCACTCTTGCGTGGGGTCAGCCTTTTCTGGAATGTGCAGTGGGCTTCCAGAGTGGTATGTATATTATTTGAGCTTCATGCCAAGACCTCGTTTTTCTCTCTGCTTGTTTATTTTCTGAATTTTTATGTTACTTCTATAATGTCTGTGAGATCCCTTTGGATTCCCCTTTATCTAGTCACACTCGGAGCAGCAGTTGTCACTATATAGAGGTTTCGTGTCTGATCTTTATGAAAGATTTATTTCACAGAAGCCTGCTGTTATTGATGTGTTAAAGAGAGTAGCACTCCTGTGCCACCTTTCCAGCTTAAGACGACGGAACACCACCTTTTTACAAAACCTAGAAATGTTTCATCCCACACTTATGCGTGGAGCTGATACTTTCTCTTTTGACAAAGGTCTTGAAGATTCTTACTGTGCTATACACCATATAATACTATAACAAACCAGAATGTCAATTAAAGTAATTTATTTAAATCAAATTACATTCAAATACTTAATAAATTACATAATTCTTGATACTACAGCATCTCTTCACTCGACACAGAATTAGAACAAATAGCATAATGGATTGTAACCTTTAAGTTCCTTATTCATGTTACTATTGTTTACAAAATCTCGAAGGCCAATGTTGTATTGCGCTCATGAACTATAAAGATTTTAAAATAAGGTGTGCTTTTAAAAATAACCATGCCAAAACAGGGTTCTTCACACATATCTTTTTGAAATTCTTATGAAAACTAAAACTGATTCCTTCAAAAGAACTATTTGTAGCACAAAAACGAGTGAGGCCACATATCATTTTATGTCATTAACTGCAAACACACATATCAAGCAATACCAGACATTTCAGTGTTGTAATACAAGTATTTCTGCGCTTATAATAGTAGTTCATATTAATATTACTAGTTAATATTAATTGTCGGACCAAACTGACCATAAATTGACCAATTACACTCTGTCTGGGTGGGCAGGATGATCCTCCCTCTCCCCATCACAGCCACACTAATGTTGTGTGAGTGGCAATTCAGAAAAATGCGCTGTTTATGTGACCTGGAGGAAGCACATGGTCGCCTTCACCCTCTTAGTTTGGTAGTGATGTGTGATAGAGGAAGACATCTTTGACAATAATTGTCTATTACAGCTAACGGGTGAAAGAAATGGGAGAAATGGGAGAAAAGTGTGTACACACACATACAGCTCTGGAAAAAAAGAGACCACAGCAAAAATGTTCAGTTTCTCAGGTTTTGTCTTTTATAAGTCAAGTGTTAAATTGAACAGCTTTGCTTTAGTTTTTAAGAACTGCTGACAGTATATCTCCTAATTTCCAAATGCAAATAGTGTTCCTTAAAGCATAATTTTAAAGGAAATGACAGCAATAAGATACATAATGCAGTGTTTCCAGAACTTTAATTTAAAGAAAACCAATCTCTTGTTCACTCTTAATCAAAATGGCAATAATTACCTTTGATGAACATCTAGTAGTGTTTTGTCATCCAACTGGTCTCATTGTGAGAGGAGAGTGTTGATTACAGCAGTGTTTTTAGACTTTCCCCTCATTAAATAAGATTTAATTCAGGTGATCAGTAATCAGTACATAAAGCAGAATGAGGTGTTTGTGTAGGAATTTAACAGACACTGGCATGGAATGATTCTCATACTCATAGAGATGCTGATTAAAAAAGAAACTCCAGTGTCTCTTATTTTTTTCCAGACCTTTACATATGAATATTCACATTTGCAGCCCTTATGTATTGCCTCATGCACTCTTAAAATAGTTCCTGTTTTTTTGTTTTTGGCTTGAGGGTATGGTTCTTGAAAAGAAACTTTATACGCTTATTTCTAAAATAGAGATTAAGAATCATCCAGCCTTCATTATGCTACCAAAATGTTAACAGGGTTTAAAGGATCACTCCAGTTCTATTGCATTAATGACATTTGACCAGTTATTGCAGTCAGGATGTCATAACTTCATATCCTTTTCTCTTAATTTAGAATTGCTCATAATTTCATCTCACACTTCAGGTTTCATTTGACTTCACTTTTACATATTGTATACTATAATATGCTTGTAAAATCTGAATTTAAAATGCTAATAAGTAGTAAATATAGGTTTTATGTGTTTGCCCAAATATTTACAGCTGAAATTCTGACCGTTTTAAAAATCTGAGTGTGTGCTCAAGGACGATGCTAGAGAAGACAGGACTAGAGAACAGGACAAAGATAAAGTGAAATCAGTTACATAATTGTGACTAAATCATTTACCATGACCACTGTCAAACACATAACAAGCACAGTAGAGGAAGAAGCAAGCTTTGCACTCGAGAGAGACACTAAGGACTATTGATGGGAAAAGAGAGAGATAGAGAAGGCGAGAGGGAGGTGTGGAGGGGGAAGAAAGTGGTGATAATGGACTTGTTCTGACCCACAGAGGGCTGGTGGGAGAAGAGGAGCTCCACAGTGGAAGTGGTAGAAGGGGTGGTGTAGGAAAGACATTCGAAAAGCTAATCATGACACTCCAAATGCGATGTGTGCAAGCACACTGTACCCTGACCTCTTGACTATTGCTTGTTGATTAAGGTTTTAAAAGCTTCCCCACCCACAAACTGTATGTACTAAAAACAGTTAAGAGTTTTCATTGAACAAAAGGGCACCGCATTGCAGAGGCACGGCATCATACTTCACTACCTTGTTAACTTTGAGCAATGTTATTGCAATGTTATTGTGAAAGTGCTTCTGCAAACAGGCCAAGATTCAGTTCCTGCTTTCCAGAAAGTCATTTTAACCTTAAAACTTCTACCTAATCAAAATAAGATATTGGGCTTAGTTACATGTGCTTTACATATAAAAGCACTGAGAATCATTTAAAAGGTTAAGTTGTAAACCAAGTCAATCAGTACTTTAATGTGAACTGTGTTTTTCTAGAGAAACCAAGTCATAACAGATCATATGTGATGAAAAAGATCAGACATCTTTGACCAATATCAACATCACGTATACGACATTAATAAATTAATAAAAAGACGTGTACAGGGAGTTATAATGGAGATCTATTCAACAGTGATGTAACCCGAACTTTGACGTATGTCGAAACACACCCTAGCCTAAGTTAAAAATCTATCCTATCTATAAACACAACTTACAAAGAAATAGTGTACAAAATTCACTCAGAAGCCATGATAAAGGCCAAAACATTGCCAAACAAAGCAAAACAAATGGAACTCTTGAACTTAGATAGGCATATTCCCTCATATAGCATGTTACTGCGCATTCTGCGTATTCTTCCACCACGTGCCACTTGTCATTTGCCAAGTGAACGCACAACATCGTATGTCGAGACCCCTGTAACTTGAGGACCCCCTGTATATGTTCGCTGATTATTTTTATTTTATTTTTTTTATTTTAAATGAAAACGGTTCCTATCACCACCATTGTAAATAAATTAGTACGTTTCTGTACAATCTGGAAAAATGAAGTCAAACCACTCAAAAGGATGCATCATCATTTAGGAGTTTTTATCTCCTAAATGATGCAGAAATATTGGAAAATAAACCAGTGTCTCTCAGTGTATC
The DNA here is from genome assembly GCA_037974465.1 of Brachypetersius altus. Classification (NCBI taxonomy): domain Eukaryota; kingdom Metazoa; phylum Chordata; class Actinopteri; order Characiformes; family Alestidae; genus Brachypetersius; species Brachypetersius altus. The sequence continues at coordinate 4,360,989 of JBBPDB010000140.1, forward strand.
GCTGATGATTGGGCTAACGAAGAATCCTTGAGCTGTAAGAGAGCCAAGGATAAAGGAGAATGAAAGGTGAGAATTGCACAATGACGGAAGACTGCACATTGAGAACCAATTCATTATCTCTTGCCTTTCTCATTCCTCTCTCACTTAACACTGGTGACCATTAGCACTGAATGAAGCAGAATTGAATTAGCATTGCTTGCTGATTTTTTTCCCCCTCTAAAAGGACTGAGGCCCAGGGGTACCATTGCCATGTTAATAAAGCCCAGCCCCTCGTCGAGTGAGGAAGAGTGCTTGGAATTCACTGAACCATACAGGAGGGGCGGGAAAGGTCCTTCATGACTTAAAGAGGCAAACAAGAGAAGGTAACCGAAGCAGACCAGTGCAAAAGAGGCCTCACTCCGGTGATCCATTCAGCATTGCTTGAGACTGAGTGACACACTAACAATAGCTCATACCTTGGTGTCTGCATCACAGTCGACTGACTGGTGCAATTTAAGGAGCTTTGGGCACTTTCTGAATAGCGGGGTGCTGTAGTTTAACCATAATTGCTTCCGTCCACCCGACTTGTCGTCCCAACTGTTCCCTTTTGCAAGTATGTCACAGGTGTCCTGAGTGTTAGCTCGGAGCCCTTTTAGCTTACATTTGCACAGCCTATGTGACACAAATTGCAAGGCTATTCCAAAAAGTTAGAAAACTTTATTTCAAAGCCTTATTAAGTTATTTTTATTAAAATGTGCCAAAGAGTTCTTATCATTTATGTCAGGCACTGACCTGGTAAATTTTTGTCCCAAACTACATAAATGTACTCTAACAAAGGTACAACATGGTCCTTGAAGAACCTCATATTTAAGCTCCTAGGAGAAATGGATATGTGTACCTTCTCATAACTAAGTAGGAAATAAAATAAAAATGCTTGAATCAAGCGTATGGATTCTGCCACAGACTTCTGTAAAAATATGCTTTCTAATTGAAAGTACTGAGTACATACCTTGTGAAAGCAACACCGTAGAGACACTGACTGTAACCTGAAAGGTACAGTGTTTTTTTCTGATTGTGTGATGGAACTACATTTGGTTTCCTCAGGAACCTTACAGTTCAGTTTTAGGGACAATCTAAAGTTGCCTCACAGTATATATGCTTCTTAAAATGAAAGTTAAAAGTGAATATTCTGTCACTTTTATGTGAACAGCATGAAATCCTTCCTCTGCATTTAACCCATTCATCAAATGAAGCAGTGGGCAGCCAGGAACACAGCGCCTGGGGAGCAGTGTGTGGGGACGGTACCTTGCTCAAGGGTACCTCAGAGGTGCTTAGCAGTTTTAGGAATAAATCCAAAGACTTTCTGATCACTTGTCCACCAGCTGTGTTGACATGTTCTCACTGCATCTGTCAGAGAAAATCTGTCAATGTGTGTGTACATTGAAGAGTCAATGTTTTAGAGTGATTGGGAAAACAAAGTTATTGTTCTGTGCACAGTGAATTTGTTACATATATTTATTAATGTCTGAATTTAAAACACGCAGTAAAAGCAAGCACATGAAGATCGAGACACACTTGCAGGAGTGATTCTGGTACATTTATTTCCAAAAGGCAAGAAAGTGAAAAGGAAGAAAGGGGTAATGTGTATTGGTTTTAACATACAGCTCCCAAAACAAGTTCACAAATAATCACTTCAGCACAAAACGTCTGTGGCTCGAGGATGTGGTCTCTGTGCAGCCACATACTTTATCCGCAGTCTGGGGGCTGTGATTAACTGCAGTGTGGAAATGTCCAGCTCAGGGCTGAGAGAAACAAATCACAAGTGCTATATCACGTAAACACGAAGGTGAACAGATGTGGAATCCGACGGCTTAAGCTGGGCTTAAATAAGAAAAGGCAAGTTAGATACATGTGGGAATGATTAGATGTAGGGAGAAACCAAAACAGCAGAAACGACAAGTGAATGACATTGGAGATATGACTGTGAAACAGCCTGGCTATACAGACTGTAACCTACAATTTAAACTGTTATTCATGTATGTATTGATAAATTATGTCATGTGTGTAAACAGACATCTAGGGATATACCAACTAATTTGTAACTCATCAAATGAAAACTTTTTAGGTTAAAGTAAATGTATTCTTAAAATAATAGCTTAGCGCAGACGTCTGTAACCCCAGCCCTGGAGGTCTGGTGCTCAGGAAGGTTTAATGATTTAACTGCACATCTTGTTCACCTCATCTGTTTGCAATGAATGGAAGATAGTAGGTCACCAGTTGTTGTAGTAATTGGAGATTAGTGGCTTTCATTCATTGTTGGCCCATCAATTTTTTTTTCAAATCAGACAAATGTGAAAAAAAAATAGGACAAATGCCAGGGGGGGTGAATACTTTCACAAGGTAACATTCACATTGTAGAAATAAATACAACCAACCTTTTATGTGGAAGCACATTCAGGTACACTCACTCCCAACTTGAAAGGGCCTTTTGGGATTATTCTTCCTTATATCTGAGGCTTTTTATCAAAATGTTTCACCTGGTGAATGGGTTAAATGCAAAGAAGAATTTCACACTGTGGTATGTTCATGTGTGAGTATTAGGGGCCGCTTAGCTTTATTTACAGAAAAAAATATTGACAAAAGGTATGATTTTTGTAGTACCCTCATCATCATTCTCATTTATGTAGTACCCTCATCATCATTCTCATCATCATTCTCATTCATATCTAGGGCTTTGTAGAAACAAAATGTCATGCAATACAGGCTTTTAGTTACTTTGTCAAAAATAACATGTCTGTGAGGCAAGGAGTACTTCTTCCAGATATTAATTCCCAAATATGACTCCCCACATAAGGCCATTATGTCTTCCCACATAAGGCCATTATTAAGGCTATTACAAATAATTGGACTGAAAATATATGATAACACAGAATAGAGAAATATTTACAGGCCTTGGTGTTGGGGCAATTTCATGGTATAAACATAATCTGAAATGGTGCTGCAAAAACCTTATCTGAGTTTTCATGGTATGACCCTTTTATCAATGCTTGGATTAATGACTGAACTAACTCTATCATTTTTAGGGTAAATGTATTTAATTTATTTAATTTATTAACCATTTTAGACCATTTCTGTAGATGCTTTGTCTTGATTGTTGATGCATTGTAAAGGTTTGGTGCCATTTATTCAACTTGGGTTAAAAGAAATTGAGATAAAAAGTGACCGTGATGTGCCTGCAAGGGTAAATGAGTGAGATGATGCTGAGATGGTGATTTAAAGAGCTAGCCTGTGTCTGTAAAGTTTTGTGATGGGTGTTGAATTTTCATGGATGGATAGAGGGCAATGTGACTGGCACAAAAAAAAACCCAGGAAAGGAAGCAAACCAAAAACGAAACCAATGTCTGAAAAAGGTCCATGGTGAGAATTAAGCCAAGCGTGGAACATACCCTGTCGCCTTCGGTAATCAGAAGGATGACTGTGCAGCCGTGCAGGGCAGTGGTTGGTGAGAATGTCAATGCGGGTTCACGCAGAGAAGAAGGGAAGGTGAGTGGCGAGATGGAACCGTGCTCTGTTTAATCTTTGGACAGTTATAGTAGCAGTGTCTTGCATGACTTGGTGTTCATCCATAAAAAAAATCAGTCAGCAAAAGTGCTTCCTCTAATTGCACACTTCTGCTCTTGGCCTGGCACAGGAGTGGGGCACAGGTTCTTATCAAAGGGTGGTGCAACCTCTGAATGCCAGCAGGTTGCTGAGCAGATGCAGTCAGTCAATGTCAGGCAACTCTTTTTAACCTTATTGCACCTGTATCCAGGAAAACCTGAATAAATTGAAAGTACTCTGTAAAGTACTCTGAAAGTACCCTGTTAATGTTTTAAATGCATTGTTTCACTTGACAGACCATATTTTGGAACTACTGCAAAAACAGCCTGCTCTGAATTGTTTTCATTACATCTGCATATGTCCACCTGTTTAGTCTACGTCTGAAATGTACATGTTGCCAAAATAAGGAGTTTTATTAGTCCTTATGTCCTCATTAATTGATACGATGTAGAGAGGAATGGGTTTTTGTCTGTGCGCTGATTTGTTTCATAAAAGAAAAAAGGAATCATTGATAAGCGCTGTAGAAGATGAGGAGAAGGATGTAGTCAGACAGTTTGTGATGAGCTTAACAATAATGGTCATGCACTTGAAAGAGAGTGTAGTAAATATTACAGACAGTGGTGAGGATTTCACTGGCAATTTATACAAGTTATAGCTTTTGCCACAACAGTACACCAAGATGCAGGCAAATTTTCAAGCCTTGTCAAGGGGACTTGATGAGGAAATTTAAAGGTTCAGGAGGAAATTGGATAGAAAGAATCTAAGCTGGTCAGAGAACCAGTAATATGCCCCTAACAAAAAGAGTTGTAGCCACATTCTAGAGTCCCTAAAGTCATTAGATGTTTGTCAGATGTAAATTCAGACATAGTGGTGAGATCAGGGAGAGAGGACAAAGAAATAAATTATTATATGCTAACTTGGGGCAGATGAAAGGACACAGTGAGGCAAAAATAGTGAAAGCAGTTGTTAAAGCCATCAGTCCTGGTCTGATTTTACAGGATATGATAGAAACTAAAATGAGTTAGACTTTCTCACATCTCAAGACAGTTTTCAAAGAGCATTTTAAAGAGTATCGCTTCATTGATTTATTTAACAGACTAGTTAACATCACAGAAGATATCTGAGGATCCTCTCAGAGCAGTCTGTTCAGAGTAGCTGAGGGAAAAGAAAGACTTTTAGTGAATTGGAAAGGCTTTAGTTGAGTTGAAAAGACAGCAGAATTTGAAAGAGAGCACAAACTGTAGAATAACTAAATTAAGCAACCTGCAAGTCTTAAAGTAAGTCCTGTTTTGACAACACAGCAAGGGCATGCCAGCCACCAGAGCACTGCACAAGGTGGTACCAACCACTCAAGTTTGTGTCAAAAGTCCAAAAATGAAGGTAGCTGCTGGTCAGAAAGTACCTGATGTAGCTGATATGATTAAACAACTCTACCAGACAGCTCACAGTAATAGGTTCAATCTATATAAGTCACAGTTTGCTTCAGCACCACTCAAAGCTGTTAAGTCTCATCGAGGTAAATCTTTGACGTATATGTTGCATCTTTTCCTGGATGGAATGGCAACCCAAGCTTTATGGGACCTGGCATCCCAAGTCTATCTCCCATTCAAAAGGGGTGTGGAAGTTAAGTGTCAGCAAAACACCCTGATGTTACTCTCGGCCCTCGGACAGTGCTGGGGCAAATCCAGAGGGTTAAAGCTATGTATCCTATTTAGGCTAGACAAGTAGAGGAGAGAGCTATTACTTAGCTGAGAATGATGTAGGGTATAGCCTGACTTTGCAGCTAAAAAGCTACATTCAAAGACTTGACACCGGTTTTTCCATTCCAAAGCCTCTACAGAAAAAAGTCAAGCAGTATCTTGAAGATCTGCTTCATCGGGAATGGTCACACTCCATCTCCCTGATAGAAGGCATGCAAAAGAAAAATGTGAGTCTTTGTGTTGTGACTACAAGGAGTTAGCTCAGAAATCTCTATCTGGCTGTCACCCAAAACCACCACTTCAAGATGTGCTTGATAGCTTACATGGTACTGCATGGTTCTCAGAGCTTGATCAAGGCAATCCCAATTAGGGATTCATAGAGTAGAATAGTAAGCCACTCACCACATTTATTATATCCTGTGGCCTATTTGAGTATATTTGGGTCCCCGCTGGATTGTCCTCTGCACCTTCTGAGTTCCAGAGGAGCATGGAGTAATGGACCTGAGAGGAATTATGCCAAACTAACTTGGGTGGTAACTTGGTGCACAGCCACTCCTTTGAGGATTACCTGGAGCATGGAGTCATGCTGACCTGAAATAAATGTAAGCTGTTTAAAACTTCTTGGAAAAACGGTGTCAAAAGAAGGCTATACGATGAACTCGGCTACAGTTGCTCCTTTACAACCCCCCGATAACAGAAAGACAGTCACGATGGGTGAGTTGAGAATGTAAGCCATATCTAAGCCACTGAATGGCCTGTTATGCTCAGCGAAATCAGAAGAAAGCAGCTCCAAGAAAAAAACATAGTGAAGACATGAAAAAGCCAGATTCCCTCCCACCATCCTGTTACCTGGACTGAGGAGCATTGTGCAGTCATGCTAATAGATTATTTATTGAAGAGAGATTTATTCTCTAGAGAGAGTGTGGGCTGTGCTACATCAGAAAGCATGGGGAGCTTGTAGTCATTGTGTATGGTTCCTGGACACTCTCAGCTCCAGCACAACTAATTTACACATTGATCAAGGAAGGGAGTTTGAAAACAATCTGTTTACTGAGCCCCAGGAAAATTATGGGATGCAAAACTCTTGTACAGCTCCTTCCCATCCACAGGGAAATGATCAGAGATTGAATCATAATTTGCTGCCCATTTTGCAGACAAAGCAAAGTAGAGAAGAACATAAGTCAAGGAATATTATTTTTTTTAAAAATACGAAATAAGTAAGTAGTAGGAAAGAGACATAGTTAGTCGCCAAAGTGCTCCTTGAAAAGGTGGGTCTTCAGGCGTCGCTTAAAGACCGTGAAGGACTCTGCCGATCGGACCAGAAGAGGGAGTTCATTCCACCACTGGGGAGCCAAGACTGAGAAGAG
>JBBPDB010000140.1:4371322-4381627 GCA_037974465.1 Brachypetersius altus
CGTCCGAAACCAAACTGAAGGGAGTAGAACTGAACTGGACCAAACCGAGCTGGTACCAGTCAGTGGAGAACCCCCTTTAGATATATGGAAATGTAATGCGCCCACACTAGAGACAAGTTGACTGTAATCCAGCCTGGTGCGTGCAGTCTGCGGTTGTTGATTGTGTCATCACTGTTTCGGTCAAAAAAAAATGCATTTTTTGCCATTTTCGGCCGAAAATTTTCGGTGGCCGAATATTCTGTGCATCCCTAGTCTGTACACTGTGGAACCTTTTGTCAGATGGAAGGAGGGTTAAGAAGGTGTGGGAGGAGGTGTGTGGTGGTGCAGATCTGCAGATCTGCAGATGTAGTGTAAATGTCTGCAACAGAGGGGCAGGAGAGACCAATAATCTTTTCAGCTGTGTTCATTATCCTCTGTATTGTCTTGTGATCTGAAGTGGTGCAATTCTTGTAACATGCTATTATGCAGCTGCAGAGAATGCTCTCTATTGCCTTTATGATGTGAGAGGAGGAAATAGGAAATAAAGACACTGCTGGGTTTTCTTGGCGATGGAGCTGGTGAGGTTCTCCGCATTGTGAACACCACAGATGATCAACAGAAAGTGAAAGGTTGTTGGCTCTGGTCCAGGTGGGTGAGGGACCAAGTAAAGGGTGATGGGGATGGCTTAATCTGTTGAGTGCTTGTGATGATATGCAAACTACAGGGGTCCAGTGAGGGGGGCAGCTGTGATGTATTTTATGACAAGCCTCTCAAATTACTTCATGATGATTTCCAGTGAGGGGGCAGCTGTGATGTACGTCATGACAAGCCTCTCAAAATACTTCATGATCATTTCTGTGTGTGCAATGGGATGGTAGTCATTGACGCAGGATACTGACATCCTCTTTGGCACTGCGATGATGGTGGTGGCTTTGAAGCACGCTGGAACAACAGTGGTACTCAAAGAGATACTGACGATGTCTGTGGGAACATCTTCCAGCTTCCTGCACATCTGGTGAGGAATGCCAAGATGTCTTGGCACATACAGTGAATGTCACCAAAGTCCTGGGAGTGAATGTAGATTTTCTGAACAGCTGTACGCTGCTTTAATGGCCAGGACAGGTCAGGCTTGCTGTTGTCAGGTCAGCCTTATCACCTGACCTCATGACAGTGTCTGAGGTTGTCAGCAGCGTTTATACCTCTGCAGTCATGCATGACTCCTCCAGCAAACCAGGACAATCACTCTTCACCCCTTGTCGCAAAGTCCTGCGTTCTTCCAATACAGTGCCAGAGACTTGTAGAATGTCATGTATGAATTAATATATACACACACCCTTTTAAGGGGCTGGTCTAGAACTGGACCAGCTGTCGTCCACATGCAGGCCACAGGGGTGAGACCCAGGGGTGAGACCCAGGACTGCTGCTCCCCCGCTGGCTGGGAGAAGGAGGAGGGTGCTTCCCCCTCGTGATTAGCATCAGCACCTGTATCTCTTAATCAGTAATTGCAGTGGCACCTGCAGGCAGGTCCATAAAGTCACCATCCACAGTCTCATTTGTGTAAAGTGAGCGTCCTGTATTGCCCTACTTTCTTGAGATTTTCCCCGTCTCCTAGGTTGTTTTTTTGTGTGTTTAATGAAAAGGAACTTTACTTTGAGGGAACTTTTCAGTTAAGCCCAGGTCAGGCCCTGGTCAGATTTCTGCTTTTCTTTTTTTTTTAACCCCTTTTTGGGAAATGCAAAAGGCATGAGCATGGTTTGCTGTGAGTGTTTCTAATCACTCTTGACTCGTATTTGATCCACTTCTGAGTTCTTTCTTAATCTTCAGAGTGGGGAACTGTCCCGTTAAGCTCCCCATTTATTACAACCCCTAGAAAAATGTTTAAAACATAAGGGTTTTTTTTTTATCTGATCCCATAGAGGAACATCATAGTTCCCTAAAGAACTACTTTTGTAGATGTGAGAACCTTTTGTTAAGGTAAAAATAATTTTAAAAAATTGTAATGAATCTCATTTAAGTTCTTTTAAATTAAAATGTTTTTTTTTATTACACATCTCCTTTATGAAAATATTTCTTAAGCACTGTTTTTCAGACCTGCCATATCTACTAAAGACAGGCACATTTTTCATTCTGCATGACCTGAACTGAACCTTCTATGATTGCCTTGAACCCTCTCATGAATGTTTTGATAGACATACCATGGTATAACATGAAGAGTGTCATTAAAGAAAAGTGTTTTGAACAATATAATATGATGAAAATATGAACAGTTGAAATGCCATGCAGTAACACTAAACAGCACAAACCCTGAGGCTCATGTTTCACTGCCTAATGTATAAAAAGATCATTATTTTTTAAAAAGGTAGACACTGGTAAAATGAATGAAACGGAACAAGAGCTTATAGAAGAACTGATCGAGAACAAAAGATGAGGAAGGTTTTAGCAAATAAGGTGATGTCTTAGGATGTCTTTTTGTGCAGTCGTTCTTCAGAGTGGAGACATCATGAAATGATCATTAGCAGCATGAGAAATTGAACGCCTGTCTGTGAGACCTCCACCTGTTGGAGCTAATCATGCAGTCGTTTGTGGTCTGCTGAGAAAACTGTGGGCCAATCATAAAAAGCGCAGCTGAATTCCAACAGCATTTCAGCGTTCAACAGAGAAAGTAATTGTAGCCTTTTTGTTTCCCTCTCAGCCAAATCTCTTTCAAAATAAATACAGTATCATCTCTGAGGCTAATGCGCATAAATCAATGTGGGAGCTATGGCTCTGCACTCATTCTCTCTCTCTCTCTCTCTCTCTCTCTCTCTCTCTCTCTCTCTCTCTCTCTCTCTCTCTCTCTCTCTCTCTCTCTCTCACTCTGTCACTTTTTAACCTACAAAGCTCATCTTATTACTCATCAGAGGACCTAATGAGTCAGCAAAAAACAGCAAGCATCTCCAAGGGAGGCTGAGAGGGAGGAAAAAATCCATCCGTTTTAGCTCTAAAGTATGTTTGTAGCGCCCTAGGGAGCATTCCATCTTTTTTTCCTCTCTCTCTTGCTCCCTCCTCCATGCGTGTAACAGAGCAAAGTCGGTATGTAGGCCGCTGCTCTGGAAGCCGCAGTGGGCTGCTACATTTTGGCTGCTTGGAGGAGCAATGACTTATGAGGGTCTGAAGAAAAGGTGAGCAGGTGCAGCTCGCTTTTTGTAGTGCTAAGTAACCTTCCACCTTTGCTAAGGCTTGAATGCACCTCTGGTTCGACCAGGAATCAAATGTACATAACTATATCTCTTACTGCAAGTGTAATCGATCATGCTTAGCTTTTTGAGTTTTGCTCTGGAGCTGCAAGCCTGATGTAGCTTACAGGAAGCTGGGACTAGACCTCTTTTGATCTTTCAAAACACGGTAGGGGTATTAAGAACTAGGACCGACCATGTTGGTATAACTTTACTTATTGGTCAATACTGAAATATCGATGAGCTCTGAACAGTGCTGCTATTGGTATTGATGCAACGTTAATGCATTGTAACCCATCTGTCATTTTCAAATGGTTGATGCTAGATTGGATTAGTGGGAAGGAAGGGAATGTTCCATTGTTGACCATGCATTTGTGTCAGTAAATATTGGTATCAATAAGCAGTATCTACCTTGATGTACTGGTATTATTAAAACCCTAATTATACCCATTCCTTGTCCCCCATATCTCCAGTTGAGTACAGTTTGAATAGCTGGTGGTTAATAATAAATTTAATTTCAAGTCATTTCAGTGTACAAGTGTGTTAGCTAGCTTGGTGTGTATATATCATGCCAGATTGCTAAATCGTTTTGTAACCATTCAATTAAACTTTATGTGGTTGGGTGGGTTTCTACAGTAAAACATGTTAAAAATCATATAGGGGGGCTTATGGACATGACACTGGATCTACATTAAGACTTTTAGCTCCCATATTGAGTTAAAGAAACAAACTTGTCATGACTGATCAACGAGACAGAAAACAATGTACTGAATTTACCTGCTTTAAAATTTCCACATGTATAAAATATCCCATGCACACACAGTACCAAAACGTTGAAAGACCAAACTGGCATGTGATATGATCCATGAAAAATGATGAGCACATTCAAATCAAGTAAAGCCAGTGAATCACTTTATTCCCCATACAAGTTGTTTGGGGTAAGTGCAAAATGATGTGCACACACATACTTGTGGTGTTCAGCACATATGTGTTGTGAATCCGAACTCACACATTTATCTCACACATATACATGCAGTTTGATGCTGTCTTCTTCACATTGTTAAATCTTCCCCCAACATTCTGTCTTTCACATTCCTGTCCCCGTTTTGTCGAGTGATGCTGCCTCTCTGCCTCCTCTCCATCTCTCCCTCTCTCCTCGCCCCACGCTCTTTCATCTTTTCTCACTCTTTCATGCTTTCTTTCTGTCTTTCTCCCCCCCCCTCTCTCTCATCTTTTTGTCATTCTTGCTCTCATATATATATATATTCCCTCTTTGATGCTATTCCTGTTTTGACTCAAAACACCTAGAGACAAAAAAACAGTGTAGCGTATGAGCATGTGTGTGTACTTCTTTTGTTTTTTAGCACAAACTAAGCTTTAAGTGTAAATGTAGTTTTTACCATGTACAACTCTGACGTGTTAAAAAGCCTATAAAGGTTTATATATATATATATCTCAATGGGACATATCACATGTAGGTACTTAAAATTCAACACACACGTAATTATAGTGCATCATTGTTGCAGGAACAAAACACTATTTCCAAAATATTAAAGGGAAAAGAATTACCGGAACATTCTCAGCTTGAAATGAATGTCAAAATATCTTTGGTTCATTTGTCATTTATCAAACTTCCAATGTGGAAACAAAAGTTTTATAAAGCAACGAAGACATGAGATTTCAATTGTGAGTGTGTGAGAGATTGTGTATATTAGAGCCGTAATCAGGACTATGATTGCCATCTGCCTCTTTGTTGAGTCAAAGAGACACTGATTACAAAGAAGTAAAAGAAAGGTATTAAAAAGACATGCAAAACGGAGCGAGAATATATTTAGAAAAAATGTGTGAATAATGCACTCTGGAGAACTGCAACAGAGCCATGAAGTACGAGCTGTGTGTTGTTGAAGAAATGGAGGTGAGAGAGAAACAAATGGCAAGGGGGGAAGAGGATACAAAAGCGGAGAAGAGGAGGTGTAGTAGTATATATTTAGAGAGGGAAAGAGAAGGGGTGGCTGACATTTCTGATCCTCATTTTGTAATTGAATAATAATCTCCTACGGGACCTGACCTAGAATCGTAAATGTGTGTGAGAGAGAGGGACTGTGTTTTTGCGTGTGTGTGCGTGTGTGTGTTCCTGCCACACAAAGGGGACAGTTTTTGGGTCAGAAGAAATGAAATACTGCCACCTACTGTTTAAATTGTGTCCTCGCACACGTTGAGAGTGAAAAATGAGCCGCCTCCATAAGTCTGACAGAGTTCAGAAATAAAACTTATTTTTCCTTCAGGCAGGAGATATATTTTGTAAAGGTCAATGAGATAAATCATCTTCTTCTCTCTTCTCTCTCTAACTTTGTGCTGCTGAATTTCAGGATCTGCACTTTCTTGTTCTCATTTTCTGTCTCCCAATTTCCATATAATCTTGTCTGCTCGCTTTGCTACGGCAAATTAATTCCATTAATGTCACTTAGACATAGCGCCATCTAAAGAGATGATAATGTAATCTCTTGAACTCGTCCAGCTGGGTCCAGTTTCTCAGTAATGTCCCTCTGTCTCTCTCACTCTTTCTTTTTACAGCTTGCGAAGAGAGGGCTATACAGTTCAGGTCAATGTCAACGATTACCTGGACATCTACTGCCCGCACTACAACCTGAGCCAGCGGGGGCTGCTGGAACGAGGCATGGTGGAGCAGTATGTGCTTTACATGGTCAGTTACCGTGGCTATCGCACCTGTGACCCTCAGATGGGTTTCAAGCGTTGGGAGTGTAACAGACCACACGCCCCCCATGCGCCAATCAAATTCTCAGAGAAATTCCAACGCTACAGCGCCTTCTCGCTGGGCTATGAGTTTAACGTGGGCCACGAGTACTACTACATATGTAAGTATTTATTGCATGCATTCACTGTCCATTCAGTTGTACACAAATATTTGGTGGCGCCTTTGGAAATTCCATGTCTTAAGAACAGTTATTTTAATGCACTGTAGCTCCTTATTTGCTTAATTTAACATATTGGGTAAAATATATAACAAAAAATGTGACCGATTAAATATCATGCCCCAAAAACATATATGTTATGCTTGATTTGTTTATTATATTCCAGCAACACAATGCATAGTTCTTTTTGAAATTCAGAGACGGAGATCGTCTGCTCAAGGAAATGTGTATATACTGATAAATACAACACTGTCTGCTGAAATGTGGTTTGAAATTATCTCTTCCTCAAAAAGGGAAATCCCCACTAACAGATTATCGTCCTAGTAAGGGCTTTGTGTCTCCTCTAGTCTGAAGATGTACTTAAAGAGCTGTGGCATCCCACGGGGATCTGCCTTCAGATCCCTTCTGTTCACCATATACACTATATGGACAAAAATATTGAGACGATTGACCATCACACCAAAAGGGACTGTAATGACAATCAAATCTTTAATATGGAGTTGGTCCCCTTTACAGCTATAACAGCCATCCTGGAGTCCTGGGAATTCATGGGAATTCCTGGGAATTCATGCATTCTGTAGACCATTTATGAGCTCAGGTACTGATGTTTGATGAACTCATCCAGCCATGTCTTTATGGAGCTTGCTTTGTGCACTGGGACACAGTCATGCTGAAATAGAAAATGGTCTCCCCCAAACTGTGAACACAAAGTTCTTCTTGGAAATGTCTTGGTGTGCTGGAGCATTAAGATTGTCCTTCACTGGAAGTAAGGGGTCTAGCCCAAACCCTGAAAAACAGGATTGTCCCAATATTTTTGTCCATATAGTGTACATGCAACACCAGAGCCAAGTCACCCACTGCCATGATCTGAATGTTTATTGTAATGTAGATGATACATAGATTTATATTAGTCGCAGGACTTCTACGTCCCTCCCCTCCATTCTCACTCTCTAACTGACAAGACAGACCTAAAGATCCTGATGAATGCTAATGTGGTTACAAATTAATAACTGATTCAATATGATCACTGATGGCACCACACTCACTGCTTGTATCCTGTAATTGATACAATATTTAAAGCCATATCATTTTCTCTTACATTACGTCTCGCACCCAGCACCAGCAATTCTAAAATGATCATTCATGTTTTTATTACATCCCAATAAAATGATTGCAATGCTTTGTTTTGCACTGGTCTGACAGCTAAGTCAGTAACTCACTTCCAGTAGACTGAAAATTATGCTGCCAGAACCCTAACCCACACAAAAAACTCACCACAAATCACCTCCATTTTCCATAACTTTAACTCTCTGTTCTACATTACTATATCAATATAAAATAATTCTGTTCATATTCAAAGCTCTCCATGGTTATGCTCCTTTTTATCCAACAGACTTACTTCAGCCCTTCTCTCCCACTTAGATCTTCATCTTCTGATTTGTTTTCTGTCATGATATTTAAGTTGACTGCCATGGGTTTCCGGGCAGTTAGGGACTCAGGCCTGTGGAACTTCTCTCCCATGTTTAAAACTTCCATTTTAAGCCTCATCTCTCGATCTCACTAGCTGGATTTTTTTCCTCTGTAAAGCACCCTACGGTTGGTAAAAGTGCTATATATAATAAACTTGTTGTTATAACCACACAATGCTTTGCCATACTTCCCCCAAGTTTTTTTTTTTAATGATTTACAGGAACTGCCTCCTACACACACCACCCACACTAATTGGATTTTTCTGCTCCACATGTTTCCCGCATAGCCCCATGAGATCTCAGTGCATTTAAAATGTTGCTGAATTTTACTTAATGACCTGGTGGGCATCTTGTATTGTCTAGTTTGGACTGCTGCTGTGTTTTTTCTCCTTTAACTGAACAGACAAAATAAACAGATCTTTGACTCTCAGTGCGTACAGTAATCGTTCCAAGAGCACCCGCATATAGTGAAAATCCGCATTGTTGTGTTTTGGTTAAAAAGCATATCTGAAAACACCCTAAATGTACCCCCAAATATGCTCCCAAAACACTTTAATTTTATTTTAAACTCAGTTTTGTCCCGTCTGAGGTGAGTAGGGGCGCAAGCACCAACACAGACTTCCATAAGTGGATCAGGGATAGGGTTTTATTAATACGATATACAGGTTACAAACAGAAAACAGGCACGGTGGCCAAGTCTAACCAGAACAGGGGACAGGAGGTGAGGGTATGCTGGCATACTGAACATAGGATAGACTGGTTCAAATACAGAGAAGACTAAACTAGGAACCAATGAGGAGACAGACAATAATGAGGTGAGTAGTGCAGGTGAGGAGAGGTAATCAAGGGGTGACTATATACAGGTGAAAGGAGACAGGCAATACTGTCCAAGGTCGAAAGTGACCCCAGGTGGTCACAGACGGGTACTGGTCCCGGTTACCGGTGGTCACCGGCAGAGATTGTGACAATTTGGGGGCATATTTAAGGTGCTTCCAGTCTGGCTACAGCCTGCCCTAAGCTACTTTGTTTGAAAAGATCTAGAAAAAAATATTGCCACAAAAAAGCAAAAAAAAAAAAAAAGAGAGAGAGGAGGATATTTGCAGTTTCCTTGTTATTGTGGGGATTTCCACGTAGAACTATGAGTTCGGTTCTCCAAAAAATCCTGGTGCGACTGAATCCGCGACTCGATTCTACAAGTAATACTGGGCTTCACCAAGGAACACACTGATATACTGTACATGCAGTCACTATTTACTGCATAATACTGTTATTTGTACTTATTTTAGTTTAGTATATTTATTAATATTAATGTGAAAAACACACTTTTTGCACAGTACGGTATGTAATAATAAAAAAATGGATCAGATGTATTGTATATGATGTTGGCTTGGACTTTAAAAAGCTCTGAGGCTTGGACTTTAAAAAGCATTCAGCACTACTTGACTTGATGTGAGGTGGGGTTGCCAACAATGTTCAGTCAAGCTGATATCTGGAAAATCTAATGAACGTTAGAACCCCAGTTTTCCCTGCAGTGCGCTACCATCCGCTGACTTGTCTTCTTCCCACAGTGCATCCTGGTGCCATATTTTAGAAATAAACAGGACTTATTGGACCAGGCATCTTTTTTCCATCGCTCCAAAGTCCAGGTTTGATGCTTGCATGCTCATTGTTGGGTGGACAGGTTTAAACCAGACAAGAAAATCTTTGTTGGTTTTACAAATGGATATGCCATTTATAGTTTGTGTCCAAACTGGCATGTAAATAATATAAATAATAATACAGGCTATACGTATTACATGTGTGTAAATCTTCCAAAACATTAATGAACAATAGCAGCCTTTATAGCAGCTGATACATGACAGAAGAAGCCTCTGTAATTGCAGATGAAGCTAGATGATAGTTATTATGTAGACCAGTGGTCACCAGTGACACACACACACACTGCATTTGTCATGCTGCCCCTCCCCCCTTGCTTAACATGCCAACCAATCAGGGGCTTCTGATAAAGTTCATTAACCAGAGCGGACGGCTGGGAAAATATGGCAGGGTTGGTGTCCACCAATGTAGAAATGATAAAACTCTCAGTAAAGGGTTACCAAAATATACCCAATTCAAACAAAAAGAAATGATTTTAGCCTTTCAGTTGTTAGAAGCCCTTGTTACAAACAGGACAATTTTGTTGATCCTGTCGGTGAACCCTGATTTCTCTGGTTTTCCTACAAATATGTGACATTTTTGTCCTGAAACTGTCCATAAACAAACACACACATACATACACTATGTTGCTCTTTTTCACTCTCCTTTTCTTTCATGACAAGTTGAGCTGAAAGGCATAATCATGATTTTCTGAGTAGTAATTAGCGGAGACTGCAGCCCCAGCCCCCTAAACACACACACACACACACACACACACACACACACACACGACCTAGCTGTTGCCCTCTCTTCATCTCGCTTCATTCCCCATCTTGTCTTCATTCTAATACACATTATACATTATAATACAACTTAGGTAAATTATTAAGGCTGTCCAATAACATCTGGATCATATCAGTATATGCAAATACTTGCTTTACAACATTTTTAAAGTGCTTAGCTACAGTGATAAAATATCTGAATTTTATTCTTTGTATTTACTGCATTCACAACCCCACAGTGGTTGAAGCACAAATCCCCAAAAAAACTCTCTCTCTCTCTCTCTCTCTCTCT
>JBBPDB010000140.1:4389338-4403927 GCA_037974465.1 Brachypetersius altus
TTGTATATGAAGAGAGAGAGAGAGAAAGAGTGAAAGAAGAAAAGAAATGTGAAATTCTTCCTCTGCATTTGACCCATTCACCAAGTGAAGCAGGGTACTTCCACCAACAAGCTGGCACCCAGGAAGCAGTGTGTGGAGACGGTACCTTCCTCAAGGGAACCTCAGTGATGACACTAGCAGCTGGGATTTGAACCCACAACCTTCTGATTGCGGAGCCAGTTGCAAATCCTAAAAGTCACAAAGTGGCCAGTGATTAGTGGTAGAATATGTGTTTGTAGTAACTGGACAGTGACAGATAAGCTATGAAATTGGATTAGCATAAATTGTCTTCCATTGAATTAGCAGGATTAGTACCAAAAGACAGTTTCCAGCGATGAGAAAAATAAACATTTGCTCTGAAAATATTGATGCACAGTTTCCGCTAATAACATTTCTCTGTTGGGGCCTGCTATGCCGAAACCCAACCCGTGGTCGACAAAATGAAAGCCCTGCTATTCATCCCCATGTCAACAAAGCAAGAGCTGATGTTTAGAAAATTGATTAAGCACACTTGTTTAGCATGTGGCTTTAATTATTTCTAAATCCACCTAGAATGGGCACTGACATTGACCGCCTGGTAACCAATCATACAGTATGTCTGCCAAAACTCATCTCTACCCATTGTGAATGCGATGCATCCAAACTCATCCTTTTCATTTTGGCCACAGACTTAAGTGAATCATGTGAAACGACTCCACTGAAAGTAAATAATATGATCTAATTTGATCCCATAGTGTAGTTATGCTGCTCTTGCTTTTTTATCATAATAAATAATAGAGCAAATGATCATACTAGAATAGAGTATGTGTCACCAGCATAACACACATATTGTAAATATCTCTTTTCAGTCTCTGTCTTAATGCTGTCTCCCTCCCTCCTTCCTGACTTGGACTCGAAACTTATTTGATTTGGTCTTTACTTGGAATCAAACCTTATTGGACTTGGTCTCGTCTTGGACTCAAAACTCATTGAATTTGGTCTTATCTTGGAGTCAAACATAATTGTACTCGGTCGAGACATGGACATGAACTTGGTCTTGACTTGAACCTTATTGGACTTGGTCTTGGCTTGACCTCAAACCTCTTTGGACTCTGTACTGACAAGGGCTTGATAAGATTTTCATATGTACATTTACATTTACATTTATAGCATTACGCAGATGCTCTATACATGTAATACGTCACCACATGTATTAGCCAGTTTTTCTTTTTCTTTTGATCTACGGGTGTTGCTAGTTAATAGCTCAACCAGGAGTGCAAAATAACACAGGTCAAAATCCTCAGAGATCAGTTTATGTGGGTTTTGTAGTGTTTTTCATGCTGATTTCATATCTGTGTTTAGTTTTTTCCATATGTACAGTTTTTGTGATGAAGCTAGTTATAAATTGCATGATCGTTGGTATGTATAATTAGCATATAATAATCATATGCTGAGCATTTTTTAAGAAACAGCAGTAGCTGACTGACACTGATCATTATATCTATGCCACAGTGTGGCCTGTCTGACTTCACACTGGAAATATTGAAACAGTTCTTGATTGGTGCTGTGGTTTAATAAAAAACGCATGCAAGTCTATTGCGAATCTAATATAATTCAAAAAGTTGATGTGACTAAAGAAACTAAAAGCAGATCTGAAGTCAAACTGGTTTAGAAAAGTGTGTTGTGGTTTCTGATGATTACCAAAAAAAATGTTTTTGTTGACCAGTGTAATCAGTTTCTAGTTCTCTATTACAGCAACAGTAAAACAATGCAAATGCAAAAAACTCAAGCTTATTTTAATGCTCTTTGTTCTTTGGAAGACAGGGAGGACATTTATACCAGCTGCCCCTGTTTTTGATCAAATCTGATTGGTTGTGTTGGGAACCATTGTGAAATAATCTAAAGCAACAAGGCATTAGAGGAGATGCATTTCCGCAATTCTGCACCATCAGGTAGCTTATTGCATTTATAAAATAGTGAAACACATTATCCAACAAACAACAAAATACATCAAATTTGACAGAGTCGAATTACATTTGACCTCAAGTTAAGACCAAGTCCAATTTATTTAACGCTTCTTCTATCAAACAATACTGTTTCTTAAAAGTAGACTGTTTTTGCCAAACAACACAACGATCAAAAAAGATTCAATTAACCGTGCAACAGCTTTTTTTACATGGCACATTAATGCAAAAGTAAATGATGGACGTGTGCGGTCATATGAATGTATATCCAGTATTTTGCCTTTATTAAATGAGATGAAATCAACCCCTTCATCATTTTGTTCCTGCTGTGTAGGTTTTTCTCTCTGAGGCTCCTCTCATGGCCACTCAGTAAGGGTTCTTTGTGGCTGTGTTGGGCTGCAGTCCAGGCAGCCATGTGTGTTTGATCTGATTTGTGCTGAAGTGTCTTTTAGAGTTTGCATGAGGCCCCAAGCTTCTGCCTCTATGTGTACCATGCTGTCCTGTCAAGTCCAGCAACAGCCTGACCATCTCACGCTATTGTATTCAGCCCATAATAAGGACACCAGACAAAAGCTATCACATGAACAATATTCCGAGGTTTTCCAAGCCTTCCCTTGCATAAATGGTACCATGTCTGGTGCCCAGGCTGAGCGATGCTGCATCAATATTTTGAGAGCAAATGTTTGTTTTTCTCATAGCTGGATGGTGCTTGTGCTGCCTAACGAAGGCTGAGCCACATTAGCCACATTTCCATTTCTTCACAGTGCAGATTTTTCCTTTCGTGACATGTAGAGCAGGGATTACATCCAGCGTATTCCTCTGATTGATGGGTCTATGAGTCTGAATCCCTTCTGTAAGTATATTTATATAGAACGCTCATGGCTGGTTGAACTGAATATGTTCCTAGATAGCACAGGTTTGTTCCAGTTACAACAGGATATTGCCTAAGAATTGCATTCTATTTTCAAATGTCATATCATCAGACACATGATTTAAAATTTGACTGTCATATCATATTTTATTCATCGCATTGGGCATCCAAAGATCTCGCTGCCATTTCCTCTGCAGCAATGCAGTAAAGTGTTCGGAAGTCGTTCATTTTCCATAGGATTTCTGGCGAAAGGTTGGAGCACAAATGTTGGCGAAGTAAACTGGGCAGAGTCAGTATGAGGAGCTTGATCACTTCCTAATTTATGTCATGATTCTACCAATCCTGTTATACATTATTCAAAAACAGTTCAGGGTTCTGGCAAGAGAGTCCTTTGTAAATGGGTCTTAACCGCTAAAATACAAATAATTATATAATAGTATTGTATAATTTTTCTAGTTTTGGAACGTAGAAGAAAGTATTACATAAAAATACAAAAAAGTTACCGACATTTTACCATTTTTCACAGCAAAGTTTTGAACAGATAGAAGCTGCTGAGTGCTGATTGGTTGGCGAGCTGAACAGCTCATTCATGCTCACCCCTGTCATCAATGCTGTCCAGACTCAATCCGTTTTTCCTGTGGTCAGACTCAGCCATCAGTCTAGCCTAAGATTCTAGTTGGTCTCAAGGAGGCACAGAAGGAGGCGAATGAGCAGACATCCATTCTTTATTTAGAGGAAAACACAAACTGGCTCAAGGGCCAAGAACAGAAACGAGATCATAGAACAGACACAACTCAAAGTTCCTATGTTGGTTGTCAGACAGCCCATAAACCTAAAAGCAGACTGTTTAAGCTGAGAACTCAACACAAAAACACATGCTAATCATTACTGCCTCATCCCTGGCCAGCCGTGAGCTCTTCATGCTTTCCCTGACCAAAGATGAGACCACGCCCCCAGTCAACACTGGAGGTCTGAAACAATGGAGGCCTCTAGCAGCAACCGACTGGGGATATAACAGTCACTGACTATCTGGTAATCAACTATCATGACTTTACATAAAATAAGATAAGATAAGAAACAACTTTATTCATCCTGAGGGAAAATATTTTTTCACAAACATGATCAGTGCAACAAGGAGAATAAAGATAAGAAAATAAAGAGTTTTTAAAAAATCCAATAACTTTTGTAATAATCCAAATGGAATAACAACATAACTAACAATCACAATACCATATATAACATGTCAGAATATTAGTGCAAGTGATTATGAAAAGCGACTTTGTGTTTGTGACATTACAATATGATGAATGCAATAAAAAAACAGCGGGTGGTGAAGGGATGAGACTAGCATTTGAGATTAAAAAAATTGATGAATTATGTGGCACAATCTGACTGAGAACAGAATGACATGAAAGCTGCAAAAGGATCACCCACAGAACAAGAAAGAGTTAGAAAGATAGAAAAGGTAGAAAAGATGCTTACATGCTTATGATGGCAGTGGGCAAAACAACCAATCAACTTGTCACCTCTTCAACCAATCAGCACTCAGTAGTTAGAATGCTGGCATCTTATTACCAGGGATCTGTTTGCTGTAGAAAAAGGGAACAATGCCAGTCATTTTGGTGGGGGGGGGTTGTATTTTCAGAAATTAAAGAATAGCACACAATATCACAAAAGCACAATAATTTGAGTCTGGTGGTCTATGCTCCATCTCCACCGCTGTGAAACAGTAATGCGTTTTCTTGTATCTTAGATAGAGAAGAAATACAGGAGAAGCTGATTGTGATGGTTTCAAACGTCCCAATCACCTAAGCACCTCTGAACCTGCAGGAGTTGGGATGAGTGTGATTAGGGTGCATTAACAGGCTGAAATGGATTAGAATATCACAATGTGCATACGTGTTTTTGCCAAGCAGCGTTTCAGTGTAGGAAATTCTAAATGTGAAAGTGACCATTCTACCATATGTGAACACACCACAGCACACAGTGTGAACAGCACAAAATTCTTCCTCTGCATTTAACCCATTCACCAAGAGAAGCAGCAGGCAGCCAGGAATACAGCATCAGGATACTCTAGCACTCTTGGGAATCGAACCCACAACTTCCTGATAGCAGGGCAAATATCCAAACCCCTGCTGCTAAATACATTTGTGATAACGTATTTTCCCACAATCTGTTTCTCGCTCATTCTTAAAAACATTGGTTATCACTTTCATCTGTTGAACTTTACAACCTAAAACAACCAATGTTGAGCTAGAGTTCAGAACTGCCTGCATGCAACGAGCGATTGGCTGAGCAACTAGAGGTAAAAAGTTGCTGCAGTTGTGAAGTGTTAGACACTCTGCTGTCATCAGTTTCTTTGCTTGTGAGATGAGAGAACCAGAAAGAAATCTATGACAAGCAGTCCAGTGTTTTTCTCTATTTACCTTTGACTGTTTTGTTTCACACAGTGATGCTTCTCGCCTGAAAATTTCAACAGTTGTTCGGTAAGACTTCAGTTACTATTGAAATGTACCAAGAGGGGACTGAGATTCAGTCAAAGACATAATAATAAAATACATGAAGTCCAACACCTTAAAAAGCACTAAGAAAATCACTTTTCCATATATTGTGTTATAGGTGTAAACTGAAGTGCATAAATTGAATCTGTCTACATGCAGTAGCCCACAATCATTAACAACCATGATTTAACACACTGTTGCAACTTGCTTGACTATAAAGTCAGTTTAACTGTTGCAGCCAGAAAACTGTATTTTCCTTATGTTTTTGGACCCAGAACATTGTTTCTGTATTCAAGACTACATTTTCTTAACTTCCACAACTAAGACTGACCTTTTAAAGCTGCCTAAATAGATATTCAGTTTATTTCATTTCAGTTTAATTTATATAGCGCTTTCACAAACAATGCTGTCACAAAGCAGCTTTACAGATTTCAGGTCCAAGCATCTAGTGAGCAAGACAAGTGCAACAGAAGCTAGAGGAAGAAACCTCAGGAAGAACCAAGACTCAAAAAGGGAACCCATCCTCCTCTGGTCGACCCAGAGAGAGAGAAAATGTCTCTATTGAGAAAACTAACAAAAGTGTTTAGTTTAAACATTTGGCCATCTATGTCTGTAGTCCACAGCAACAGGAACAACAATCTTGCCCTGAGCTTTGAACACCAGTTGCCCTTGGATGGGGAGAGCACGTGGGGAGCCGAAAGTAGCCAAAAAAACTTGAGGAGACTTGGACAAGGGGCTGTAGCGGACACCGCCCCGGGATGAAGTGATGAGCTGAGGCCCAGCTGATCAGTCGGGCTAGATGAATGCACAACCGTTCCCCTCTGAAAGAACAGAGTTAGTTATGATTGTGTTTGCAGGGTAAACACTGTTAACTGAAATTGTGAACTTACACAGAACTATCACAGAGCTATCACTTAATTTAATTTAATGTACTTCAATTATTTGACTTTCTAATGCTCCTTTACGGTTGATATAATGGACAATGAGCCACAAACCTCACCTGGACCACCCACCCCTCTTTCCTCAACAAAAAGGCACAGCAGTGCCTTCACTTTTCAGATGACTAAAGCAAACTTCCCTCCCCCCACCCTCGCAGTGTTCCATAGGGGCAACATAAAGAGCATTCTGAACAGGTGCACCTCTGCTTGGCACAGCAGTGCCAGAGCTGCACACCAAAAGAGGCTGCAGCGGATTCTTAAAACAGCTGGTAACATCATCTGTCATTTCTTCCCACACCACAGGACATCTTCCACACACAATGCATCAGAAAGGCCTCCTGCATTGTGCATGACTCCTTCAACTCCTCACACGGACTTTCACTCTGCTCCTATCCGGCAAATCCTACAGCAGCATTAAAACCTGATCAACCAGACTGTGTAAGAGCTTTTTCCCACAAGCCGTCAGACACTGCCTGCCCTCCACTCCCCCACACACACATCTGAACTGTGAACTGTACTGTACTGTACACATTACTCTTTTATGATGCACATGTATTTACACACACAACATGCACAGAACAAAACCAGTTCATTTTAAAGGTGGATTAGTTTTGATAGTATTTAGAAATAGTGACAGTTGCATGAAGTACCTCACATACCATAAAGAGTGTGTGAACGTGTGTCTCTGCCTCAGGTTAGCTTTCTCAATTAAATTAATTTTGATGTGTTGCAAAAAGGCGTAGAGATCTTGTTCACTCTTTCACACCTCAGAATGTGTGATGTTGGACCCACCTGAAGGTTTTTTGGGTTAATTGCTTGAGAGCTGTTGGCCATTACACTTAAATATCAAAGTTTTACTTTCAAAGGCAACCTAAAATAGACTGAAACAGGATTTATTTGATATGCCTTTGCCTGCAGTACATGAATTTCTGCTAATTCCTGTCTGTTAAATTCCAGAGTGTTCCAGTTCCAGTTCTTGATGGACACATTTTTTCCTTTTCAAAAAGGTCCTCTGCTTGGGTAGATGTAGCTCTGGTTATGCTGCCTACCTACAGTAGAATACAGTATCTTTCACAATACTGTATTTATTCACATGTTGACTGAACTAAATGGTGCTCTGTCCTGTTGCTTTGTTATACCTGCTGTTTTTTGCCATCATTGCACTTATGTAGTCCTGCTTTGTTCCTTTTTGTTTCATTGTTTCTGTGTTTTTTGGTTTTTGTGCACCACGGTCCTGGTGGAACGTTGTTTGGTTTCACTGTGTACTGTATTTCTAGCTGAAATGAAAATAAACCTACTGACTTGACTTGATCTGCTGATCTGACTTGTGAAAGAGTGTGTTTTCCTACAGACAGTAGCAGCAAAATAACTCACACTCTTGTCAACTTGTCCAAAACTTTGGGGCTGACTGTTTGATTCAGTTCCGTGTATTAGGAGTGAGTAGGATGCCAGCGTCTTGTTCATACCAGCCTAGTAACAAACATACATGCATACTCTCAACCATTTATCTACACAGGTCAAGCATGAGCACATTCTTGGCTATGTGTGTGTGTGGTTACATTTGTTTGAATGTACAAAAAGTGCATTTTTTGTTGCCTTTTGTGTTAATTTATTTGAAATTCTTTTACCAATTAATTTAAATTTTGAATACTACCTCTATGTAAGACAAGTTAGAATTCAATTACAATTAAACTGATCTATTTGTAAAACTACTGTTGCTGACAACAGAATAGATGTGCCACACGCACCAGTCACGTGAAATGCACAAGGTCCTGGAAGTGACGTTGTCACAGCGTATATAAACCGGAAGAAGGTAACACACAGCAATCAGAGTCTCGATGCCAGTCTATTCTCCTCTCTTTAAATACTTTCTGTATGTGTTAGATCTTGTGGAGCGTTCTTATTTCAAGGTGCATGGTTTACCGACAATCTCATGTACATCCGCGATTGGGTTCCTCCACTCCGCTACACTGGGCTAACTGTAGTTCAGGTACATTCTAGTCTTGCCTTCGCGACAAGATGGGTTTTGATCTTTGCCTTCATAAACAATGTTAGACACTGTGATGCACGTTTACTCTCTACGGAAAACCATGTACCTTAAATTTTACTGTGAAATGATATATCGCTATACATCGATATACAGCCATTTCCACCTCCAGTTATCACAGTAATAAAAACTGGAGGTGGGGTGAGGGGGGGGCTGAATGACCCCCACATTTTAGGATTATTTAAAATGCTAAAAAATAGACTTGTAGGAGTTAGGACTTAATCTTCAGTCTATGTGGAGTCTGTATATTTATTTTAAGTTAATTTTGTTTTATTTTGAATCTGCAGTAGGCAGGCACTTTCTTTAGCTTCCCCTGCAAACTGCTTTTGAGGGTCTGATGCTAACACACACTCTGGGTATACAGAGGGGTTGGCTAGTACTGGGGTCCTAGGTTCTCCCTTATTCAGATTTTGTTTCAACCAATATATCTCACTTGGTGTGCATTAAGTATTAAATAGCATGTAGTTTGACTTTGGGCGTGACAGCATAAATTAACCTGCCACATCCCAATGTCCTGATGAGCAGGATGTGCATCAGCAGTCTCATGTGTCAGCTATGTCTTCATATTGTAATCTCTCCTCTCATTATAGCTTGTTCTGCATCAAGGAAATAAAAAAATCCATGACATCACTGTGTGCGCTATGAATATGGCTTAAAATTTCCACACCTACCTGCATCCTAGGGACTACTATTACAATTACCAAGAGAGCTCTGGCCTCGTGTTCACCTGTGGGGGCAGTATTTATTCTTTATATGTTTACATGTTGGACATCTAGATTTGTAGCTCTACATTGAAAACAAAGTTTTGTTCTTTGCTAAAACTTACAATTGACATTATTGTTTAAAAAATCCTCCTGATACGGTGTCGTTTTATTTGCGTTAGTCAGGAATTCGGCTGAAATTGCTCCAATGAGCAGAAAAATGGGCGGCACTCAGTCTGTGCTCACCTGGGACAACAAACGCCCACAAAAGCCTGATCCGTCTCGACGAGGCCTCTGAGTTCACAGAATTACAGAAGGCCACTCACTCCAGAATTGCTGCTTAATAAACTTCTAAAAAACTAAAAATGTTGCAGATTCAGATTAAATCTGTTGTCACTTAAATGGCCTCCTTACTTTAAAAAGGGATTTAGTGAAGCATGAAGCATAGTTTCATTAATTCCCTTAAGCACGTTCAGCGTCCTGCTAAGACAAAAGATTTTAATGTATGAATGCCCTAGAGATTTTAATGGATGCTCTTCCATCACATCTTTCTTGTCATCATTTGCAATTACTTTCATAACAACCAACCTCCCACATGACCTCTTTTAATCCTCCGTTGCACTCACCCTGAACTCCTTTATTGTCCTCCAGACATGTTCTTGCATGTGAAGCTATTGGGAGTGCTTGTTCTCCCATTCGACATCCAGTCTTTGAATGGCACAATCAGTAATGGGCCAGATCTTCAGATCTTTTTCGGTCATTTTCTTGGTATCTTACAGATCACTGGACTGTTTGATTGAACTACAGCTGTTAATCTCACTTATAAACTTGCACTGAGTGGAAATTAAAATATTGCAAAGAACCAGAGGAGTCGAAAGGAGAAATTCTGATACATTCTTTCGACCCTGTGAACCCTTGGTCATTTTATGTATCTGTTCTCATATGTGTCTCCATTTAATCACACTGAAATCGGTTTGCTCTGTGGGAAGTAACATATAAATCATCTTGTATAATCTCAATAACCAGTCTCCCATGTTGCTCCTCATTTATCTGTCTCATTCAAACAAGAAGCTCAATCTTACACAACATTGTTAATTCCCTTAGAAGAACATTCATGCTGCTGTATCATCCAGCTAAAAGAAGACTGAGTGATCAGACTTTAATCTGTTCTAAATGGGTGTTGCGTGCCTATATTTTAATGCAGATAAGCACCGTCTGGACATAATCCTGAGACTAAAGACACAGGAAATGACCATGTGTAAATGGGATTTAAGCAACAGTCATTCAAAATTAGTATCTGAATGTGACGTTCATGGAGCGGCCACTAGGTGCCGCAATCAGGGTTTGATTCTGGGACTCTTATTTTGAATTCAGTGTGTATAGAGTCTCAGTGTCGGGTGTTTTGTGTTTTCATTAAAGTGATTGTGTGTTGTGATTGGTTCCTGTTTAAGTAGGTTTAGTATTTAACTTCTGTGAGTTCATGTTTCAGTTGCTGGTCAACCCTCACAAATACCCTCACCTTCCCTGCTCCTTGTGTCTCTTAGATGTAGTTTTGCTTTGTGTTTAAAGGTCCTTGTGCCTCTTTATTTTCTGTATGTAGAGTCTGTGTCTTTTATAATAAAACTCCATAAAATGGAATCTGCTTCGCCTCGCCTCACTCCCGTGCACGGCGACGTGACACTGAATTTTATACAAATGCACAGGCGCAACTACTCCGTGTCCTGTCTTTATATTTTAAAGTTTTTAAACTTACAACAGTAATTCAAGACCTTTGGTAATAGTAAGCTGTGCCCTCTCATAAGGGGAGTTATTTTTACATTTCTGCTGCCTACAGCTCTTTGTTTCAGCTGCTTGCATGCTGCTAATGATAATACAGCTAGTAGCAGTGACCAACTCTTTGTTTATACTTGTGTCCAACTGATCCCGCTGAGGTAAGGTGCGATAAAGAGCAGTGTGATCATCTCAGATGTTTCCTCAGAGATATATAGGGGAAAGACGCCAACGTGATGACAGCATGTAACGTCATCCACTCTGGAACCGCAAACCTCCAAAGAAGGCACCCGGATGCTTTCATCCTGATATCTGGGGATTGCACCTGGGAGACTCATGCCATCGACATTGTTAGCCTCACAGACTGTGTCACTGAGTACATCAGCTTCTATGTTCACAACACACTTCCCCAACAACAAGCCATGTGTCACCAAAGACATCAAAACCATACTGAATGATGAACGGAGGAAACATTCAGATCAGGTGACAGGGAGACATGGACCATCCATCACCATCACTGTTGATCAAGTTCTCACTTGAACTATAGTCCTGGAAAACCTAAAGGGACCACTGTAATTTTTCTACTTTATGATATTCTACTTTATGAGGTACTGATTAGTGATCACCTGAATAACATCTTATTTAATGAGGAACAATATGAAAACAGTGCTATAATCAACACACTCCTCTCACAATGAGACCAGTTGGATGGTTAAACACTACTAGCAATTCCTCAAAGGGAATTATTGCCATTTTGTTTGAATTATTCAAGTTCTGTAAACACTGCATAATTTCTCTTATTTTGATGGATTGTTATTTACTTTAAAATTATGCTTTAAAGAAATATATTTGTATATATATTTGTTAATTAGGTGAAATACTGTCACCTTCGACTACTTCGAAACTGTGGCTGAGGTAAGAATATCATCTGGACTTCATTCAGTCCATCAAGGACAATGTTGATCACCCACTCCACAATGTTGTGGTCAAACAGAGGAGTACTTTAGCCACAGACTCACCAGCATAAAGAGCTCAACTGAATGCCACAGATAACCCACAATAACATCAGACTCTACAACTCCCTGCTCTGACACACTCACACACTAATCTATGCAATCTGCTGCTGCCCAGATGTAGAAAATCACTACTTATGTCACTATTATGCAACTCGGGTGCAATTGGGTGCAACTTAAAACTACTATTTGTGTTACTAATTAACTAATTTTATTTATTGATCTAAATTATATATATCTACATCTCTTACCAACTACAGCATATTTTTTTCATAGCATAGTGTATATAGTACTAAGCACTTTCTGGTTATTTCTGGGAAGTTTATTTTGCCTGTTATTTGACACACTATATTTGATACTGTTTGTGTCTCTGCAGTTGTAGCATAAGTCATTTCCTCTGGGATCAATAAAGTTTTCAGATCCTGATTATAGTTTAACGACATGCATTTACACTTGAGGGTCAAGTTGAAATCTGGTCACCAGGGATGTGTAATACGCAAAGCAGAAGAAACTGATATCAGAAGATGGACTGGGGAACAACAGTGCCTGCATTAAACGGTGGCAGTCTAGAACAACTGGTAGATCAGAACAACTGGTAGATGCTTCACCACGTACTGGTGATTTCAATTGTTGAATGTGGAGACAAAGGCATTTACACTGTGTCATCTGAGAAAAATGCATTCAAGCAATCAAATTTGAATTTGATTGAAATGCACCTTGGGGGCTTTTAGACCAGTATTCAAATAAGACCTGGATACAAACCCAATACCCAAGATGCAAGATGCTCTGAGAGTTTTAATTATTATTAGACAATGATTATTATAGAGTGATTTTTATTACTGCTGTTGCTCACAGTTTGCTCATTACAGATCTGGACCTAGATTCAAGAAACGGTTCACACAGTTTGACACAGTATAGCTGTATATTAAACATATCTATCAATTAATTACACAGTTCAGCACGTCAAAATCATCAGAGATAAGTTTATGTGGGTTTTGTAGTGTTTTTCATGCTGATTTCAAATATATGTTTAGTTTTTCCCGCATGTTCAGTTTTTGTGATGAAGCTAGTTCTATATTGCATGATAGTTGGTATAATGATCATATAATAATCATATGCTGAGTGTTTTTGAAGAAACAGTGGAAGCTGACTGACACTGATCATTATATCTATGCCACAGTGTGGCCTGTTTGACTTTCACACTGAAAATATTGAAACAGTTCTTGTTTGATGCTGCGCTTTAATAAAAAAACGCATGCAAGTCTACTGCAAATCTAATATTAATCATCATTTAAAAAGTTTATGTGACTGAAAGAAACCTGAAATCAGCATGAAAAACTGGTTTAGAAAAGTGTGTTGTGGTTTCTGATGATTACAATAAAAATGTTTTTTGTTGACCTGTGTTAGAAAAGCATTTTTCCTCGTTTTCTTGACAATCACCTGCACAGCAACCGGAGTTAGTTATGAATTTCTGAATATAAAAGTTTCAAGAGGACAGTGATGTGGATAAACACTTCAGATCAACGGTATCGGGAGTGACTGCAGCCAGGAGTTCAGGAGTAATTCAGAAAGGAAAAGCCTTTGAGGTCGTCCCTACCTCACCGGTGGACGTCTTCAGAGATGACAGAGAGTCTTCAGGTGAGGACAGCAGCAGAGGTCTGTGTGAATAAAAAGGTAAATAGTGATAACCGCTTCAGTAAACACTCAGATCTACAGTATTATCAGCTGCTCTTGCAGCCGTTATCTGTTCTCTCGATCATCTTTTAGCCCCTTTAGTTTATTAATCAGGACCCCTACAGACCACCAGTACTATCTGTGTGGTGGAACACTCAGCACTGCAGTAACATAGACATGCTAATGGCATGTTCATGTGTATGTGTGTGTGTGTGTGCGTGTGCGTGTGTGTGTGTGTGTGTGTACAGCACAGTGCTGCTGAGAGAATTAAACACCTCAGTGTCGCTGCTGGGTCGGGAACAAACAACCAATCAGAAATACCCAGCCAGCAGTGTCCTGAGGACTCTCAGATTTTGTTCTTTCTGTTGCTCGTGGCCTGAAACCAAAGTCAGTTTTTATCTCTGCTGAAAACACTATTCATATTTTGAAGACTTTGAAAAAACATTCTAAACATGTTTTTAAATGAGAAAATATTCAAGTTTCAAACAGAAGGTGAGACAGACATTGATTAGATATTGACAGACACATACACACACATATATATACATGTACACACATATACACAAATGCATATGATAAATTAAGTATTAAACTGTTTGCAATGTACAGAGAGGGGATTAGAAACAGCCACGCTGCTGGAGATTTTAACCACTGTGTCCATTTACTGTCCACTCTATCAGACACATCTAACCTGATGGTTCATCTTACAGATGTAAAGTTTCTGATGACGGTTCTGACGCTGCACAGTTTATGTGGGTCATTCTCTAGTCCTTAGTAAGTTTCTGGCCACAGAACACCGTTATTTCTGCTGTTCTGTGTATAACAGAACCTGCTCAGCGGTGATCAGGAGTCGTGGATTCAGTCAAACCCACTCCCATGATTTACCTCAGGGAAAACAGGCAGGCAGGCAGGCATCCATAACTGTGATTCTTTATTAGAATAAACAGGAACAAAGAAAACCTGGCTCCAGGGCCGCTACAAACATGAACAGGAACGTGAGACGTAAACAAGGCATGGACCGATAACGCTGGTCCACACAAACAGAACTTAAATACAGAACATAATCACTGATACTAAACACAAGACAGGTGG
>JBBPDB010000140.1:4410152-4446477 GCA_037974465.1 Brachypetersius altus
GTGGTAGCTGACTGACACTGATCATTATATCTGTGCCACAGTGTGGCCTGTCTGACTTCACACTGAAAATATTGAAAATTACTTGATTGGTGCCTGTGGTTTAATAAAACCTGCATACAAGTCTATTGCAAATCTAATATCACTCATAATCACCCTTAATAAAATACTGAAATAACATCTGAAATCAGCACAAAAAAATGGTTTAGAAAAGTGTGTTTCTGATGATTATAAAAAATGCTTTTGTTGACCTGTGATATTAGGAATCATTTCTCAAAAATGCTCATTTGCTTTAGCCCAGTTAACCCTCACACACATATGTACATATGCATGTATATATAGGACAAATAGATCCATAAAAATCTCCCTACTCTAAAAAGTCCTCAGGAATTTCTAAATTCAGTGGTCAATGTGCAAAAGTGGACATTTTGCAAGACAGACCCAAAAAAAAGAAAAACAAATTCCTCCCTCTTTCCTGAGTTTCACCTCCTCTTTCCTGCCAGTCCTTCGCTATCAGCCCAAGTGTCCTTTAGGTACACCAGTGTGCTTTTATTTTTCTCACATGACGTACTTACTCTGCTGGTCCAGCACATCTGTGTCGACATATTAAACTAAGTATGTTGAGCTCAGGTCCCCGAGGTGCATAAATAAACTAGAGAGAGGATTTACTTAAAATGCAGAAGGCTTCAAGAAAGCAGGGTTCGAATACTTATTATTCTCCATATTATTAGTCAAAATATTTGATGTTGCACAGTTTATGTAATCTAGTCTCAGAACCTGATTTGTGTTGACCTATCGAACCCGAGAAAAGGAAAACACTTGGCCGCAAATACCTTTGGCTTTGTCATGGTGGAGTAATTAAAGATATGAATGGGGCCTTTGACAGGGACAAATCCAGATTCTCCTGTTAAAGCATGCAACTAAACAATAAGGTCCTTGAAAGCTCAAGAAAATACAGAACCATAGAGCCAGGGCATTAGTTAGCGGCCATTCCCTTTGCAAGCTGACACAAGTGCCCAGGGTAGCTTCCCATGTGTTCTTGATTGAGGGAGCGCCTAGTAATGTAGAGCTGAATGAATGAGAAGAGTATGAGTCATTAGTTACTGGCCTTGCACAATCGTTTGACTACCTATAAAGTACCCAGGCACAACAGGATATCACAGAATCGCTGCTCAGAAAATTACGACGCGAAACACGGCAGGAAGCGCTTGATGAAATCACGCTGAGACTTTGATCATCTATGATGAAGTCTACTTGATTTGCCTCCATTGTATCGCTTCACTTTTTTCCTATTCCAGCTGCTTTGTTCCATAAGAGGCTCATGCACATGTGGACAGGGCAGGAATTTGGACTTGATGTGGATTTCCAAAGCTAGTCTCAAGTCAGATCTGCGCTTTTAGTTTTGGGTTTTGGTGCTCGGGTGGTCTCTCTGTCCCAGTGTCCCAACAGTGCTTTGTGGTGGAGTGGAAGAGACTCTGATGTCCAAAACTACACTATACGGACAAAAATACTACAAGGACTTTAATGTCATTGCATTCAAGCACATAGATTTGTCTTTTAATATGGACTTGGTTCCCCTTTAAAGCAATACAGCTTCACTCTTCTTGAAAGGCTTTCCACAAGATTCTGCGGGAATTTGTGTCTGTTCATTCTGTAGAGCATTTATGAGATCAGACACTGATGTTGGACGAGAAGTCCTGGCTCACAATCTCCGTTCCAGTTCATCTCAAAGGTGCTGGATGGGGTTGAGGGCTCTGCGTGGGCCAGCCAAGTTCTTCCACACCGAACTCATCCAGCCAGGTCTTTATGGAGCTCGCTTTGTGCACTGAGGCCCAGTCATCCTGGAATAGAAAAGGTTCTTCCCCAAACTCTAAAGTTGGAAGCACAGCGTTGTCCAAAATGTCTTGGTGTTCTGAAGCATTAAGTCTAAACACAGTTTAGAGCTTTAGAAGTAAGTTTGTCCACTCTGTGGCTATCTTGGCGAAAACCTCAGGCAGTTATCTCTCAAGTCAGGCTAGCAAGTTAATTACAGATCAAATCGTTCAAGCATAGCATAACTAATTTGTGGTCGTTCTGCTCAAACAAAACATAAAAAATGTATTATTTCAGGTTGTACCAGCTACAACACATCCTCAGGTTTTGTTTTATTTGCTTGAGTTCCTTCCACGAGGCGACTGGCCCTTTTTATTGAACAGCTTTGTTCAGATCTTAAACAGCGAACTGTCTCCTTCTTTTATAATGTTTCTGATATTTTTGAGTCTGCCTTGTGCTAACGCTGTAGAAAACATAGAGAAAACGGATCTCAGTTGTGATCCCACAGCCATCCGTGGCCAGGACAGCACTGTTAGCTTTGCTCTTTCTGGGGGGTAGGATGGCCCTTCCTCTCCCATCGTTCAGCGCAATGATGGCCAGCACACATTTCTGTTGGCTGATGTAACTGACAATCAATGTTCTCCTACAAGCATGATAAGCTGTCCAATGATGTGTTAGCTGTAGCTCAAAAAAACTCTCCTACTCTCACTCTCTGATTCAGGGAGCCCTAGCTGCAGGATCTAAATGGATGACTGGGAGAGAATATTGGGGAATAAAGATACCAGGTGCATGCATGCGAAGGGACTTTGCTATTTGCTGTGTGTGCATTTTCCACCTGCCCAAGTCATCCCCTTAGTGTAGTCATGCAAGCCATGAACCGCTTTAAAGTAAAAAGTAAAGTGGCCCCTGATATTCATGGGTGAACACACCACAGCACAGCACACAGTGTGAAGTTCTTTCTCTGCATTTAACCCATTCAACATGTGAGGCAGTGGGCAGCCACCAAGAGGGGCACCCAGGGAGGAGTGTGTGGGGACGGTACTTTCTCAAAAGTACCTCAGTGGTGCTACTAGCTGTCCTGGGATTCAAACCATTACCTTATTCAACGGTACCTCAGTGGTGCTACTAGCTGTCCTGGGATTCAAACCCATGACATTCATCCCGTCCCCACAAAAAAGAAGAAATACCAAGGTCACCCCAGGCAGGAATCAAACCCAGGACCATCTCACTGCAGCACGGTCGTTGCTCTTAAGGTAGTTTGAATTTAATTCGTTTTAAATCAAAAGGCTTCCAGAATGTGTAAATGTGATTCTACCATTTGCTTCCTGAGAATGAACTCAGCCCATAATAAGCTTATTAAGACATATATTCAATGACGTTACTTCTTTAAGTGTCAAACTGTTTTTTTCTTCCCTTTTTAAAATATGTGACGACAACCATAAAAAAATATTGAGGGCTTTGTGGGTTTCAGCTCTTAATGCTGCACAAAAAGGGCTGCTAACCACCATCCCACTCCCACCTCATAACTCAAACCCATCCCTCCTTTGAGGAATCAGAAAGTTCAGAATTTTCACATCCCGTCTGTTTTTGTTCTCTTTTTTCACAGTTAAAATGAAAAATGGTTGATTTTACTGGTTGACTATATTAGCAACGGTGCTACCTGCTCAAAAAAATACATAAAGTCGGGAAATACCCATAAAGCTCTGTGTCCTGTACCTCGGAAAGTGACGACCGCAGCAGAGAAATACTGTGAAACACCAGTGTATGAAAGATGAGTTCTATTTAGCACGAGTTACATACAGAGAGCCTGAGTTCCCAGTGCAGGGAACGGTGGTTAAGGGGACCATTTTGAAAGTGTAGTCAGTTTGAGACAAAATGACCATATGTCGCTCTCACTGTCCTCACCCCAGCATATGGTTCCTGCCGTCATCCAAAAAAATGGAAAAGAGCCATTCATGTCGACATGCAGACAGTGATTGAGTGTGTGAGGGTGTGTGGCAAGAGAGTGGGAGGAAGACAGGGAGGTTAAGCTTGATTATGAGAGTATAGCTTGATTACGAGCACTTCTTGACTTTTTTGAGCACTGATGGCTTGAGGAGCCAGCAAAGACCAGCGTTTACCGAAGGCCACAATCAGGAACTAAAAAAGAGAGCCCTGCTGTCTGGACTGTCTCTATGTTTGGAGAAAAATAGAAAGTAATGCGTTTTTTAGGTGGGCGCATTGTTATAGCAAAAATGAAAATGAGTCTGGATTCCAAGAACTAGTGCAACACTGAGGGTGACTCTTGAACCTTTGGGTAACATGGTCCTGCCAGCCCTTTCTGTTGGGTTCGCCTGACTTCAATTTCACCATTAAAAGAAGTTTTTCAGTTATTCTGAGACGAAATTCAGGGCATTCAATCTTTGACTGGCAGTGACTGAGCCTTGCAGTTTATTCCCATTTCAATGCAGGCTGTTATTACTTGATGAAAATGCATTAAATGAATATCGAGTCACACCGAGGTGAATACAATACACACTTGCTTTTCACTCTCATCTCAACTTTCTTCTACTGCTGAACATAGCAATTCTTTTTAAGGCCACAGTCCCAAACCAAGAGCAATATAATATCACGCCAATATTATCAAAACCAGTCCACTCAAAACCCCAAGTCATTATCAATCCATCTAGCCGTCTATAAAGTAAAGACTGTTAACCAAACTTTCAGCTCTGGTACTTTTCAAGTCCAGCTTGAGTAACAAAGTCAAGAAAATCACATAACGTCACATTCTAGCACTCATGATACTATTTTATACCGTCAAAGTCAACTATTAAACCCATCTGCCACAAATCCTTTCACAGAGCTTGTGAGAAATGGTCATCATCTTCAAGAGGCTATTTTAGCTGGAAAAGGGCAGTTTAGGAGGGTGCAAAAAGGTTTACTGTCACATTCAGAAACAGCAAAATTAAACCAACAAAAGCCTGGCAGTGTTTAACAATGATATGTCCATTATTTATTGACATTGGACTTGAGGGCTTATCCTATTTTCCTTTTCCAGTGTTTTTTCTACATAAAGCCTGACATTACAGTGGCATTCTGGCCTAAAACATTTATGATGTGATGATGTGTTCTATAAAACAGCATCACAGCACTTAGCTTCTTTATTTGGATAGGATTAATGTTTGTATGGTTTGAACAAAAGTTAGGGGGAATCACCTAGCATGATGCTAACTGGCCCACAATGCTTCTCATTCATGTTTTCTGAAAGCACTGTTACTTTATCCTCATAGCGAAAAAGGGTATCTGTCAAAAGGTCCACAGACAAGGTCATTTGATCTCTCCCTGACTTGTCTGAACCGACAGCATTTTCGAAGTCAGAAAAAAGCAAAATGGAACAAAAGGGAGGCGCTACTGGGAAGCCTGCCATGGGCTCGGTTTGCGATCTCCACCCAGTCCTACTTTGGCGAATGGCTTTGAGGTGTATGCCTGCTTTGGGATCCACACCTTGCTAACAGATGTTAACAAAAACCCTTTCAGCTAATCAGCTTAAACAATGAGGTTTACATTACCTGAAACGCTTGCCTCTGCAAGTATGTTTAAGGAGTTAGTCGTCCATGCTGTTTCAATGTACGGCCTCTTCATGGCTACGATTTATTTATTCAATCCAGGCCTTTATTTACTTGCCAACAGCACAGCACGCCGTGCAGCTGGCATGACACCGAGCATTTCTCTTTCCTTCAAATCTAGTTGAGCAATCACTGTTGAATGTTTTAGCAAACTCTGGCCAGCCTTTCACAGTTATCTCAGTCCGAAACAGTCCAGATATACCAGAACAATTGGATATCTCAGCTCTGTGAATTGAACAAAAAAAGGTCTTCTCAGAATAATAACCACTTTATCCACAGTGATACGCTAGCCCAAGTTAATGCCATGCCTAGTTTGAGACTTTTCACATGAAATCTCCAGTAAACAGGTTTCTGGCACGTCCTTAGCATGAATGACCCAATGCTTCCTCATTTCCGAATCACATACGCCAGTAAACTACCAGTTATTTCTCATAAAAACCAAACCAAAAACTTTTTCCACTACTCTCTGGAGTCTGGTATGAAGTACACTCCCCAAACTGTCACTGAGACATCCACCTTTGCCGTCTTTAATCTATGTAAAAGGAGCTTTATGCTAAGGCTAATGCTAATACTAATGTTAGCATACTAATGTACATCCATCCCTCTGGATAAGAGCATCTGCTAAATGCTGTAAACGTATGTTGTCCTCTACATTTCATTAATATTATCTTCAATAACAGCACATTTCTGCATCACAGCCCATCTAAAAGCTTCTAAAAGTTTGTCCATTTTCTAATCCTTTGTCACAGCACAACCCGCTGTGATGGCTCAGATGGCAAGCTTTAATCACAGCACTACAGACACACATATTCCAAGAGGGGAGATTTACTACTTTTAAAACAGAGCGGATTGACGCAGAGTAGCCATGCATAGATATTTTTGCAATGAACACACGCAGACATTATTTTGTTAAATGCTTTGCTTTTTTGGAAACATAGGAGGTTCAAAAAGCCTGACAACGGGTTTTTACAGAGAAAGATATTGTTCAGCACAATACAAATGAGCCAAGGGCGCTTTAACAGGAAAAATACAACTCCACAGCTGATTTTCCAGAATGTAATGATAGGCCCAGCTTTAAGGATATAAAGAAACAAAGTTAAACAAAGTCTTCGTTACTAACCAAAGCTCATTTAAAGAACCCTAACCCCCAAAAGGTGCAATAAATTATCTGAAACCCAAGCTGTTAAATCTACTTGGGGACCACAGAAGGCTGTCTAGAGCCTAGTCAGCCTTTCTGGCCACGGCTGCGCTAACAACAGCTTGCAGGTAACTGCAGGGGGTGATCTCACCATGCTTCCAGTGCCAGCCAATCAAAATTCAGGTGGAGCTCTAAGGGGGTGTGGCCTATGAGTCAATCCAAGCATCCCTTAAGAGCCCGAGAGATTTAGAGGCCCGTAATGAGTCTGTCCACACTCAGAGCCGGGTTCGTTCCTACAGAGGGGGGCCACTCCACCATTTTAAACCCGGAGCGAGCAACAGAGCTTGGCCAGCCAAAAACATCAGATTAATTCTGACCTGAGTAAATATAGTGCACTCGTGTGCACTTAGTGGCTTCAGGATTAGCGTTTTAAGAGCCAGCGGATGGACATGGATCATATTCTGGAATTTCCATATAGAGCACTCCCGCTGCCGCTCGTGTGTTTTTGTTTTTCCTTTCTGCAACAGTGTCAAATGGAAGGGATGGATGAAGGTTTTCCACCCACGAAACAATTGAGGTCCGGTGGAAAAATAAGAAATCATTAATGAAACGACGAAAGGAAAAATAGCCTGTATTTCACATTAAGAGTCAACATAGAGCAATTAGCAACATATGGAATGCAGAACCAAAAAAACACCCAAACACTGTCCATTAGAGAGCTAATCTTCCAGGGGACCAGAATATGTTCGGATTTCACGGCAGTGATCGATTCTATAATCACCTCCAAATCAGCCATTAGGAAACTGGAGAGAACTTGGTGTCCTAGAACCATTTCCAGTGGAAACCACTAGAAACCTGTGCCCATATTCACTTGAGGCAGTTTTCTAGAGAAGTTTCTCATTACCAAGCTGAGATGGCTGGAAGTCAGTAAAGAAAATGTATGGTCAGTAGTTAAAAATCTGATCAAATCAATATTCCCTTGTTGTAGAAATACAGACCCTGGTTCCCGGTAACACAACCCAACACCCTTGAATGGAATTGTACAGATTACACAATCAACTGCCTTCTTAAAACAGTAAGAGGGCTGAGTTTTTTAACCACAGACATTCCTGTGCAATCGTGTGTGTATTCTTGAACACCGTTACCCTATTATCAAACTCATTAAAAATCAGCCTCTCAGTTTTATATCGAGTGGTATTGTTAGCACACAGTTCAGGCTATGGCTATCTTCCATAAGCGTGAAGCCGAGCGGCAGCGCTGTTGCTAACCTTGAAATGCGAATTCTAGATAATGCTAAAAAATACTGGGTCAAAAATCACAAAGACCTCTCCAGTTCCAGGCCAGCCCAAATACACTGGAAGCGCTGAAATAGCACATTCTCCACTGGCATGATATACATGTGTCTGCAAGGATTTATATGGACTGTTAGAATGAGGTGCACTGTGTCCAAAGGAAAAATATCATTTACATCTGCAGAACAGATTCCAGGCCTTGATGTTTTTAGAACAGCTTCAGTTTCCATTGTAACCTCTCGATTTCTTAGAACAGGAGGATATAACTGGAAAACACCATGGTATAGTCACAGAGACACTCGTAAATAACACAATAATATAAGAAAGAAGCTCAGAAAGGACAGTTGGGAACAATGTAGGTTAGCTAAAACAGAAAAAAAATATATATACGAATCATGAAGCTTGATAATGGTTCAGCGATGTCCATACAAGCAGGCTAAGTGATTGTGTGTGTGTGTGTGTGTGTGTGTGTGTGTGTGTTTCACAGTCTCTAACACAACCCTCACATCTTCAGTCCCTTCTTCTTTAAGTCCGCTTTTGCCTCTTGTATCTGTTCCTGCAGCTCTTTAGCCGCCTCCTCGCAGTCGTTAAATGTGGCTACCCTGTAGCCGACTGTTGCCAGCGAATAGCATCCGAACACCACCAGCAGGTACACAGGCATCGGCCAGGCAACCTCCTTGTACGCCGCTGGCAACTGCAAGTCCAGGAGATCAAAGGTAACCAGTCCCCATGCAACACCAACAAGCGACACGCCCACAAGCCACTCCAGAAGTTTGGTCATGATGAAGGAACCTATAAAACCAACACATACAGTATTATAACATTAATTCCATGTCCAGTGTGTGATGATAGTGTAATACTATCAAGAAAAAAATACCTTATACCTTATAAGGTACAACAGTGGTGTATGAGGGTTCCGTAAAGAACCATGTTTGTAAGTGATATGTGAGTGTTTTATAAAGGTATGAGTTCCAATGTAAGGGCTCTTCCAAAAACATGTACATTACATCGAGTTTCTTTAAATCAGTCTCTCTCTCTCTCTCATATATATATATATATATATATATGCAGATGCTGTTATTTTTGTTATTATTGTGTTTACCCAGTTTATACAAAAGAAAACATCAGTATTTACAGTCTAGCACTGCAGGAGTTCAGTGCAAACTGTACAGTATGAAAACGGGTTTACCATTACATTTTCTTTAAGGCTAATGAGTTTAGAATGAAATTACAGTGTTTTGGGTGCATATTTCTGGTTTACACTATAAAAATAGGCTTTTTTTTTTTTTACATCATACGGGTGGAACGTGTGCTCTTGGAACGTGACCCCCACAATAAGCTGGGCTTTACTGTATATAAACACACACGCATATACACACATACACACGTTTATTTTGTTTTTAAACCACACACTGGTTGGTTGGTTAGGTAACCGAAACGGTTCTTCAGTGGAGTCTCGCAAAGCACCCTCACCATGACAACAGCGCAGTGCAGAAAGGAAAAAGAAAAGGCTTAAAGGGGAATTCCAATTATTATTTTCTGCACAGTTCAATCATTTAGATGATCATCCCACAAATGACCTGCGAACCAAATTAATTCTGAGTTTTATATGTAATGTGCCTATATGGTAAATGGTCTTGTTTATCTATTTTACCATAGAACACCCAGTATGCACCCCATGAAAGTATAAATCTGAATCTTCTCCAATCTGTTATGCATTTGTCATATGTGACCAGCACAAAACAGTATTTACCAAGTAAAGCAACGTGCAGCCAGGAATGCAGTGCCCCGGGGAGCAGTGTGTGGGCATAGTATCTTGCTCAAGGGCACCTCAGTGGTGCCACGAGCAGTCCGGGGATTCAAACCCACCGTTTTATGATGAAAGGGGCAGCTCCCTAAATACCAGGCCACAATGCTATATGTTTAAGACACAATACTAGATACTTATAAGCATTTAATGTAATCAGCGTAGTGTTTAGAAGCATTAAAACTCTAGACAACTGTGAACAATTCTGACTAGGCAAGGCTCACTAGAAGCAAATCACTATACGTGTTTTTGTTTACATTTCAATGTTTTAATAAATGCAGATATTTAGATAAATCGACTTAAAAGCACACAAATCTAAAGAACACCAAGATAAAACTAACAACCCCAGTGCTCTACTGATGATTTATTATGAAAGAGTAAATGTTACACTTTATTTAGTGTTTTGGCTATTAATGCGGGTACTTCTTAGAATACTATTTATTTACGAAATACGACAGTGTTTGCCTTTCTACGCAGAATTTATCAGGCGGATTAACTGAGGGTTAGCTGGAGAGCTAGTTCCCCTGCAGAAACTAAAAAATACCTCAAAAAGGTCAAATGTGACAAAACTGTGACCAAGTACACCGACAACAGTTGAAGCCTGTAATTTTCGAATATGTGCCAATTTGCCCAAATCTGAATAAATTGTGTTCGTCTTTACCTCTCAGCCAGCTCACCACTCTCGTATAGGATGCGCTCGGCAATGACGTTATTTATCCGCGGAGGTTGCTGGGACTTGTAGTGCACAAGAATGAGGACTCTCGACAGATACACAATATGATCGAAAGTATTGGGACACACCACTTTTTCAAGGTTTGGGCTAACCCCCCTTACTTCCAACGACGGGCAATCTAAATGCTTCGGCATAGCAAGACATTTCGAACAACGGCATGCTACTAATTTTGTGGACACCGTTTGGGGAAGAATCCTTGCTATTCCAGCATGACTGTGCTCCAGTGGACAAAGCAAGGTCCTGAGTCCTGACCTTAACCCCATCCAACACATTTGGGATGAACTGGAACAGAGAAGTTGCCAAAATAGTGTTGAAACAACGTTGAATCCTCATCACAAATGGTTGATTTTTCAACGCATTTCAACGCATGTGTACTATCGGGGGTGTTAGCCAGACCTTCTCATCCAACGTCAGTGCTGGCCTCATAAATAGCTGCAAAGGTGGGAGCAGCTCCATATTCAAGTTTATGTGTTTGAATGTCAATAAAGTCCCTGTTGGTGCAATGGTCAGGCGCACCCAAAACTTTTGTTCATGTAGAGTACATT
The DNA here is from genome assembly GCA_037974465.1 of Brachypetersius altus. Taxonomy (NCBI): domain Eukaryota; kingdom Metazoa; phylum Chordata; class Actinopteri; order Characiformes; family Alestidae; genus Brachypetersius; species Brachypetersius altus. The sequence continues at coordinate 4,421,082 of JBBPDB010000140.1, forward strand.
TAATAACGTATAAATGCTCACTTGGTCCAGGTCAGATTACAATAGATAATTGGCAGCTGAAAAGGTTTCACAAGTTATAATTAAACAAAACGATTGGAGCTGTTTATCTACATAGACAGTCACTAAAGTTTCATTTTAAATGTTAAAAAAGTAGTATTAACATCAAATCCTTGCACAAATATGTATTTTTCTACATCAGCACTAAATACATCAATTTAATATTTAAATGAGCTATTAAGTAAAACTTTAACTTAACTCTCCTTATATTTCATATCTACTTGATCACACAAATTTTACTTTGCCATGAGTATTATGTATTGTCACTATATGATGGAGTAGAATTGGGGGGGGGGGGGGGGTTGGGGGGCATTATTCTCAGATCTGTCAAGTACTTTCTTGTTAGGTCTAACTGAGGTCTAATTTTGATAAATGACAGTATGAAAGCTAGTATAGTCTGAAAACAGTCCTCTCTGTCACAAATTTAGTGTGATTGGTTTGTACTTCTTCGTTTTATTCTGTAAAAAATGTTAGTAAGGGGGAATGTGAAATGTTGTAACTATGTGATCTCGTGGAATGACACTTCAGTGATTTTTATTGTATCACATGCTGGACTGGCCTAATTATGCTCAGTGTTCTTTAGTACTGCTTATGTCTACAATGTGCTGAGAAAGACATATTGTGACATGATATTAATAATGATATCAATATATCATTATTGGCCTGGTGGTTAGGGAGTTGTGATGGGAAAGTTGCAGGTTTGAATCCCAGGACTGCCCGTAGCACCACCGAGGCACACTCTGCTCCCCGGGTGCTGCACCGCTGGCAGGCCACTGCTTCACTTGGTGAATGGCAGAAAAAGGATTTCCCACTGTGTGCTGTGTTGTTCTGTGTTCATGTGTGACAAAAGGACACTTTATTGTCCTCCCCCAGACTGCTGCTCTCATGTTGGGAAATGAAATGCCAACGCTGACTCTTTCTTTCCCGTTTCCCTCTGTGTCAGCTCGGGCCAGCGTCCCTGCGGCGCTACATCCGCCCATTCAGTGCTGAAGGCGCTGAGGTCTTGACGGGCAGCAGAGGCCGTGACCTGAGTGCTTTCCAGAGCCAGGCAGATGTAAACATGATTCACTACGGGCAGAGACAGCCAAAGTTCCCCACCACGTAAACAGCGTCCAGACAAAACTGGGCTATTCTGGGTGCTGTTTATATTTGTGCCTTTTTTTTAGGTTGTGCCAGAGAACCAGTTCTCGATAGGAGAAACAGAGTAGTCTATCCCACAAGAGCCAAGTTTTTTATGTAATTGTCAATATCCGCACGTTTAGAGGTGTCTTATTACCCATAATATGTGTTAATGTTTTACTGCATGTGTGCTTTCACACTCCGGTTCTATGAGGAGGAAGACGAGAAGTTCTTATCTGTCTCCTCAGGGCGTATAACAGTTTGTTTCGAAGATCGTGGGTTTATTTGTGTATATCTGCTGTGCTGAGGCGAGTTGGCCTGCGTGCAGTGGGAGCACTTGCCAGCTCTGTGTTCTTAAAACTCAGGAAACCTGCGCTCCAGCAGAGAGCGTCTGGCTCACACAGAAGAACAGCCTGCCCCGAGATGGAGGGGGGCTCCCTGGGGAACGGAGGGAGCTGGAGGAAGAGGGGGAACTGAAAGATGGAGGTGGAAGGAGGACGGTCGGATAGTTAACTATGAGCCAGCCAGAACTCTGAGGCGAGGTTAAAGGAGAAAGGTTGACTGTGTGGATGAGAGTTATTCTAGGGAGAATGAGAGCAGAGCAGAGAAATATGGTCCTTATAGCCATGGGAAGACATTTTTAAGGAGCAGTAATGAGAACAGAATTTATTATATAAAGCTGCAGAATGAAGGCGTTTTTTGAACTGATGAACTAGTCTGATAGCAGTCAGATTCAGATTCATATATTCAGATAAAAAAAAATCCATTCATCCATTATTTGAGCCACTGGAGCCTATCCCAGCGGTCAGCAGAGAAACATCCTGAATGGGTCACCAGTCCATTGCAGGGCAGATAGATCTTAAAATGCTGTAAATTTAAGATTTTAAAAGTTTAACACTATTTTGACTACTATATAGTTTTATCCAATACGAGGAAACAGTCACCTTCAGGACAGTGAGAGAACCAGAGCAGAGGTCTAAGTGCTAAATCTATTTGTAGGAGTAGTTCAAGAAGGAAGATCAGGAGAGGAGGTGCTCACTGAACAGATGAGTCTTCAGGAGGTTTAAGACAAATAAGACAAGTCTGGACTGGCTTTACCTTGTGAAAGTGAAAGAAAGTGACCATTTGTCATACGTGAACACACCACAGCACACAGTGTGAACAGCACAAAATGCTTCCTCTGCCTTTAACCCACTCACCAAGTGAAGCAGGGGGCAGCTACGAACACAGCACCCGGGGAGCAGTGCGTGGGGATGGTACGTTGCTCAGGGTACCTCAGAGGTGCCTAGCGGTTGTGGGAATCGAACCCAGACTTTCTGGTCGCAGGGCGAATGCCCTAACCACTAGGCTACCAACTGTGTGTAGAGATGGCAGGGCCAGGCAGTGGAGGGAGTGAGTGGGACCATAAGGCTGAATGAAAAGATTAAGTTAGCTGGGTGCAGAACCAGATCTCACTCTGTAAGAGTTAGTGACCTGAATTAAATTCGGACAGCCAGGTTCAATAATGACAGGTTGAGTCCCAGCTAATGTCACAACCACCCATTGTGAGGAGCCCAGGAGAGCACCATTAGTTTTGCTTTCTATGTGTGTTTAGGATGGTCTACCTCCATCACTGGCTGTGATGCCAGCCAGTGTGGACCTCTCTTGTCTCAGCTGAAAGAACTGGCATTTAGTGTTCTCCTTTAAGTGTGTTAGGCTGTCCTGTGCGTTAGAGACGGTTGTGATGCTTCATGTGTTTCAGAGAAAGCTCGTGTAAGCCTTCTCTTTTAGTGTGGTAGCACTGCATGACTCGGGAGTCCTAGCTTCTGGGTTGAATTAGATTGGGGAGGAAATGGGTGAAAAAATCCAGGACAGGATTTGTGTCCAATTTTTTCCTTTTTTATCTCTAATTATATTATTCTTATGAGAATATAAGATTATGCACCATACTGTATTTATTTCTTTTGCTTGTAAGTCAATTTAATTGGCCTCTTATAATAATCTCAAAAGTAAATTAAAAAGGAAAGACTTGCTAGATTTCCGATCGATAGCATTTTTGCAGTATTACACATGGTGGGCTGGCACAGCTTTAAATAATCTCACATATGGTTTCTCTGAAAGGCTACTGCCTCTAAGTACAAAAGAAAAAAGTAGTCCTCAGTTTTGGTAGCTCAGAATATTTCCGTATATTCTTAAAGTATTGATTTAACAGTTTAAAATAATGTCAGATGAAACTATAAATAAATATATATTTTTTAAATAATGCCATTTCTGCCAGATAATGAAAAAAACCAGGAATAAAATTTGTGCAAAAAGTGTTGATTATGTGAACAGATTTAAGATGTTTTCCCATTTCAAGATAGCTTTGAAGTTCAGTGGTGTTAATAAAAATAGACAAAAGCAATGCAATGGATTTAGAAAGTGTGGGCACCGATCTTTAAGAAGAGGAGTGTGGAGTGGAGTAAAGGGGGTGCGGGGGGTGCAGGGTAAGGGGTGGGAGTGGTTTTCAATTGAGGAGCTACAGGTGCAGGCTGAACAGCCCATGACCTTAAATCCGTATGTTAAATCCAGATGCTTAAACAGACTTAACACCAATCCCCCACCGCCACCCTCAGTGCAGGGACCCACACAGACCCCCTCAGAGTGATCAGAATTACTGCTGACAGCGACTGAAGTGGCTGAGTGTAGCCACAGCAGCTGAGTGGTAAAATAATGCGGGAGGTGCATCCTGACAGGAGCGAGAGGGAAAAGGGGGGTCCGGGATGAGTTCGCCAAAATATCATTTAAAGGGAACAATGTCAAAGTGTGTGTGGTTATGAGAGAGAGAGAGATAAAGAGAGAGAGAGATAGAGAGTAAGAACAATAGCATTTAGCTCACAAACAGGAACCCTCTGTTTCCTGAGCTAGAGACTCCAGCCTACTTTCTTTCGCATATGCGCACACACGCATTTTGTTGTTGACTTTCTGGAGAAGTTGTGGATGACTCCACGAGTCAGTGGGGTCCAAAAGCAAATCTGTGATATATTTCCTTTAAACCTAGAAATAATTATAAATTTAGGGAAAGTTGTGATGCCGACTCTTGTGGAGTCAAAACCTCAGACAAACAGACCCTCCAGATACTTATAAATTCTGGAATTCAAGAAAACAGGTCAGAGACTTGTCACTCAAACTGTTATGCTGATAATATAATGAATGTAAAGTTTATTTAAGAATGGCCTGTGTATAAGAAACTGTGTATGTAGTTCATTGTGTCGGTTATTTCTATTTTTGTACATTTGTGTGTGTGTGTGTGTTTGCGCGCGTGTGTGTGTGTGTAGCCCCATATGAGGATGTCACTTGTGCCCCTTCTTCCCAAGTCAAAACCCACCTGTTCCAGCTGCTGCCACAAAAGCAGACCAAAGTGGAAAAACACACCAGTGGAAACAAAGGAATACATTTCTTTCACTCGGACTTAAATAAACTTCCACCTGTCTGCAGAATAGTTTTTATTTCTAAAACATTTCCTCTTGAGCAGCGTTGGCAAGCCAAAACATAAAATCATTGCAGCCTGACAGTGTTTTTTCTTAACATTTTTCCATGCGTGCACTATAATCTAACTTTCCTAACCTAACACCGTTAGCATTTTGCAGTGAAACAGGCGATTTCAAATGACTTCACCCATTAGAGCCGTTTAATAGGATACAAGATCTTTCTCTCCTTATCCCATATAACTTTAAGCACATCCCTAAATCAGTTCGTTTATAAGCTGTTAAGCTTCGCAGGACAGACTAGCCTGCAGATGTCCGTCATCAACTCAATTCAGTCTCCAGCCTTTCTCCCAGCCAAATGCGAAATGACAGCGTGTACCAATAATGCGCCTGTGCTCTCTTCATCTGCTCCGCGCTTTGTGCTCTTGTGATTGCGGCTATTGGCATTTTATTTAATTGGCACATGACAATTTCCTCCTCCCCTCCGGTGGTGACAGTGAGCATTTAGTCCTTTTTAAGGTGTGCATATGTGAAAAATGAGCCCTGTGCATTAAAACGTTCAGCTCTTCATGACCTCGTTAAGATGAACCTTTATTAGTCCTACAAGTGGGAAATTTGCATTGCTATGACAGAAAGTGTACAGTACAAAGGTGAGAGCAGCAGAAAGTGGCAAAACAAAAGATAAAAAACTACCAAAAAAACGTACCAAATCAGTGTTATTTTCAGTGGTGGCCACCGTGTTCTGAGTGTTCCACTAAACCAAGCCCCATGTATGACCTCACTTTAGCTTTATTAGACGCAATCAAGCTTGATTTGCGACGCACTCTTGGACGAGACCGCTTGGACCGGCCGCTGGCACGTGTGAGCCCAACAGAAATCGAATGGCATGAAGTAATGCCAGACGCGAGATGACTGTGAAGTCAGTTGGGGGAACAGGGGGCTACAGAAATGACTTTCGTCTAGACACGAATAATGAGCAACGGGCGGGCAGGGTCTGAGGGCCAAAGCCCGCACATGATTAATCGGTCGTGTGAGGCGTGAGGACATTGATTTGAGCTCATTAATTAACAGAGTTTTTGGCTCCATCTGTACGAACTCGAATGAGGACGAATTTGTTATAGTTCATCAGCTTTTCTCTAACGGAGAGGGGAGGAAAAGCAAATCGGCATTGAAGGCCTGTATAACTGATGATGGCAAGGAATAGTGGTCAACATGACAGATATGTGTCCCCTATAGAATTGATTAATACAACCACTATATGGGACAAGGGTCATTAGCTTACAGTGGAACTCCATCGACCGCCCCAGAGTAGGCTGACAGCAATGTTGTCAACAAGAATCACTATGCAGGGCAGTAGCTTTCTACAGGGACTGAATATCTCTATGGATTGAAATTGGGTTGTTTGCTGTCATTTTTGCCCTGTAATAAATAGACATAAAGGGGAACTGGCCCCAGGTAGTTTTATGGCTTGAAGCGGCCACACAGTTTCTAGCCTTGAGTTCGGAATAGAGATACCTTCTGCACTGATAAAGCTCCTGCTGTGAGCTAGTCTCGCACATGTTTGACTTCAATTCAGAATGAACCACGCTGACTAGTTCCATATGGTAACCCCTAGCCTCTGAACCTCTGAACAACAGGCCAAACATACAGAATGCAAACATATAGCCTTTCTAATGTGCAAACCATTCAATCTGGAGAATTCAGTAATGCTGCTATGATGGGAAAGAATGCGAAATGTTATGAGTTCAGGACAAAGGCGTCTTCCCTGAGGTCCAACCGACTAGACGACATAAATTAAGCAGAATTAATGTGCCCTTTCAGAATAAAGGGCGTTTATTGTACCAGAAAAAGTGGGTTTGGGGCATTCAGGTCCAGTTTAGCTTATAATTCACCAAAAATAATTGTTCCATACAAAATAACTGCAAATAGAAACCCACAGGTATGTCTGCCATAATAATTCCCATGTGTTACTTGAAAACAGAAACCCTATTTACTAGAGCAGCTGAAGAAATTGACCTGTTGTTGAATGTTGACGGTTGTGCAAAATGTGTGTTGCTGCAGAATACCTTCACATTAAAAGGCCAGGTTTCTCAACCACTGGGCCTCGGACCACTGATGGACTGCGAAGGCTTTTGATTGGGCGGCGAGTATAAAACGAAGATGGGCCATTGGTTCCGCAATTGGTCCCAAAAAACTTATTTACGCCCTGATTTGTGTTTTATTAAAACGCCATTGGTGTATTATTACAAGCTTCGCTATTTAACGAACGCCCGTAACTCACGAAAACCATTCACAGATCAGTCGAGCGACGCAGGCAGAGAGGCGCTCCGCTGCACACAGTTGGAAAAATACGGGGTTATTCTATGATGAAACCAAGCGAGTTGTTTTATTGTGTTTTGAGCGGGTTTTGTCAAGAATTTGGTGTGTCTGGTCCTGAGTTCTTATTGTTTGAACCTAATGGTGAACCAAGGGGTGGAGCCGACAGTGTGAGTCGGTTGATCAGAGCCTTTTGTACGGAGTTACTGGGAGAGAGGCGGTGTTGAAGCGGTTATTGGTTTATAATTCTGTGGTTTAAATAAAGATTTTTCCAAACAAAATGGCGTCTCTGCTTGCACAAGATGGTACTAAAAGGCGTATAGAACATTCATTTTTTATTCTTTTGAACTCAAATTCTGAACATAAGTTGAGGAGACCTGTGACTCTGGGTTTCAGCGTCAGAAGAATAATTCTTCTGACAGGGACGATAAAACACGGCTGAATTCAATGAGGTTTGACCCAAGCATAATATAAAATCCAGTATTCCATCCTGTGTTGCTATTTGAAAATACGTTTTACATATTTTACTTCTCTGGTACATGAAACTTCAGAGGCTAAGCTCTGAAATGAGTCCAAGCGCAAACAATTATGACTATTGGTACTTTAAATTCCAAGATGGCCACCAAAATAGGGGTGAAAGCTAACAGTGGGTCTTGGCAACATGCTGAGATTGGTAGGTGGGCCTTAACGCTGAAAAGGTTGAGAACCATTGATTTAAGGCAAGAAACTACAGCCAATCACTATTTTGTTCCCTATAATCTTCTTTCAGATTTTTTTTGGTCAAATTGTATACCAAATTATACCAAATATGCGATTAATAGATCAATTGCATATTTATTGTGATAAATCACGCTGCAGTATTTCATTACAGACAGAGCAAAATTAGTTTAGTGCAGATTAATGTTATTTAATACAGTTTAACAGGAAAATAAACTAAATGAACATCATTATATTGACTGTAAATTAACAGTATTTTAAAATGGTATCAGTACCGTTTTATGCGATGATACCAAATGTGCGATTGATGCTAAATATGCGATTAACAGATTATTTGCTTATTTATTGTGATATACCGCATCTCAGTATGCTTTTCTAATCATTTTGTGGATAGTTTCATTACAGGGGTCCTGGAATTAGTCCTGGTTAATTTGATTTAGTAACGGTCAGCATGCAAACAACACAAAATAAACATTATGTTGATATTACTTTTAATTACTGTACACTTACAGTATTTAAAAATGATTTATACCATTGTATGTGATTAATAGATTAATCGCCTATTTATTCTGATAAACCACGCTGCAGTATAGAATCAAGAACCCTGACCAACTGTTTGATTACAGAGAAAGCAGAATTAGTCTTGGTTAATTTGATATAGTACAGATTAATTTTCATCTAGCAAAGTTTAACAGTAATTATTACCATAAACACTAAATAAACATATTGATATAATTTAAAAATACTATACAGTTACAGCATTTCAAAATGATATTAATATGCAATTTAAACCATTTTATGTGATTGATACACAATATTAGGTAAAATTAGGTATAAATTCTTTTGTTCATCCCATTATAAAAAACTGTAAATCCTTTTTTGTTCCAGTTAATCCAACCTTATATAAAAGTAAGTATCAGATTGTGGAAATGCCTCCAAAGATTGTAAGGTTCTGTTGTTGCCAGATAACCCACCTGTGTTGCTTTAAACACTTCTGTTTTGTCTTGTTTTCATGCTGTGGTTTGGATTTTCTCCACCTGACCTCTGAAATTATCTGACCTCAGCGCTCCTTTCTTTCTCCCTCCCTCTGGCACCTGCCAAACTTTGACCTTTGAGACCCCCACCGGAGTGGCCGCCCCAAGCGGAGCATGTGTTGACTCCAAAACAGATAGCGTGACACTCTCTGTCTCTCTTTCTCTTTCTCTATCGTTCTCTATCATTCTCCCTGCATCCCTCCCTGGGGTCAACTCTCCTGACCCCTGCAACCTATCACTGTCTCCATCTGTCCTCTGTCTCTCCTCTGGCCCTCCTTCATCTTTCTCCCCTGCCAATCCGTCTCCGTCCCCCACCCTCCTCTTCAGTGTCAATAACTGTCTGGCCCTCTTCTTTTCTCATTTATCTTTTACAGTCTCTCCTCCCCCGCCTTCTCTCTCTCTCTCTCTCTCTCTTATACAGTCCATCTCTTGGTGGCCATTCACGGTGATGTATGCACAGCTGGCTTTGACAGCACCTTCCAGAAAACATGTGTTTCTTTATAAACCCCTGTTGACTTTGTGTCCTGCCTCGCCTTTTCTTCGTATTCCAAGGGACGTGGAATTTTTACAGTCGTGGAGGGGCATCAGGATCCTGGGCGGTGTGCTGGAGAAGGGACTGAAACAACTCGAAGGCACACAGAAAGATCTGTAAAAGTCCCATAAAATGCGCCGTTGCCTTGCATTACTCAGGTGGCCTCGTCCTCATTATAGCGCAGTAACCGCTGTACATGAGTAACTCAATGCTTTTTCTAGCTCTTCTACGTGCTGCTGATAAAGCAATAAACCACGAGAGCTAGTGCGTTACAATAATTTACCACAGATAATAGAAGCTGTGACACATACACACAGGGCTACTGCAAGAAACCAGCAAGGATCGCTCCAGGAACAGCACAATGCCTTATAGATTTTTTTTAAAAATTCGGCCTAATTTAATCATAAGATTATAAGTCGTTCAGAGCAATTTGATATGAAATGGTTCCCTGTAGAGCAGCTTCCCAACTCTTTACAGTGGTGGTGACAGGCAGCAGGAGTCACAATGTCTTCAGCATAAATAGATACTTTATTTACTACCTAAAACAAGCACTGAAATGTCTTTTGCGGTTTATGCAGTCTATGTGGACAAAAGTATTGGGATAAACCTTTTTTTCCAGACCCTTACTTCCAGTGAAGGCCAATCTTAATGCTTCAGTATATCAGGACATTTTAGAAAACACCATGCTTCCAACTTTTATTCCAGCATGACTGTGCTCCAGTGCACAGAGCAAGCTGCATAAAGACATGGCCCTGACCTCAACCCCATCCAACACTTTTGGGATGAACTGGAACGGAGATTGTGAGCCAGGCCTTCCAACGTCAGTGACTGAACTCATAAAAGCTCCACAGAATAAATGAAAGGTCACAAATTCCCACAGAAACTCCAAAATCTTGTGGAAAGCCTTCCAAGAAAAGTAGAAACTGTTAAAGCTGCAAAGGGGGACAAACTCCATAATAAAGTCTATGTATTTGAATGCAGTGTCATTAAAGTCCTTGATGGTCTAATGTTCATGGTACTTTTGTCCCTACAGTGTATAATATGGACAAAAGATTAATAGATGATTACATTTAGAGAAATGAGCTTGTATCCTTACATATCCTCCGGACATCAAACCACTCTGAATGACTTTTTATTTTATTTCAGTTTCTTCTTCTTCTTTCTCTTTAGGGCTCCCTTCAGGTGTCACCACCACGAGTCATCTGTTTCCATTTTTGTTTTATTTCACCAATTGAATTCATCTTTAAAAAGTGGAACTCCTATTTTAATACATAATTTAACTGATGTGCACAGTCAAATGTTTTTATCATGTGTTTCACAATAGTTCTGGATTACCCAATCAGATTTCAGAACTGTCTAGAACAGAACAGACGCACAACCACCTGCTGTTTTACCTCCTGGGAATGTTCACCTGCTTGCTCCGAGTAATGGGCTGATGTAGGACACCTGTCTGAAGTTCTACTGTTATGACTGTTTAGCAATTAAACTGGTAAAATATTACAGACACTGCTTAATACCCACACGCTTTATATTGTAAATGAATATTGTATTACTGTCTAGTTCCATGGAGGTGGGGACAGTGGTTGTTATCTGTAGACCCCTCCTCCTACATTAACTTCCTTGTTGCAATGCTGGAACTTACTGGAATTTGCAATAAACATCTTCTGACTGGTAACGGTTATATTATTATTCAACCCTGACAATTCCAAAAAAAAAAAAAAAACTCTTTCTTTGGAGCAACTGCTGATTTGTTTCACCCAACAGATCATTGCTTAAACATCTTTAAGGGAAATTAAAGGTCAAATCTGACCTAAAGATGTTTTATGAGGTAGGTGTCTTGGTGGAGTGTCTGCAGCTGGGATATGCAATGTCTCCACACTGTCTTGGTTTCCAAGTCCAATATATTTCCTCTCAGAGGGAGGGTCAAGCCAGAAGTTTACGTAACACATTTCTGACCTGTTTCTTTTCTCATAGTTTTGATTAATAGGACATTAAGAAAACAGAAATATGGAATGTTACACTACACAACGCCAATAATGAGATGCAGTTTATTTTTTTAGGTAGCATATGTAAGCCTTAGCGCACTAATATAGTGGCTAACAGGTCATATATACATATAAATGTTGTATACTTCTGCAGATTTTCTTAAAAATTTGACGGCTCTTCAACACTTAAATTTTTTGAAATATGGGCATGGTTCTAATGCTAGCAAGAGCTAGCCGGTAGTGCACCGGCCTCTGAATCAGAATCCACGGTGTGAGCTAATATTAAAACCACAGTTTTCTTGCAGAAAGTTAAGAAAATCGCATTACATATCTGTGAATGGCAACATTTGGTCCATTCCGCCATTCACAACAGCGTAAAATCTGGAATGCTGGCAGGTTTCCATCCACAGTTTCCCCAACATTTACATTTACAGAATTAAGGTAAAGATTTAGGTGTGGCAATTCCAAGACGTTAACTTCATTCTTTTTCTTTACCACTATTTGGGGTGTTTTTTTTTCTTACTGCTCTCTCTCTTCACATTCAGTTCACAGACACAGGCCTCATAGTTTCCTTTAAAGCATGTTATGGTGTAATTCAGAATTTATTGTTCCATCAACAATGGCAATCCATTCTAGCACAGGTGCCCAAAACAGGCCCAAACCATGATATGTCACCGATGGGATGTTTATGGTGGAATACTGTTTTCTCCAGACATTATGATTCCCGTTTAAATCAAAAAGTTCTGTTTTGTCATCATCCGTCCATAAAATATTTTTTTCTCATAGCCTTTAGCAAACTGTAGATGGACAGCAATGTTCTTTTCAGAATGTAGTGCAACCCTTCAATGCACACCAATCCTGACGATGGGCTCATAAACTTTAACATCAGTGTGTGAGAAAAGGCCTTTAAATGTTACCTTGGGTTCCATTTGTGAATTCTATTATACACTTTGCTCTTGGAGTGAACTTTGTTGGTTGACCATTCTTTAGAGAGTTGTAACCTTTTCCAGCCTGGATCAGCAGTTCATTATCTGAGGTTCTCGGAAATCTCTGTTAATTGTGCCATGACTCACTTCCACAAAAGGCTGATTAGTATCTCATTAACAGAATATACTTGACTCTAATGATATTCACACACACACACACACACACACGGTACTGTGCAAAAGTCTTGAGCCATTTCAAGAGAACTGACTTGCAAAGAGCTGAACTTTCTTGTATTTTTATATAGTCTTGAGAAACAGCTCTTCTCACTTCCTCAAGGATTTTAAAGGCCCTCATATCAGTCCAGTCCCTGAACCTGAAAAGTTTCAGAAGAAAGTTTTTTTTTTGTTTGCTAAGCCACACAGTGGCCAGTGTATAAGTCATTCAACCATAACAAAGCACATCAAGCTTAAGTCCTGAACCAGTGAAGAAACGGGAGCAGATGATGCCCGATGATCAGGCAGTGATCAGTATACTGGTGGTGCTGAATGTTGAGTGATTGAAACGCCTTTATCACCTTTAGACTTGTATTTTGCAGCCTGTGGCAGTAAAGCTCATGTTTCCAGTTTTTAAATTAAATCTATTCAATACACCAAGAGATGAAACAGTTTGACAGGTAGAAAATAATATTTCTGCACCAACAAAGCAAAATCTGAAGAAATGAAGGGTGGCTTAAGACTTTTGCACAGTGATGGATGGATGACAGGGAGAGATAGAGGGAGAAAGAGAAACCATGATTTAATTCACTTTCAATATGCTGGCACAAAATGCAAATGAAGGTACAGTCTCATGTGTGTTCAAAGGGGCGAAATACCACAGCAGTTCAAATGTAGCCACAGCAATAAGTCTTTTTCACACAGCTGAACAGAATAGCAGTCTGTGCTATGACCCTATAAAGCTTCAATTTATCTGTGGATTAAACAGCAGACAGACAGACAGGGGCTGGCTTTTGGGGGCCTTATTTTGACCTCGAGAGTTGAAACAGTTAAACGTAGATTCTGCTGCCGTCCAGAGACTGATAAAATGTATGTCCATATGGGACAGTATTACTGTCCGTGTTCATTTGTTCCATGGGGGAGGGGACAGTGGTTATCTGTAGAACCCCCCACTAGCTTCCCCCAATCCTCTTACCCCAACATTTAAACTGATTGAATCCTACATCACCCTTAGCGATCTTCCTCTATTCTGGGTTTAAGGCAGGGGCAGGTCAGGGCCTTGTGTGACCGCCACACACACCCCGCTGTCGTTAATGCCAGGGATGTCTCAAGGCAGAGCTGGGCCAGATGGAAAAAAGTGCTCTAGATATACAGCCGCCCTCTGAAATTCGTGCCTGTTACTTTCCAAAAGCAAATTTGTAATGTAGGGGGGAAAAAAGCCTATGAATGCTTATTTTTTATAGTTTAAACGCTAGATATGCCCCCAAATATGCTCTCAAAACACTTTGAGAGCTTAATACATTACCATTAAAAAAGGTAAAGGTAAGCCCATGTTCATACTACAGTCTACACTGAACCACCAATAGAATGTAAAAGATAAATAAATATAAATATACTGTACTTCAATTAATGCAAGCATGTTACCTTTGGTATTAGCAAGGTAAAAATAATTTAATTTAATGCATCACAGGGCAACATCTAATATATGGTTGCTTTGTTTTCACTCAACAGTACAAAAAAATGTATCCAGTTATATTTTATATGGAAATTTAGCATAGTGTTTACCCGGGGCGAATGGGGCCCATGCCGTACGCGGTGTCTCATCTGTTTCACTCATTCGTATTTTTTAAAAGATGTCCACCATTATAATGGTTAATATACAAGGCATCAGGAGCTGTTCTGGCACAGACCGCCGGGTTCGTTCCTAAATACTTAGAGTTGAGGCAAAAATTCCTTTTTGCATGATTTGCAGAGAAAGATGCTCCTATTAACAGTTCCAACCTTACGTTTTTAAACTTGCCAATCTTCATTTTACAGAGCACCTGTGGTCAGAAAGTCACGGGGTGCGATTAATCAGCATTACATTGTTTTACCGTGTTATAGTTTCTGTAATTAATTTATCGAAATTAGCATGTTAATCTGACAATACCAAAAATTTGTAAATTGTATTTTTCTTAATAATTTAGCACTAAAATGTATAAAAATTCATATATTGCCATGAAAAAAGCAAAAAAAATTAAAATAAAGCTGAGGATATCTGCATTTTCCATGCATTTTCAAGGGTTTCTGCAAACAATTATTAGTTCGGTTCTAAGAAAAAATCCACAAACGACTGAGGCCACGAACTCTGAGTTGACTGTACTTGTAAAAGACCTTCAGGACAATTTCCGACCTGACTTCAACACATAAGAATATGCAGTTGCAGTAAAACATATTACTAAAATTTAAAGTTGAATTTTAAAAAGTTCATTCATTCATTCATTCATTTTCTGTAACCCCTTAATCCTTACTAGGTACCCAGAGCCTATCCCGGGGTCAACCGGTGCAAGGCAGGGCGACAGCCCACCCCAGGGTGCATACACACACTATTCACTCTCACACACACCGAAGGTCAATTTAGAATCCCCAGTTCACCTGACGCGCATGTCCTTGGACTGTGGGAGAAACCGGAGACAACTGAGAAACCCACACCACCAGGAGAACATGCAAATAGATTCAACTAAATAGTTTATAACCTAACGATGGATGAGGAAAGGTAGCTACTTGGCAGGGAAACCTGTTAAGGTGTATAACGATATAAAGGAGTTTCACCATCAAGGACCAACAGGACTGAGAAATACTGCCCTAAATCACTTTCGAATATAATAGAATGGGAAAGAAAACTTTATCACACAAAAACAGGTGATATAATAGCAGCCCCTTCTATATAGTGGAGTCTGACAAAGGCTTGACACAGATGGTAGTGGACAGTGCAGACCCTACAACAGCTGGCATGGCCTTAAGCCTATAACAGAGTGGATTGCCCTAGCGTTGCCATTCACCGAATCGACTATGCAGCAGACTAACGTGGCCCCGAAAAGAGCCGGCTATATTAAATGATGATCGCGGGGAGGTTAAGCAGAAGCAAATCTTTTGAGGTATTTAAAAATTCTCCCCCCCTGACTGTGCGTAAGGCTTCCTGGTAGGATTAGAGGCTGGTAATACATGTGGTGTTGTGGCTACATACCTTCAAACTGCCTAAACCCAAGCTGTTGCAGTTTTCTATTTATTTAATTCTTTCTGGGTGTGGGGGTGTTGAGAGGAGGGGGTTGGGAATAGAGAGAATTCTATTGGAGAGGTTACAGGATGACAGAGCCAGAGAAGCCATAACAAATGTAGAGGAGCGAGCACAATACGGAAAATTGTGGATGGCAGACAGATGGAGGAGAATCCATCTGAGAAAAAAAAATGGATATAGGATTCAAGACGAATGCAGTCAGCTGAGAAGCTCAAAAGAGCAGGATATGGAAAGTTAGGGATCAAAGACAAAGGGGGAGATTTTCAGCATTTCTTGGACAAACATCACATTCTTGCTTGGGCTCGTCACACTTTCTGATGTGTATTTTCAAGAGAGCGACTGCGACTCTCTTTTTCTGACATCTCTATCAGTTCCCACCAGTGCAATAAATTTTCACAATCATGGGGTGATCCGAAAATTTCAGATGTTTGCATTTAAAACGCAGAGTTTGGTCAGGAGAAAAAACACGCCAGCCTTTCCCCCGCTCGGTTCATATTTTCTCAAAAGGTCCACTTTAACCAAAACATACCTAACCACTCAAGATGGCAGCAATTAAAGACACATGTGGGGTTTTACATCTGGGGCTTTTTTGAAGCGGCTATACCAAGACGCTTCAATATCTACCAAGAATCTCTTCAGAACTCTGTGACTCCATGTGCGTCTGAGAGTGCAGGACAACATAGCACTATTAAATACTCATTTAAAACTGGATTTAAATAGTCTATAGAGGGCAGAAAAAGCTTGAGTCGCCAGGTTGTTAGAGGCACATACCTTGTAGCTACACTCATTGGTCTGTTTTGAATCACTTTGTAGGTTTACAGTTACTGACTGTTGCACATCTGTTATCAGGCTCCCTCTGTTCCATTTATCAGTGAAATGGAACCACCACTGACCAGCTATTATACGAGTGAGAGATTACTCTCAACACAGCAGTGACACTAACATGTGGCAAGTCAGTGCATGTAGGGATGTTATGTGTCACGGCTGGGGTGATCGTAAACCAAACAAAATTATCCATGTAAAAAAAATGATCCTGTGGTCAGAAACTGACCACTGATGAAGGACTAGAGGATGACTAACACAAACTGTGCAGAAAAAATATATTACAATCTCTTTTGGGACACATACATGGTAACTATGTGTAGTAAAGCAGCCAGTAAATACACAGTATTGAGAAATACCTGAAACAAAAAGGCCACACGCTGTACCGTGTCAATTGTGCTGTTCCGAGAGTGATCCATGTCTTTTTCAGTAAAAAATATGGTAAATGGGCTGATAAATCGTGCAGCAAGAGACTGGCTATAGTCAGCAATAGTAAAGACTAAATGTGTGACTATATACACTACATGAAAAGTATTGGGACACCTGACCATTACACCAACAGGGACTTTAATGATATTGCATTCAAATAAGTAAATTCAAATATACTTTAATATGGAGCTGGTCCCCCTTTGGAGCTATAAAAACGTCCACTCTTCTTGAAAGACTTTTTTTTAGAAAGACAAGATTTTAGAGTTTCTTTGAGAATTTGTGCTCATTCATTCTGTGGAGCATTCATGAGGTCAGACACTGATGTTGGATGAGAAAGTCTGGCTCACAATCTCCACTCCAGTTCATGTCAAAGGTGTTGGATGAGGTTGAGGTCAGGGTTCTGTGTGGACCAGTCAAGTTCTTCCACACCGAACTCATTCAGCCACGTCTTTATGGAGCTAGTTTTGTGCCCTGGGGCACAAACATGATGGAATAAAAACTGTATCAACAAAGTTGGAAGCATGGTGTTGTCCAAAATGTCTTGGTATTCTGAAGCATTAAGATTGTCATTCACTGAAATAAGGGGCCATCTGAATTCAACAATTGAGAGGTGTGTCCCAATACTATTGTCTATATAGTGTATCTGATGGAATAGCTACAATATTCTGTAAGAGTAGCCAGTAAACTCAGCATCTGAAATCAGTATCTGTTTGTGTATGTTGTGTTTAAATGATCTAGTGCTTGCTTAGAAGTGCTTTAATGTTGGTATTCGATTGCATTCCACTAATTCATTTATTATCATTTAAGTCCAGTGCAACATTCAGATGTTCTACTCTTATGTAATCTATCCATACAGAAAGTGTTACACTTAAGACCATTATATAAATCAACTAGTTTAAGATTAAATCTTACTTGTATGGTTTGTCTTGTAGCCCATTTGTTGATCAGAGGATGGTGGGTTCTCTTTTAAAGTCCTGGATCCTCTCAGTGTTAAATATGTGACCTTCACCCTGAACCTGTATTTCTGTAAAGCTGCTTTGGGACAATATCTGTTGTAAAAGTTCAATAGAAAACTGAAATAAACTGAAACACGTTTGATACATATATCAAACACACACACACACATATATATATATATATACTACCACTCAAAAGTTTGGACACACCTTCTCATTCAGCGGTTTCCTGTTTTTATTATTGTCTACATTGTAGATTAATACTGAAAACATCAAAAAAACATTGACTGAGAAGGTGTGTCCAAACTTTTGACTGGTAGTGTATTAAACCCACAATAGTTATCTGCAAGCCTTCTCCGAAGTAGCAAGCCTAGAAAATCACCATCTTCTACCATCTTCTGTCTTACTATAATCTGATTGATTATGATTTTTCATACACTGTAATGCTAGTGCCAGATCAGCATTGAACTTTAAACTGCCAAGAGGTAGTGCTCTAGGTGCAGGCTTAGTAAAGTCAGATCTACAGCAAGTCAGTCTTCTACAGTTTACCGTATTAACTGACAGCTTGGTGCACTGCTGCCCCCTACTGTCCACAACATAAGCATACACCTGTAAAATCAAGCATACACATGATTTTACAAAAACATCAAGACTCAAATATTGCATTTTCAATTCTAGATTTGCTTTTTATTTTGCAGTATTTTTTTTCTCCAATGAGATTTCATGAATGTTCTGCCAGCAGGTGATGTAGACATTATCTTAATTTCAAATGTAAGCCATTCGAAGGAAGCACAGCTTATCACCACATCCAAAATCAAGCCAACGGTCAGCCTTTTAAAAATATCTCCTACAAGCTTTGCTAGAATATTGCATAAGAGAGCAGGTAAACACACGCAAACACAAACACACACACACACACACACATAGTGTCCTTTTCCTCATTGGCATGTGTAGGGTGTGTTAGCGTACTATAATCCATCCCATTGTTGATTTGTCTCATCTTTACTTCAACAATCACTTCATTCGTTCAACCTGTAATCGCTCTATTCTCTCGCCTGAAAAAACAATGAGAGTATTCTACATCGCAATGCAAATTAAGGTAAGCTGGTGCATCTCTGTGAACTGCTACAGGAATACAGTTCTAAATATTTAGTTAGTATTTACAACTCAAAGTCCTCATACATGAATATATGTACCCATCTGTCGTTAGAATATGACCTGTATGATTAAGCTGGAGTACAAGATATACATACACCAGCACACTCTGTCAATTCTCCATTACTGAGGATGAGCAAAGCTTGGATGTGCAGTTTCTAATGAAACTGAAGCAACCAGAGAAGAGTTAAACTGGCTTTGGCTCTTAGTATCATAGAGGTAAGTCTAACAGTCGGAACTATTACTTTTATTAGGATGTTAAAGGTAGAAAGCACTTTTCTATAGTGAGAGAAACTAGTATCAAAAACCTGGAGGTAACCTAAGCCTAAATGAAAGCAATGGCAAGATATTCCATATCTCTGGGGAAACGCATGTTCTTGCATAAAAACTTATTTCTATATTAAGAAGGTACATAGGCCACATCAAGTTTTGCTGTGTGATTGAAAAGAAATTCACAATTCAATTCATTACTAAATATATATACGTGATTAAGCCCTATCAAAGACAGTGTAAAACAAAGCCAAATAATCGATAAGAATAATTATATCAATAAGTTAAGTGGAGATGGGTATTCGGTGCAATAAAAAACAAGTGTTCCTTAAAAACGAAATATAAAAAACCCAAACTCACTGAAATGACACAGCGTGCATCTCGGGATATGCACTTTTCTTCTGGATTAGCATCAATGGAGGACAACTGCCTCAGTTCAGTTCAATTTAGTGACACGTGATTGGATGGTAACTCTTCTGACAGGTGTCTGGTCTGCGTTACGATTGGCTACCAGTTCCTGCAGCTGCAGAGCCCCTCCTCCAATGAAGCAAAATGCTGGACAGACAGGACCAGAGCAGTCTACAGGCCCCTCCCAGAGTGGGCGGAGAGAATGTGCATCATAAAAGGTGACACGCCCCTTCTCGACATCAAGACACACGCCCAGCCTGGGAGGAAGAGGATAGGTGACGCCGGTTGGAGAAGAGGGGCCGTTGCTGTTGCCGATGCCGTCTCTGCAGTTGGCTGTTCCGTGGTGGGAGTTAACAGAGGGTGGCAGGTAGATTTTACCCATTCCCATGGTGAGGAAGGTGAAAGAAGGCATCGAGTCTGAAGAATCCTCCGCCCCACTGTCATGGCCACTGTCTGGGTCATACCTGCACAGGAGTGGTTAGACAGTAGGGGTTTGTTTTAGTAGATGATACAGAGCAAAGAGAGGTCACCTCTAACCAATGCTTTCTACACATTTCTGTCTTTTTGCTCTCATTTTGTTCTCTTTCCCTCTCTAAACCAACTTGGAACCTCTCATTCTCCTTTCCTACTCTCCCTTTCATCATCTCTTGTTCTCTCACCGTGGGCTGGCCATGTCTTGAGGCAGATGGAACCACTCCTGAAGTTTTGACTCCAGACCAACCCCGACCTTCATAGAACAGGAAGACATTGACAGAGGCAGAAAGTGGAAAACGTGAATGACTCGTCCCTTGTCTTCACATTTCATAACATTTCTGATCATTCTCAAAAAACATTTCTTGCGTTTGAGCTCCCCACACCTGTAAAGTGTATGTAAAGTGCCCATTTGTCATATTTGAACATAGTATTTGTAAAACTGCTTCAATCTTGGACTTGCTGATGCTGTATATGTTTTGAAATGTCAAACCCCGTGTCTATCCTGTTTTTGTGATCATCTTCATGTGCTTTAAGTGCCCAATGTATGCCTTAATAGACTAAATACACTCAATCCTGAATAAGTATACATCACACAGTCCTACACTTTCATCTTCCTGGCATGTTTTTTTCCTAAACATTAGAGAACAACATTATAAATGCAAGAACAATGGCAATAAAGATTTCTTAATAAACATTAATTTCTGTTCTCTAATATGTCTGCATTCTCATTAGCATTAAGTCCTAACCCCAGGGGTCTATTCTCATTTAGCTCTGCAAGTATACAGTTAATTAAACTGATATGCCTTCACTGTATTCAGCCACTGCTTTAATTGCCCAAATAAAATCTCTGGACCCATGAACTCCACTGTCACAGAATCTGGAACTACATCCTGTGGCGCTCACAGACCATGCCTGACATCACATTTAGTCTAGTGTCAGCATTTAAGTGTGTATATCTGCATCCCTCGTGGATACTGAAAGGTGCAAAAAAAGTCTGTATGATGCCCTTTATAGCCTAAATGAAATTACAGCCCTCTGGCCCAATGGGCTTTCTCCATAATGTGATTAAATCTTTGTGTCTGAAAGTTATGGAAGGTCAGAGATTTAGCTGGAGTGAATCTTACTAGTTTTACTTGCCTTAACTAGATACGACCCAGGCTCCACTGAGCATGCCCAGTAATGGCGCCCCTGGGTAACAGCTACATCCCCCACCAGCAGGTCAGCGGTCAGGTGACAGGACGTGAGGGCGCGGTCCGCGGCCTGTAGAAGGGAGAGGCCAGGCACACTGCGGGCGCAGCGCTGCTCTTTACTAACCACTAGCCTATCAGCATGTAGACCCCAGCGCGAGTCCAGGTAGAAATTCAGTACTAATATGTAGGGGAGGAGGGAGAGGGATATAATGAACGACAGGAGAAAAAAGGAGGTCAGGAGGAGAGAGACAGAAAGCGTAGCGGAAGGAAAAAAGAAAGCGAAGAGGCATAAAAGGGGAGGAAAGCAATCAATCACAGAAGAAATGAGAAATATCCAAACTGACAAATATTCCAGGAAGAGTACAGTAAAGCAAAACTACACAGGAAGGAAAACTCTTAGTCAGCGACGGGGAGGCAAGCCGTTTCAGTTTAAGAATGGAAAGGAAAAAATGAACAGTAAAAAGGCAGTTTTTTAATTGTGATCTTGTTTACTAATGTTATCAGGTGCCAAAACACAGCAGACCCTTTGTGTGTTTCGGTAACTCTAGGTTTCCATTGAACATTGGTGTATTTCAACATTCAGTGGCTTAAGGAAGAAAAGAACATAGAGAAAACATGGTTCATATGGCATCTAGGAAATAATATTCTATGCCAAAATGTGAAAAAAAAACTAAAACTAAACAGAAGAGATTGAAGGAAAGATGACTGAAAAGCTGCAGGTGGGATGAAGCAAATTACAAAGGATGGAAGAATGAAAACTGTGGAAGAACCAAAAGGTGCGGAAGGATGGGGATGGACAAAATAAGAACAGAGAGAGAGAGAAAAAAAGAAAGATGAGTTATTGAGCATCACTTCATGGAAGAACTGTGTTTATTAAAACATAGCATGGCTCACAGCCATGGTGCACGCACGTCAGTGTCAGTCACGTTATTTTTAGTCTGGTTCACGTTTTCCATATGAGAGAGAGTATCTATGTGAACATGGTCCTCCAAGCTGAACTCGTGTGAAACCTTTTAAATGCTGCTGTTTAAAAAAAACCTTTGCCTATAGGTGCAATAGTGAACAATAGTCAAAAATTATTTTGACTATTAATCAACTAAAGTAAAACCAATTAAAATGGATTTGACTGTATAAACCATATACGGCCTTTCAAAGATTCCACAGTACTGTAAAACTACAGTTCTGTTGAGATCAGAGTTGTGTTTGGTGTAAAGTATTTACCTGGAGCTGGTGGGGTGTGCAGGTATACTTCCTCACTGTACTCTCCAAAGCCAGCTTTGTTGCAGCCCCGCACTCTCAGCACATAAACACTGTCCATCTCCAGTCTGTCAATCACCGCGCTGCTCCCGCTCACCTCCTCCAAGCGCTGCCAGCCCCAGCGGGCTCCGGCTAATCCTCCACGGATGCCGCCTCTCGCCCCACCCCCTGGCACCACACCACGGCGGCGGTACTCCACAGAGAAGTGCCAGGCAGGTGAGGAGTCCTGGGGAAGCCGCCAGCACAGGAAGAGTTGATCGTAGGCCAGGGTGCGCTGAGTATCAATCACAGGAGCTAGTGGTGCTAATGAGTAATGGAGTTTTGGGTTAGAATGAGTTCAATCTTAATGTAATTAAAAAAAGAGAAAAAAAACCCTCAATGTTCTCCCCAAACAGTGACGGTGTATGTCGACATGTGGATCTTCGACTTGAGTCTTCATTTTAATTAATATGGGCTAACTTCATGCTCTGAGTTTGGGCCCCTCAGTACTGACAGCAGTATAAAGTGGCTTCAAACACTGTAGTCACAGCAGTTAGAGAACTGCTTCTGTCTGTGTTTGTCTGTGTGTTTGTGTGTGTCTAAAGAACTGCATCAGTGTTTACGTTTTTTCTTTTTGTTTGCGTGTGCACATGCATGTGTGTGCGTGTGTCTTTGTGCACGTGTGTGTGTGTGTGTGCGCATGTGTGTGTGTGTGTATGTGCACGCTCCATTTCTTACCCTGAATGAAGTTCAGGTCAGTGAGGAGTTTAAGCTCTCGGGAAACGTCCAGCTGGAAGTGCCTGAATGACGGATCGGCTGATAGAGAGAAACTCTGCAGCGACTCAATGGACTGGGCCAACCTGTGACACAAAAAGCTTAAAGTTTAAATTTCTAATACAAAGACACAAAGTGTTTTCATCTACAATACAGCACAGATGTAGAACTACTTACCTACATGTGCTACTAATTTAAGCTTATTATGTATTTTTGTGAGACAGAACACTGCTTTTACCCAAATAAAATAATTAACAGGCACTTATTTAGTAGTTATGTTAGACAAAATGAGTACCGGTTTCAGTACTTAGAATGGGCAGAGACCAATGAGGAAAGGGAAAAGTTGTATTGGTGTATCCAGAGTAGAACTATTCACATTCTATATCTGTCTATATCATTCTATATCATTCTATAAGTGTTGGTTGCATGAGTTGGATGTCTGAAAATGTTTTGTATACATTGGCTACTGGAGTCCTTTGCAGTATGTGCTCTTCAAGTATGCAGTTTATGGATGACAGCCAAGGTTAATTAGTGGTGGTAGAATCAATACGAATGTTTCAATTCTAATTAGATATCAATTCTATTTGCATTCAAGGAAGAAGTTGAAACAGTTCAAGACACGCCTTCTCTTGAATATTATTCTCTCCGATCACAATAACGTGTCTCTGCTGCTTCTGAATACCGACTGCATAGTTTTTCTGTTAAAGAACTGATGAAGAATCACTCAAATCAGCATACTCCCATAATAATACATTGCTTTTGAGAAATGGTCCAAACTTAGGAAAATCTTATATTTTTACACCTTTATAAAACAACACACATATAACTTACAAGCTGGGATGTATAAAAATGTATGAGTCAAATCAAATGCACCGAACGAGCTCTCACTTTGACCAGCACACATAAACACCATGTGACAGGAGGAGCTTATATTAGAGCTAGGGGTGGACCAATGAATAAAGTAGTCCACTAATCAGGTTCAGGTTCTGGGTTGCAGGAATTAATATTCTGATAGTAACCTGCTACTAAAGTCTAACAGCAAATTATGTGTTTTGAGGTAGGAATGTGCATCATACAAGTTTAGTTTGGACTAATATAGACCCACTAATGTTAGCTGAAAGCTGCAATAACACAACTTTTGCAGGTTTGTCAATCAGTATACCTTTTAGACAATATGGACAAAAGTATTGGGACAAATTACTAAATGTACATGACTGGTCAGGCTGTAGTTAGTGAACTGTTTTTTTTTTTGCTAAAAGTGACAGTTTTTGATGGGGTTTTTTTCGGTCTGGTTGAGGAAACTCCACTGCAGTAGACTTTGAGATTTGTGTTTAGACAAAACGTTTTCTGAAATTTACATTTACAATAACAACATTTAGCAGGCGCTTTTATCCAAAGCGACTTCCATTCTCTAACTACAGGGGACAGTCACCCTGGAGCAACTTGGGGTTAAGGGTCTAGCTCAGGAACTCAGTGGTGAAGGTAGGATTCATCCAGAGGCAAGTATCCTAGCCACCACCACTTCTGTGGCTAGTCTGGGGCAGCTGATTAAATGTGAGTAAATACCAGTGTGTGTGTCCTACCTGTTGTGGGTTTGCCTGGCTGCATGTACAAAGCCGGCTGGATCAGACTCCTTCAGCAGCTCCTGGGTAAAAGCCATAAGGCCTGCATGTTCCAACAGGCTCCGCCTCTCAGCCACCTGATTGGCCAAGGCCTCGCTTCGCTTGTGGCGTGAGCCCTCCAGGGCCTGGGCCAGCATTCCCTGCCGCTCGGAAAGCAAGGCCATTAGCTCCCGCACACACTGAGAGAGCTGCTCGCGGGCGGCTACACTGTTCACCTGCAAGCAACACACACACACACACACACACACACACACACACACACACACACACACACAAAGGTTTACTGTTCTATTTTAGAACACACCAAACAAGGAGATTTTTCTGTACTGGTTTGCTCTGTCACAATGGATGGAAAACTTATAGTCTTAGAACAGTTGACATTATGACTGAAAGAGCTAAGAAAAGAGCTGGCACAGATTTAAAACGTTCATCAGATACAGTTGTGTAGTGAATGTGGGGATACCTCAGTTTGAGTAACAGCGTTTTCCAGCTGTGTGATCTGAGTCAGAATGGTGCCCTGATTGGACAGGATGTAGTTCAGCTCCTTGGTGATCTTGTCCTACACACACACACACACACACACACACACACACACACACACACACACACACACACACACACACACACACCCGCCCTCCGTTTTTCCACAAATATCAC
>JBBPDB010000140.1:4451501-4468929 GCA_037974465.1 Brachypetersius altus
GAAAAAAGGGCTTTAACGCAAATAAACGTGTCACATGATACAATCCGCTTTTGGGTTGGAACCGGTGGTCGGTGGCAACCTGTGATTGGCGCAACATCAGGACTGATGAATCCACACAACATCTCAAACAGCAAATTTTGCAAATTTTTTTGCGCATATTCTGTTTGTCGATAACAAAACATCGCAAAAAACTGGATGGAAACGTGGCTATAGAAAACTCTCATTGAAATTTATCTTCAGCCCTAACAGATAGCAGTGCTTGTACTTTCTTGACTTCCCAGATGTTAGTTTGTCTCTGCTGTTGTTTTTTGCATGGACATTAAAAAAAAAACAAAACAGTGGCCACTTTCCATGTTGTGATGACATTTTGACCAATCAGAAAGCAGTGGTGCCTGTGGCCTGCTTTTGGCCCTGCCATCGCGCAGTAAACGGGGCATTTGACTGACACGCTTATCCAGATCGACTTGCAGTCATTCGTTACAGAGACAGTCCCTCTGGAACTGAGCGTTAAGTGTCTTGCTCAAGGACACAGTGATAGAAAATGGGGAGGGTTGAACCTGCAACTTTGTGCCCATTGGGTTCAAAGTCAAGTGTTTTTTCCACTAGGCCACTACCTTTGCTTGTAATCCAGGTCTTGACTCCAGTGTACATCATTTACTGGTTGCTTAAGACTATCAAGAGAGAACGGATCAGAACAAGTAAGGTGTCTAAGACATGAAGCTATTAGCTTTCTTAATTCAAATGTTGTGAATAAATGTGTTAATATAGTTAATTTAATAATAAATTCATCAGTACTTTGATATGTGATGCTAGGGTTGTAGACTGTTCAAGCAAGGGAGCTTTAAAAACAGCTGATTCAGCTGTTAATTGCCAGGTTTAGTGGGTGAGCGGGGGAATTACCCAACTGTACTTTATACCGGCCCTTTAGGATTGAAGTTGTACGCCCTTAGTTTAAGGCTTAAGTAGGAAATAGAGCACAGGAGTATCTAGGTTGGAGGCTAGGTGTACAATTCATGGCAACTATGCTTGCCAGTGCCCTGCTTTTAGTGATAAAACTGTATAACTTTTGGTGAAGCCTATAGCCAGTAATGGACAGAATGCAATCACTGATGTTGGAGGTGCTAAAAGCCAGTGTGCAAGTGTCATACATAGGCAGGGGTTGTGGTTTTTTTTCAGGATGTAAATGAGTAAATAATGGACTAATAACTACACCTGCAGCTGTGTCTTGATAATGTCACTCGCTTCTTAAAGGGAAAGTGAGCTGTTAAATGGTCATAAATGACAGTTTGTGACAGCTAGTGTGACAGTTTTGTGTAATAAGGACAGGTTTGTAGAGTCTTTACAGATCTATTGTGGGTGATGGCAAGCTGTTGGTGGGTGATGATAAAGCTCTTGTCTCTCTTTTTAGTTTGTGAATATTTTGCAGGTGTTTAAGAATTTCATTTCTGTGTGGCTCCCTTTTTCTCTAGATAAAGCATCTGCTGAATGAGTTCCCTTTTTTTTTGAAGCAACACTAGAGGATCAAATTACATTACATGCTCGGTGACGTTATTAAATATGTAACGTTGGTGCATTGGTGAACCATGCTGTCCTGCACCTGGGAGAAGGACCTCTGCCATTTAGACCCTTACATGAGCGACAGAGCTGCTGAAATTTTTGAAACGCTTTGAAGTCACAGCTGGGCTGAGAATAGACCAGCAATCTAAAATAGCCGGGTAACTCTGGCCTGAAACTGATCCCTGATAAAAGGCCAGAGAATGATAATAAATGGTTAACCTAAAAGAATAGTTTTGTGTAATACTTTGGATAGTATGTAGACACTGTTTAAAATCTCCAGCACTGCGTTGCGTGATGCAATCTGTCTCTTCTTTTTAACGTAACCTGAAAGTACGAGCTGCCTTCAACACCATGTGAAAATATTTCATGAAAAGACCAATAAAAGTCCAAGGTGTATGTATACGCACATACAACTCCAGAAAAAATAAGAAACCACTGCAAACATGTTCAGTTTCCCAGGTTTTATATTTCGTAGGTACAAGTATGGAACTGAACAGCTTTGCCTTAGTGTTTAAGAACTGCTGATATTTCTCCTATTTTCCATAGAGATGCTGATTTAAAACTAAACTGCAGAAACTAAATGTTCTGGAGCTGCATGTGTCTGCATGCATAAAAGGTAGGGTTATCTAATAAATAATAAATAAATCTAATAAATGGCCTGTTGGTGTGTGCATAACATTGAGGCTGAGGCACTTGAACACAAACCCTTTGTAAAGTTTGCAAGTGTGGTTTTTCTGTGATTTCCTGAACCGGCTGGAGGAAGAATAGACATGCGAGTCAAAGTGCAGACACTGTTTTTGAGAGGAAGTGAGTCTAGAGAGTTCTTTAGTGAGCTTTTCCCTTAGCTTTGAATGTAAAGTACAACGCCCTGATCTCACTTTAAATACAGTAATCCCCCAGTTTTACGCAGATCAGGACTCGTGGATCCAGGCACACCCAGATTTTTTTGGAGAACCAAAATCATATCTTTATGCGGAAAACCCCACAATAACACGGAAACTGTATATATTTTCCGCCTTTTTTGCGGAATAAATATATTTTTTCTGGATGTGATCACAGAAGGGGACCCGTTCACCTCGCCGCTACAATACTTTTGTCCCACGACCGTCCGAGTTGCATATATCGGCGGGGAAAGCACTCAGGCACTTCAAACTCTACAGTTGAAGTGTTGCGTTGTTGACACCAAAGAACAGCACACATCTGAAGAACTGCGTGGCTTTCATTTCAGTTTTGATGGCCAAGTCAAGCCATTTCGTTCCACCTTAAAAAGTTCCACCTTAAATATTTTAGGTGAAACAGAAAATTACCATATGGAGCCAACTTCGAGTTACATATCTCGGCGGGGAAAGCACTCAGACACTTCAAACTCCACAGTTCGATTGATCTCCAGAAGACCTTTCCAATGAGCCCTTATTTGTGTTTGTAGCCCGAGTAGATCAGGTTTTATTCTCCGAACACTGTTCACCTTGCTGCATTTTTCTTTACGGGCAAAGCATTAAACCGGGTTTAAAATGACAAAGTGTTCTGGGAGAATATTTGGGACATAATTAGGGTTTAAACTATAAAAATAGGCATTTTAGGCATTTTTTACCAACACAACAACATGGTTTTTCACTATACGCGGGTGCTCTTGGAATGTAACCCTGCGAAAAGCAAGGGATTACTGTATTATTAATTTGAACTAAATATGCTTATGGTTCTGTGACTAGATGAATGGCACTGTTTGTTATGTAGATTTATTTAACTTAATACCTTTCCAAGCCAGTAATGAGACTGATGGGTAAAAAGTGGTGAATCTGGATACTTGGTTTTGTAACACTCTAAACTGATGACTTCCCTGTTTCTTACTTTGTCTCTCTCAGTTCGTAAGTTGGCTCCCAATGAGTTCCCCCACAAACTGTATGTGCAGAACTACACTTCTGCTGTGCCGGGGACCTGCCTGGCCCTTCGCAAGTGGCTCTTCAGCACCCAGGAGCACGACCTGCTACGAGATAATCCCTTGGCTCTGCACTACTGCTTCCACCAGGTAAGTGTCACTATTCTTTCATTAGATTCTGCCTAATGAGTGTCATATCAGATCAGAGTTTGTTGTGCACTTTCTCTGGCAACACCAGGGTGATGTCATGCCACTGAGTGTTGGTGTCCCATCAATATGAATTTAACTTATTGATTAAAGGATAAAATCTGCATGCAGGGTTTCTTACAAGAACATCTCTTCATAAAGCAGTGAGCCAGATGCAAATTCAGCAAGACCGTGGCACTGATGCTTTTGAAAGAAAACTTTTGTTCTACTTCTTTTGGCATTCCTTTCTGTCCAGGCTCAGGATGATGTAAAGAAGGGATTTATCAAAGCAGAAGACAAGTCCTATCAGCTTCAGAAGCTAGCCGAGCAGAGAAAGATGGCTATGGTAAGTCGGTTTTCCTCATATAGTGCTACACTTTCTAAGACTGCTAGTGATGGTAAACTGTGGCCAACATCTATATCTGGCAGTTTTGAGTAGGAATACAAATATTGTTCCCACACTGTATTGCAGCTCATCCAGTATATAAGTTGGCCATAATAACAGCAGATATTGACAACCCACAGATCAGTAAAATACCACCAATATTGCTTCAGTAATTGCAATCTAGTTTGGTGGTGGTTTAATACCTAAAGGTGGTTTAATACCTGCTTTTAACATTGCTTTCCCAAGATGGACCCCCCACATACACTATATGGACAAATGTACTGGGACGCCTGACAATTACACCAACAGCGACTTTAATACAGAGATTTTAATATGGAGTTGGTCCCCCCTTTTGCAGCTCTAACAGCTTCCACTCTTCTTGGAAGACTTTCCACAAAATTTTGGAGAGTTTCTGTGGGGATTTGTGCCCTTTTATCCTTTTATTATTGATCCAGTTCATGTTGAATGGGTTTGAGGTCAGGGCTCTGTGTCAAGTTCGTCCACACTGAACTCATCCAGCCATGTCTTTATAGAGCTTGCTTTGTACACTGGGTCACAGTCAATGCTGGAATAGAAATGTTTC
The DNA here is from genome assembly GCA_037974465.1 of Brachypetersius altus. NCBI lineage: Eukaryota > Metazoa > Chordata > Actinopteri > Characiformes > Alestidae > Brachypetersius > Brachypetersius altus. The sequence continues at coordinate 4,456,089 of JBBPDB010000140.1, forward strand.
TTACCCAAACTGTTTCCAGAAAGTTGGAAGCATGGCGTTGTCCAGAATGTCTTGGTGTGCTGAAGCATTAAGACTGGAATGAGGGACCTGCTGTGCAGATCTTCAGTCATTAATCCAGTGGATGTTTGAGATGCAATACCAACACAAACAGTGGAGTGAACTGAACAAACCATGACCGTAGCCATTTTTGCTACGTATCTTGTGCTAAATCAGAAGTAGGAATGGAAGACATTCTATTGCTTTAACCTGCCCTGTTCCTGGATATAGGTTTTGACCCATCAGAGTGACAATAGGAATGCAGACAAGTATATGAACAATGTTTCTCAGGTAACAGCTATATATCAACATGTACAGCTAACGTTTCCTGCAATCCCCTAATGATGTTTTGCAAACCAAAATGAGTCACCACTTTTTATTTCTATAACAGTAAACACAGACTTAACAGTTGAATTCTAAATCATAGTACCATGATGGAATTAATGAAAAGATAACTAGGAAAAATAAGAATGAATTCAACACACAGAAGTTCTACACAAATGCTGCAATATTCAAAAGTGGAAAGGACCCTAGTGAACCCTCACACCGCATGTTTTTATTGATAAATATTCAGTTACCTAAACATTATGGGAAATCTTTGTTACTGTGAATTTTGAGTCAGAAGTCATTTTTTATTAATCCTTTAAAAAGATTTTTATTTAATAAATCAAATATGAATTCTAAATGGGCATATGTAAATATGTTGATGACCATTCATTTTTCATGTGTGTGTGTGTCTCTCTTTCTCTCGTAGTACCTGAGCCTGCTGCGCACGTGCGAGGGCTATAATGAAGTCACGTTTCCCCACTGCTCATGTGACTCACGGAGGAAAGGTCATGTGATTGCTGCAATCAGCATCCACCACTTTAAACTGCATGCTTGTACTGAGGACGGCACCATGGAGGTGTGTGCATGCATGTTAGAGGGTTCTTACTACTCCGTCACAAACAGTTGGAGATTTTAATTTGTGTATATTTCTCTTTAGATCTCAGATGTGTGTGATTTGTCCATTCGGTTTTACAGAATCAGGTTATAGCATTCGAATGGCCTGAGATGCAGCGGTGGGACACTGATGAAGAAGGCATGGCTTTCTGCTTTGAGTATGCAAGACGGGAGAAAAAACCTCGCTGGGTCAAAATCTTCACCCCTTATGTGAGTGTCACTTATGAACACATGCCTTGTAGCATTTTTATGTTAATAACAAATTAATAATTAAACCCATAGACCTGCAGAATACTACTAGTCCTAAAACTGGGTGCACATAAAGCAGGGGTGTCGGAACCCTATGCAAATATATATGCAGCGTTTTGAGTTCAGTAAGTCCTTAGCCAGGGATTTGAATCAGATGTTTAGAATGCAGCAGCTGTGGCCCAGAAGAAACTCTGTTTGACACCCCTGACCTAAAGCCAAATTGTTGCCTATATTTCAGCTCGGCCACGCCTGTAGACAGTGTGTCTGTTGCAGAAACGCACTACTGCACTTCTCATACAAATGCAGGACAGATACCTTCCTGAGTCTCTCACACACAGCTGCATACTCTGTGATTCTGAAACCACTAATGATTGTTTTTTTCCCCTCTCAGTTTAACTACATGCATGAGTGCTTTGAGAGAATTTTCTGTGAGCTCAAGTGGAGGAAAGAGGTAAGTCTCTATGTAATGCATATTCATAGTCTTGGAGCTTAATTGACATTTCTTAACCTTTTTTGTTTCTCTCTGAAATACGAAAGGTGGAAGAAGAGGCTTCAGACAAGGACAACAAAAACTGCAGTAACAATGGTACGTCCAGTTTATGCATTTAACTCGCATTCACACTTCATAAAACAGTGGGCCACAAAGCTTTAGACTTCTGTAATCTCAGGATTGTCATGTTATCCATCTGTATATCCACACACACACACACACACACACACACACACACAAACCAGTTCACTGGAGGTGAAGTATCAGTTCGGTCACATGTTTGCATGTGCTTTCAGTTTAAGAATGTCTTCTCAAACGAAACCTGCACTTCCTCAATGTTATAATGAAAACTGCTTCACTTCTCTTCTTACTTTTTCGTGATATTACATTTTCTGTTTGTCTGCAAGGTCAGGTTATGATATATGTAAAATCTGATATATATGTGTGGGTTTCAAGATTCAGATTCAAGATTCTGGATTTTTATTTGCCATTTGCGCATAAGACCAACAGTCCAAGCACATTGGAATTCTTGTGCAAAGCTCTCCGAGTGAAGTTACATTCATGAGAGGTAGAAAGACAAAAAATAAAGCATAAAATAGAGCAATCTACTAGTAATATATACTATAGAAAACACTGTACAAAGAGTATGGTGATATCTACACAGGGAGAAATAGTTGTGTTTTTTAAATACAAGTACTCACCGAGGGTAATCCAAATAGCTTCGCAGACATTGTACACTTACAGAACTGCACATTTAGAATATTGCGCCTGATATTGCACCTGTTTCAGGAATTTAACTGCTTCAGTCAGCATATTGCACATTAAACAATTATCACATTGTACATTACAAGTGAGGTGAGGTAGTGTGGTGTTTTAAGTGTTTTTGTTTTGCCATCTGTCTGACTGACCTTATTTTGCATATGTAAAATGCAGATATGTCACTGGCAATTATATTATAAGCTAATATTTCTTCTGTACTGTTCCATGATCATACAAGTATTTCTTGGTTTTCACATTCAGGTTACCATTCCAATCAGCAGATCACCTGAGGTTACCCCAGTCTAAATGAAGTATTTTTACATTCTTTACATTTCAGAGTATCTTTCTCCTCTGGAACAGCAAAAGGGATGGCGCCACCTAGGGGGCGAGATTGCCACCTCTTAAGAATCCCTTTCCTTGCCAATGGAGATCAGTATAAACCAAGCTGGACCATCACACTAGAGCATTACATCCTAATTACCATGTTACCATGGCAACACCCCAGCAACAGCATAACAACCATGTACCTACGAGGACAAACACGCTCCTTTCAGCTGATGAGGGTTCCATAGGCCCGCCACATCACCTTGGCAACTCAGAATGACCCTTATCACCATGGCGATACAGACTCCTAGCTAAGCTAGAGGCCGGTTCGCTACAGTTGGACAGCCCTGAAAGGATCTGTGCTCACGTGTCATCAAGTAGATGCATTCACCTCATCAGCTGTTCGTAAATACGAATATGCGAAAACGCAACGGATGGCTTGAGGGCTCCTGCGCCACTGGCCGATGGAACAGGCTCTTGCTTTCCTATTGGCCGACACTCCTGTAGCTCGAGCCACTGTCGAACGAAGAAGAGGCGCTTTTTCACCTTTAGCCACCATAGCAGCATAGTCACCAGCAATTGCTTTCCTATTGATTGCTGGTGCCAAAACGTCAACGTGACTGATCTGAGCTTCATGTATGTTTGGTTTTGGGATTGTTTTAGAAAAACAGGTGCTGGGGGTCTGAACGTGTAAGTTGTGGCAGGGAATATTAGTAAATAACTGACTATGAACACTATGATCCGTAGCATTTAAAGTCCCATTCGTTGATTATATTGAACTGGTGCTTGTTGAAGTACTTATGAGGTTAGTCTTGAGGATAGTCTTAGCCGTCCACTCGAGATTCAGATGTGTTCTTCTGAACAAAAGTGCTTAATAGCATCAATAATAATAGAATCAATACTAGTATAATAATTTAACATCACTGGCAGAAATACCTGTCATCATTTAACATTTCTCTTTGCACAGCGCTTTAATTTACAGTAACCATTTGCAATAAGAAAAGAACAATGTCTAAATATAATACTCCTCGGAGGCTTTTAACATGGACCCCTGGAATTTCTGAGAGTCTGTATGTGTGTTTGTTGGAGTGTGAGTGTGAGATGGTGAAAGAAGTTTACAGATGAGGGTGTGATTGTCCTTGCAAAGGGTATTGTAAAAATTGGATGCTGGCAATAAAAAGGCAGGATTTGGTGGGACAGCAGTATGGATTAATTTGACATTCAGGTGTAGTTATGTAGTCTTCCTGTAGGGGGCAGCAGCGTTACATATAAACCAAGAGCTTTCTCACAGATGTGTAATGTCTAATGGAGGACAGAGAGAACAATTTTGTTTGCATTTGGCTCATGTTTATCAGTTGAAGTGTGTGTAGGGGTGTGTGTGTGTGTGTGTGTGTTTGTGTGTGTGTGCGCGCGTGTGTCTCTGTGAGTGAAAGTGAGCGAGTGAGCCTGAGCTTTAACTGTATTGAGTAGTTAAAGAGAGGTCTTCCAGACTCTTCAGAGCAATGAGTCCCTGGGGCTCAGTAACTCTCCCTCTGAGCATAACGCTGCATCCCGTCTATTAACCATGTCAGGCGGGTGCAGAGTGTGAGAGAGGAACACAGAATGTTAAAGAAACACAAGCCTTGTTTTGTTCCTGTGAACTTTCCTATGTTGAATTTCACAGTAAATGATCTGAATCTGTTGGAAATAAGAGTTTATTTCAAGTGTTTTCTGAGCATCTTATATTCTTCAGACCATCTCTCTCGACTTTTTCACCATCACCCCACCCCCAGCTAGCAGTTGAGCAGTTGGTTATTTGTGAGGAAATCGGTGTGAGTGTGAGTGTGAGTGTGAGTGTGAGTGTGAGTGTGAGTGTGAGTGTGAGTGTGAGTGTGAGTGTGTTCCAAAGTTATTTCATGTAACTAAAGTAAAATAATGGAAATTTATCTGACACCTTTACTGTTCCACGCTGACTGCTGACAAACACACCTGTGTGTGTGTGTGTCCGTCCATGTGTGTCCATGCCTACCAGACTGGTCAGAGAAGACCCTCCTGTTGCCTTGGCAGCGTGATATCAGTGTATTTACAAACCTGACTAACTCAATGAGTGTCTACTCAATGAGTGTCTACTCTGGAGACCGTTTCAGTGTTCAAATGAAAACCTATTTTTTTTGTTTTTGTTTGTTTATTTTTGGGGCGTTATAGTGGTGTTTTTAGTGGTTTTTTTGTTCATTGTTATTTGTAACACAAAAGAATGGAGAGATGGCCTTTTTTGCATCATGAGTGTACTGTGTCTATACTTATATAAGATACATCAGTTTATAAACGACATACTTTTAAAGAGTCCAAAAAAAAAAACCGAAAAGCAAACTACTGGATGTGTGCAACTGTGTTGTAACGTTAACCAGCGCTTTCTGTGGTCAGTGTTTTATTTTTTCATCTAAAACGTCTAAGAATATGAATGTATCAGACTGTATTTGCAGGACAGGTGTTGTTTATGTTTGTTTGTTTGTTTGTTTTTCCCACTGAATACTATGAAGTAGTTTCACTCTTGCAGTTGAGAAAGTGACTTGAAATGCACCCCTTTAGGACCACGATAAGCTGCTGTGACGAATTGTAGTGAACAAAAGAAAAAGATTCTGGTCATTCTTAGCCTTTTACCAAGTGGGATTTTATTTTCTCGTAAGTGTTTAGGAAAATCTGTTTTATGATATGAGAGAGAGTTGAGTCTATAAAAAAAAAAAAGCAAATGTCTTTGTTCGAACGTTTACTTTTTAATGTATTGCTTATATGTTGTTTTGACAAAGCACTCGCTGTAGCCTCGAACTGAAGTTGTTAATTTATATCTATATATATTTTTCCCCACTCTAAATCAAGGGTATTAAATGAAGTCTATTTACAAAAGTAGAGCATATTGAATAAAGACTTTTAGGTCATGGGACGGCATGGTTGGGAAGAGATGTAATTTATAAGTGGAAACGATGACAAACAGTGATGCTTTATTTCATATAGCTTAATGACAAATTAACAGCCGATAAACAATAGTTTTATATCTAAAACGTGGATTTCAACTAACCAATGGAATAAAAGCTCAAGTTTGGGAAAAAAATGTCATGTAGAATAAAACATTGTAACATAATATTTTAAATAAAATGATCTATTATGTATGAGAAGATTTTTTTTTTCTTCGAGTCTGATGGTTGTAATGTTTAACGTAAAGTGTGAACAGTGAAAATTTCTCTACGTTTAACCAACTCACCAAGTCAAGCAGGGGGCTGCCATAAATGAGGAGCACCTGGGGAGTGGTCCCTTGCTCAGTGCTGGGATTCAAACCCACAACCTTCTGGTTGCAGGGGCCAATCCCTAACCACTAGGCCACCAGCTGCCCTGAGGACATTTTGATGGAGCAGGTTTTTTTTGTTTCTTTTTCTTTTTCCTCCCCCTGGCTTTATTGTGAAGGGCACTCACGAATGGAGAGTGTGAGTTTAATGTCAGCCTAGTGCACCTGCATCATCAGGCGATATCAGATGGTTAAAAGCCATGCCAGAGGGCGCAATGGCAGTGTCTGGAACGGTGTACTGGTCCACTTGCTCCTGCTGCCAAGGGAGCTCCAGCTGCCAAAAGTTACGGCTGCATTTAGAACTGTAGACTGATCTGAGTTTGTGTTCAGGACTCATTGTGGTGCAGTTGGTAGCACTGTTGCCTCACATCTCCAGGGTTGTGGGTTTGAATCCTGACTTTCTGTGTGTGTGTGTGTGTCTGTGTGTGCGTGTTGTGTGAGTTTGCATGTTCTCCTCCTGGTGGTGTGGGTTTCCTCGTGGGTCTCCGGTTTCTCCCACAGGTCGGATGAGTTGGGGATTCTTTGACCGTGTGTGTGTGTGTGTGTGTGTTTGCCCTGAGGTGGGCTCTGGGTACCCATAACCTTAGTAAGGATTAAGTTCTTTCTGGAGTTCCAGAAAGTGAAGGAGTTTGTGTTCATACTTAGTTGTATGTCAGTTTTGTGTTTACACGTACTTCTGATATGTATCTTATGTCTTCTGCAAATTCCCAAGATGTCTACTCCCGATCCAGCTTCACTTCTGGGGGTGGATGTGTGTGTTGCATCCTTTTTTATTATTTTATACTTTTTTTTTTCTCTCTCCATCTCATGGTAGGACTACATTAACTCTAAAGTGTTTCCAACCTTGGGATGCTGGGAGTTACACAGCACTGGATGCAGTCCAACGTTACAAGCATGAGTGAATGTGCAGCTGGTGCGAGAAGAGGAACGAGGAATGAGAGATACTTCTCCACATGCTTACTGACCACAAGAGATTTGATGTGGTTTCTGTTCTGTTCGTGCGTTGCCTGAAACATTTATCTTCAGAGCCCTCAGCAGGTTCGCTGACTGTCATCCCACCTTTCTGGCTTCTTCCCTGAGGCTAAGAGGGGAGAGGCAGCATTGGCAGAAGTTTACCCAATCCATTAGCAGTTTCATTAGTTCGTCTCATTAGCAATCTAAATAGCTTACACTGAGCTGAATGATTGCAAGAAAATACACAGAAGATATGACAAACACTGAGGTTTGTTGACACTTTCATTTTTTACTTTCTCTGGGAAACTTTGGATCAGTTCTGTTTGTAAGCAATAGCCTGAGTTGATGATGTAGCTGCACAAATACAGTTTAGAACTTAGAATTGAGAAGTTTGTCACAGTATCAGTAATGTTTGTTAAATGTTTCTGTCCCATCTGAAATGACTCATCTACAGAACTTCGACTCATTGAGCTTTAATCCAAGCCAGGTGTGGGCAATAATTAATTATTACTTCATTTGTTATATTACAATGAAATCAACATCTCTGGCCATTTGTTTTCAGTTGGCTTTTGAAACTAAATATAATGTGGACCAAGAAGTAGAACATTAAGGATCAGGAAGACCAAGAAAAGGTAATCAAAAGTCAGCATCTGCAGGATAAAGGAGAGGCATTTTTACAGTCCTGTGATCTGATGAAACAACTTTTTAACTACAAAGGTATGGAGAGAAAAAAAGTAGACTGCTTTCAGTTGTGAGGGCCCGCCAGAGCTTTCCATCCGGCCCCCCGATGGAAAATGAATGGACGTCTATGGACGTCAAATGAAACAAGCCTTCAATCTGTCAGTAATCCACGGGTCACTGCGCGCACACTTCATTTCCATGTAGCGCGCATGGAAATGGATTTCAGCTGTACTGAGTAAAGACTGATGTGTGTTTATATAAAGAAGCCGAAACTGATGCTTCGGCATGAATCATCGTTTATCTTCTCTGAGGATGGTGGGCTAACCTGAGTTTTTGATTATCCAGGTCTTTACCATGAAATATCTGGGTTTGTTCTCATTTTTCATGTAATATGAGACTGTTAACATTGACAAAGGTTAAAAAAATTGCAGAAATTTAGAAGGAAAATTAATATATGAAATAATATATTACATATTACATGGCCCTCACAGTGTCTGCCAAGAAAAACTCTGGCCCTTGGACAAATGTAGTTGATGGCCTCTGCCCTACGGCAAAGTGGGGTCTTCATGGACGGGACAATGTCCAGCATTTTCCAAGGATGCTTGAACAGACTGAGAGCAAAGGAAGAAAAGGGTGGCCAAGTCAACACTTGGGTGTTCATTTGTTAAATATGCTTTAACAAAGGAATATGTTTAGGTATGTAGTACTGTTAAAGTAATGTTAATGTAAAGTAACCTTTTAATGAATGCCAGGACCCAAGGTTTCCCAGCAGAACGTCGCCCAGAGCATCACACTGGCCCCAACACCTGCACCAGCTTTTCTTCTTCCCACAGAGCAGCCTGGTCCCATCTCTGTCCCCAGGTAGGTGGTACACATGCACCCGGCTGCCCATATGATTTAAAAGAAAAGGTGATTCTTCAGAGCAGGACACTTTCTGCCTATTGTAGTGAACAGAGGTTAGCATGGGCACTCTGGGCGGTCTGTGGCTACACAGCCCATACGTAGTACGCACTGTGTGCTCTCCATCAACATATGCATCAGTGAGCTTTGGTTGCCCATGACCCTGTCACTGGTTCAACGATAGTCTTTCCTTGGGCCACTTTTGGTAGGTACTATCCAGTGCATGCTGAGAACATTGCACAAGATGATTTGGAGACACTCTGACCCAGTCACCAAGCTGCGGCTATTTCAATTGATATTTATTCTCTTCACCATAAAGAATCTCAGTGAGTTTGAGTTGCTTTCATACTGAACCGTGGGATTCTTCCTCCAAAAACTAGATAAAAGTGTTTTTAGAAGAGATTTTGCATCACTTTGAACTATGCCTAATTGCGTCTAGAGGGTGCCTTTCTTGAACAGCACATTCCTATTTTGCAGTATTTGCACGCAGCTTTGAAGTTTCCTTCGATATGTTCAGGTATGATGAAATGTTATACAATCGTGGATTGCACAGGCACCATTGTTAAAAAGCAGCGGGTTTCCAACAAGCGAAGTCGAAAGCAGCTCTGTTCGTAAACCCCACGCCTTCCGTGACAACATCCAGCAACCTGCCGAAATCAAGGTTGCAGACGCCTTATATAACACAGCTGAGCTTGCTGAGTGAACGCTGCACTCAGAGAAAACCCTGCACGTGTCAGATGAAGTAAGTGAGAATACCTGCAATCTAGGGAATCTATATCAAAACATTTTACAACACCCTGGCCTGCTGACTGGAGCGGCGATGGCCTCGGCCACTAGATTGCTCAGTAGCTATTCCTCAGGCTCCACATACAGATTAGTCAGTAGTGAAATTATCCTCAAGCTGCTGTAAGGTGTCCTAAGGAGTGTCATTGGAAGTGTTCCTACTATGCAGAATAGGTAACGCGTGACATGCCATGGTCGTACCATTCAATTCAATTCAGTTCAAGGGAATGATCTGTGACTAACGCTGAAAGCCTGTCAGAAAATTGGCAGGTTGGATATGAAAAGAGTCATAATTGTCGCAAAATTAGTGACAGCTCGTGAATCCTTTGACAGCACAAAAAGGATACTACCTGTTTTATTTAAGCTCCTGGTTGAAGTCTATACTACAGTTAGACTAGATAATGTAGCTTTCTATAATGTCAGTCATTTGTAATACACAGGACTGTTGATTATCATACAGGCTCGCAGGCCCATAAACATTTCAGTAAACGAATTTAAGAGGGGTGGGGATGCCTATTGCATTCTACTCCTGAACTAACAGTGCTCAGAAGTAGTAAGGATGGAGTATGTGACCAGCTTGAATCATTTCAGTGCACCAAAGTACTTTTATTTGTGTACATTTTATGAGATTCAAGATTCAAAAAAGATTTTTTATTTTTTATGACGGTGCAAACATTATAAAAATTAGTACAATTATCTAAAAATTTCTAAAACACAATACAAATAAAAAATAAGTATGAGTAAAGTAAAAACAAGGTATAAAAGCAAACACAAACCTGAAAATGAGCTAGGGTGCTAAAATACAGTCTCGTAAGCAAAGCGGGGTAGGTTTCATTTAACTACCTTAGCAATCATTAGCAACCAGAGCGGATAACCAGATCCAGCTTCATTTCTGAAAGCTGTGGTGATTTTACCATGTACTTTACACAGACCGTCTTTTGTCGATTGTACAGTATTTTATTGGTTTTCTCGGGGTACATAAAATACATGTACACTTCTCTTAGAACCACTGTTTATACGCAAATAGCCCAGTGTCCTCGACTCTGTCCTGTATCATGTGAGCTTTATTCACTTGAACTAAGCACTCATCATCAGCTGTCCTTGTTAGACCGAGTTCCTCAGAGTCCAGAGCTTTTTTTAGATTTAAATAATTTTCTTCGCTAGTTCCACAGCACAGCATTTAGAACAAAACTGTGTAGCTGATGTGCTTTCCTTAGCTCTGTCCAGCACTGAACGTCACATTAATGTTCTGGTTCATTATTGCTGTAGATCAGTCATATTCTTTCACCAGTTTTGTTAGGAAGTGTATTGAAAGCAGTGGACACTTTTTTTTTGTGTTTTCTTTTTGCTTTGCCTTTATTCCTTTGAAGAACAAAGCTGTCGCTGTGGGTGTCAAACTTCACTGAGGTTTGTAATTCCCTCATGACGGAGAGGCATACAGAAACTCCTCTTTGTCCTAAATTGATTATGCCCATTTTTTTCTTTTACCTTTTATGTGCCTTGACCAGTTATGTTTTTCAGTTGGGAGCATCTGTGTGGAACGGCATTTCAATATATTGTTTACTGAGTATATGGTTGTATTGACAATAAACAAAACTCTTGAATCTTGAACCTTGCGTCTAAACATTGAGGGGAGTCCAGTGCTTGCAGTCTGAGTGTGTTCTGAACCGAAATGCATCATAACCAACTAACTTTAGCTTCCAGGGTCCTAACATAGGGCTGGCCCTTATAGACACACATGAACACACAACAGCAACACACAGTGTGAACAGCACAAAATTGTTCTCTGCATTTAACCCACTCACCAAGTGATGCAGCCCCCGGGGAGCAGCGTGTGGGGACGGTACCTTGCTCAGTGGTGTCACTGGGATTCCTGGGATTCAAGCCCACACCCTTCCGACCACAGGGGCAACTCATTAACCATCAGGCCACCAGTTGTCCGAGTTCACAGTTAAAGCAAACAAAAGGAACATTGCAGTGCACCTTCATTTGCAGCCTTCAGAACAGTAGAGTTTATATCCACTGTAAGTGTAATCTGCTGTCTGCACTTATCTTATAGAAAGTATAAACGAAAATATTAGTCAAGCATCATAACGATACTCCTGTCTGACCAAGCTGAGCACCATAAACACCCCACCCACATGTGCCGCCACTGCACAACCTTTCAACATCCCTTTACTGCATGATGTTCATTTAGTTGGATTTTCAACCATGAACCACAACATGTCATGGGCCTGTTTAAACCCAGAAAACAAGTCACTTGTGAAGTATTAAATTTTACAACCTGAGAAGACACTGCAGAGGAACAAAGACAGAACGTCCTGGAAGATCTTTATCAAAGAATTTCATTTAGGCTCCCCAAAAATGAAATGTTATACACCAGCGATAGCCTTTAAAGGTCACCGTCTTTCTTCCATTGCCCCAGGAGAATTGGACTGACTTGCAGAACGGCAATGTTATTAGATTCCTAATAAGAACCCATTAGGCTGAGGTTTCAAAACAGAACTTCAACACTGTGTTAACCTGGGTCTTTTATGCATCCATCATTCAAGGACATGCAAACTCTATGGCTCTAGTGTGTTTTGGCTTCATTCGGCATAAATCATTACATCTTCATAAAAGAATTCGGGTTATTTGATTGAAGGGGGATTAGAAGAAAGATAAAACAGCAGCGAGGCCTTTAGATCAGACCAAATCAATAAGGCACAGAGACACAACGATCAGATAAGTGGAGGTCAGCCCAGACTGTCCACTTTAGGTCCGAAGCCAGAATGGGGTGAGAGAGGGAAAGTCAGTGAAAGGATTATGCTTCTGTGTGTGTCCTGAGCGTAACAGAGTGAAAGGGATGTTTAATGGAGTAGAGAAATGCCTGCTTGTGTGTCCAGGAAGTGGTAAAGTAAGAACTTATGCACTTAATGTTTTTCACTTACATCATTTGGGCAAATAAATCCAAATTGTATGTCCCTTGGCAACCGGAAAAACACTTTTTAGATTGTGTTGCTATTAAGATTGTGTGTTTGTGTGTGTTAAAAGGACTGAACTGGGACTCTGTTTGTTTTCTTTAACACATCCACGTTATAAAATACAATCAATTTGTGAGGACAATCCATTGACTTGTCATAATGTATTTGAGTAATATATACTGATCTCAGTAAATAAAATGCAGCCTGTGTGTGTGTGTGTGTGTGTGTGTGTGTGTATTTTTTTCTCTTTTTTTTTTCTTTTTTCTTTTTTCTTTTTTTTTTCTTTTTTTTTTTTTCCTGGGGTGGAGGTAGCTCAGTGGGTAGGATACTTGCCTCCAGACCATGGACCATGGGAGGTCATGGGTTCGAATCCTACCTTCAGCACCACCATTGGGTCCCTGAGCAAGACCCTTAGCCCCAAGTTGCTCCAGGGAGAGACTG
>JBBPDB010000140.1:4486335-4499138 GCA_037974465.1 Brachypetersius altus
CCAGAGCGACGTACATCAGTGCTTAAGAATTCCACGACTGTTTCTTACCTGAAAAACAGCTTAAATCTGAGTCAACTTTAATGCCGTTTTGTGTGTTTATAAATTTTTATGTGACTTGGCCTTATCCAGGTTTAATCCTGAAACACAAGTGACCAGGTGTAAATGGGGTCACTTCAGCTGAACACAACCCAGGCTCAGTTGCAGCACAGAAATAGTTCATGGGGTGCTGTTCTTGTTTGAGAGATCTTTAAAAAACAACTCTAAAGTGAGGTTTCGGCAACAGTACAGTATCAATTTCCACATTGTTGTACCACCTCTGGTAGAAGAGTGAGGACACAACAGTTTAGAAAGTGACCTTACATCAGCTTATATCAACTTACAAACCGGTTGCAGCAGTTTGTATCTTTGACAGTGATGACCTAAAGTAAGAGGATAGCTGGACTATGAACATGGTGACCTTGTCCTCGGGGCCCCACAGCTGATGGTGACAGTACCACCAGCGGCTCCTCCTCACAATGGCCGCCCTTGTTCTTTGTGCTGTGCGCATGGATTTCCATTACTGATGGATGGGGTTCAGGACACGGAGCCCGCTGACGTGTTTTACTTGTTGGGAGATCACTGACAGCAGGACTGTTCAGCTATCTAGCTCACTTTCAACTTCACTTCCGACCAGATCTGTAGTGAAAGCCTAGCCTGGTCAGACACAAACGACCTAAAGTGAAGCTAGTGTGTATTCACTGGGCCATACATCAAGCCTGTGGTGCTTGGGGGGCTGAAGATGGCTTCCTATTGTCAGGCATATTGTTGCAACTTGCATGACATAACCACATTGTTACAAGATGGAATGAAAAACTCAAATTCATGTGGTGAATATAACTTACCTGTTACAGCAGCAAAATTAGAGCACTTATGTTTCACATTTTATAGTTATTCTTTTGAGTAACTCCAGTGTGACCATCTTAGGGTTATTTTTAAACATCAGCAATTTGCTATAAAGTACATTCAAGAGGTAAGACTAGAAATGGCATCATAGAACTAAATTTTTCCACAGTAACAGTATCATCAGTCCACAAGCAGTCTCTGAGCATCTTTATGAAGCAAGTCTGCATGTTGCCTCAACTTCATATTCTACTGGGATTTTACAGCATATAGGTCACTGGTTCTCTACGTCTGTATTTAAAAATTATGATCTCAGGAACTTCCTTATGTCTCTAAGCAGCACTACAGATAAGGGATATGAAAATGTTAAGATGGCCATTTATAATATTTCATGTTTTGTGTAGAAAACACATCACAGGTACATATTAGCCAAAAACTTTTATTAGAAGAAAGAGACTGGGTTGGAGAGTCATCCTTTCAAGTGATGAAGCAAGCGATGGAGATTCTGTTCCTTCTTTCATGTGGAATCAGCAGAGATCAAAGGCCAGAGACCAAATTCACTAGATCCAAGTCCAACCCCATCTCCCTCTTCACCTTTACAGGAACACCTAGCAAAGAGCTTAATGCTGCTTCCTCCTGAAGGAACACCCTGAGAAACAGTAAAATCAAATATTAAGAGCTTTACTTTTGACCCATCCTCCACCAGTATGCAAAAATGATCTTTTCATTCATACCAAAATACACATTGCCTACAATAAGCGTATAGTAAAGAGTCATTGAACTGAATCTATACTAGTAGACCTACAGGTGGAAACAAATCTCTAGCACTTGTCTCATCATTAGCAGGCAAGTGGAATCAACTGTCCACTCTCGCTCCTACATAATTCTTCTTAATCAGCAGGAGTACCTCTTCAAGATTATTCATTCACATTAAAACTATGTAACAGACTACACTGTTATGCTTAAATTAGGGATGCTAATGTAGACATCTGTAATGTGATCATTTATGAAGCACTTAGACCATAACAACCTGGCAACTTATAGCAATTAAGGACCACAGACCAGAACCTGACTCATTAAAAAAAAGCCATTAAATGCCAAATTGTTAACCAAGGAATATCAATTGTCAGACTTTTTATCTCTAAAATATCACAGCAGAACCACAGCAACACCCAAATAACTTCCAATAAAATGGGCTGCACTAATCAAAACTATGGCATCTAAATAGTAGTGTCTTGCATTCCCACCTGAAGCTCTTTTACTATAAGACTTGTCAATGTACAATAATATTGCAGTTACACTTTAGTAAAACAGTTTGCACATGTTTTACATTAATCTACGCATGGTACATGCCCCTTCAGAGTTCATCAGTATACTTTCCGCCATATTAATTCAGTGTGAATCAGAAACAGTTTTCTTCCTTAATGTGGCATACTGGTGCACAGAAGATTGATTAACTACCCTTTTCACATCTGATAGATGGAGTGGAGGGAGGGGCACATAAAACGTTATGTGATACTATTTTTCTAGTTCAGTGAAAATAATTCAAAACTAGAAGCTGGGAAAAAACTACAGGCTGAATGAAGATGACAAGAAAAACAAATGATGCACCACATTCATCTACGCATACGATGAGGGACACACCTTCTGTGAGACGTGCTTTGCCTCCAGTGGGTTGACACAGCACAGTCGAGCAGCCAACACACAGCACTACTGTCTGGGCATGGCTGAAGACTGTTGTGATCTTGTAGCATCCTGTGTGAAAAAGCAGTATGTCTCAATATTACAATGCATCATGTATTATAAAGCCTCATTGTACTTAAAAGGTGTCATGCTTAGAAAAACATACCTGGACACTTGACATCCATGAAATAGGAATTAGGGCTCTGAACGAGACGCTTCTTCTTGTGCCTCCTCTTCTCTTCCTCAGGCGTCGGGTGCAACAAGTCTTTTGCGAGCTGCATAGGTGAGAGAAGGGGATTATTTGCTAAAAATGATCACTTACAAGGGTTCCACACACTAGGCTTAAAACGCCAAGGCAAACACAATCCTTTCTACAGCACATGCAGCTAGAACCGCTTCCACTCCTCTTGGAAGGCTTCCCGCAAGATTTGAGTGTTTCTGCAGGGTATTTGTGCCTATTCAATTTATCCAATCTAGTTAAACCCAAAGGTGTTGGATGGGGTTAAGGTCAGGGCAGTGAAGTTCTTCCAAACCCAACCCATCTAACCATGTCTTTATGTACCTTGCTTCGTGCACTGAGGCAGTCATGCTGGAGTAGAAAAGGGCCTTCCCAAAAGCGTGTCCACAAAGTTGGAAGCACGGCGTTGTTTAAAATATTTTGATATGTTTAAGAGTTATAATTATCCTTCACCGGAAGTAAGGAGCCAACTGTATTCAACAATAAGGAGGTGCGCTCCAATATTTGCCAATATGCGAATGCGTAAAGATTTTAGAGGTAATTATTCAAGCATCGGCTCACAGTCGTCTACAGCAGATTTTCGAAATATATCAATGGCCCTGCCATTTAGTTAAATTTAACGAATGCGTCACACAACAAAAAACCCTGGAAGCCAACCTCCCCCAATTGGCCTGTTCTATGTGGGCCGCCATCTTAGCAGAAGCAAGGCTTCAGTGTGTAACCCAGACACAAAACTACGGATTATTTTTGGATTCCGAAAGCGAACAAGTTCCCAAAACGCGCCCCAATCTACACTTAACGCCTTCTCCTGCGAATGTAATCGAGTTATGAGCGTGGAATCCCCCGCATTGCCTCATATTATGAGTATTTTAGTCTCCAGTACTCACTGGCATGTTGGCGAGTACTCTGCCGCTGCCGGAAAGGAAGTGCTGAAGGAAACGGCGGGTGATATTGGCAGAGCACGTGATCTCACTTTGCCTGAGAGAGAGGACAGAGAAGCCATGATAGTGAGGTCAACCCCTCACTGTTAGTCCTTACTGCTTATCTATCTACCGAGACATTTTTGGACTTTGTGGATATAGTTTGGGGAAGAAGAACATTTTCTATTCCAGCATGACTGTGCCCCAGTGCAAAAAGCAAGCTCCTTAAAGCCACGGTTGGACGACTTCGGTGTGGAACAACTTGAATGGTTCTGACCTCAACCCCATCCAACACCTTTGAGATAAACTGGAACGGAGATTGTCGTTCTAGAACGGAAAGGAGACCTTCTCGTCCCGCATCAGTGACTGACCTCATAAATGTTCTACAGAATGAATGTGCACAAATTCCCCACAGAAACACAAATCTTGTGTAAAGCCTTCCAGGAAGCTGTTATGGTTGCAAAGGTGGACTTTCATATTAAAGTTTATTTTTAATTACGCTTTAATAATCTTTGATAAAGTGCCAACGTCTGCTCTCTTGTACCTTACTCTGGTGTATACAGTACTTTGCTAATAAATTGATTAAATTACTCAGAGTAATTCATTTTCAACTTATAAACACAAATCAAATAGACCAAAATCAATATAAATACATTTCATATTTTTAAAAAGTTTTGTAATGAAAACATGTATTTAATCATTATGACCCTTTCAGAGTTGGGCAATGATGATGTAGTTTTCTGGAAACGAAAGTAAAGTTTTTGTTTAATTGTTTATTTGTTTGTTTATTGGTGCTTTATTCAATATAAAAATACCCGAGTGTGGTGTAAAAGGCTAGTAGAGCCGTTGTTTATTTGGAAAAGGCTCTGAAAAGCATTTTGTTTCCAGCCATTGCAAACCTGTCCTCATCTTTACACATCATTCAGCTACTACATCACTCGACAATACAGAGTATCACGGTAAATAGTGGGTAAACAATAATACACAACTACAAGAAGTGCATACAGCCATGTCTGGCTATCGGTCTACCAAAATGATCCATTATTAAAATACAGAGGTCAACAAGTTTTTCAGGCTGAGTTTAGATCTGTACATCAACTGAGTTACGAAAAATGTTACTTTACAATGTACTTGTATGTAGTTTTTACTAAAACACCAGTGCACACAGTAAGCACCAGTATTCAGTATCTTCAGTACAAAGTCAAATATGAACACAGCGGTACAGATACATAACCACTGACTCTTCAATAAGATTTTCTTGTGCACGCGGCATCTGGATTTTCACGGCACGGCATGCATAAGTAGATTTAGAGTGTGTAAAACCTTCATCCTACAAAACAGATCTGATTTGTGGACCTATAAATATTCCTTCCTTCAGTTTTGCAGCGCTTATTTTCGAAATCAATCGCAGTCAATGCCGTATGTAACGGATGTAAATACAGACAACGGTTGCGTGACGTATTAGATAGCACGAAAATTGTAAGTAGCTTCATCACAAAAACTAGACGTGCTAGAGAAAAACAACTTGCAGATTTGAAATCAGCATGAAAAGCTGCACAAACCCCACACCTGCTGGGGAACGGAGAAGGGCCAACAGCGCACAATGTTAAATCAAGTGTCAGGTTTTAGTTCCCCTGTCCGTGAATTATGGAGCAATAGTGTCCTTATATTCCTCATTATAACATAATCCTTGAATCTGGAATGTTTAAAAGAAATTCCAATATTTCTTTCTGCACAATTGACTCACTGAGATGTAACACAATGATGGTGATAAGAACCAGACTTCTAAAAGTTACCTCACAGAAAGCAATTACTAAAAAGGTTTAGAACGTGTCTCTGGAGAATGTTTGGCATAAAACAAATTTTTAAATCCATTCATGGGGTAGAATTTGCAGGTTGTTGGAAAGCAAAATAGATTCCTTAAAATTTCTGTTTTCAGATTTACCAGTTTTCCCGTGATCAAAATTACACATAAAAACTGAGAAGATTCACGTGGGTTCACTGATGGTTTTTAATAATGAATTAAATAATTAATATTTGTGTTGTTGACACTGCAATCCCTAATTCCTATCACCGCACTGTATAAAAAAAACAGTAAGATTTAGATTTTTTTGTAATGCACCATTTTACATTAAATCACTATAAATGACTTTGTTTACATCTAAATGCTAGATTTCTACAAAAGTTTTGAAAATCTCATTAAACATCTGGAATTAATTACTCAATATACTTCTGGGATCAGCTTTAGTGGCAAGTTTAATTCAAAACTAATCATCCAACGTTAGCATCTGACCTCACTAATGCTCTAGAGAGCCGGGACGCAATCAAATCCTCACATAAATGTTCCAACATCTAGTGTATCCTTTCCAGAAGAGAAGAGGCAGCAAAAAGTGAGATAAACTCCTTAATAACCCTTTTGATTTCAAAGAGATATTGAATGTCTGGATACCTCTGGCAATTTGGTTTACATGATAACAGCCAAAACATGATGGTCTTTGGTAGTTTTTTTAATATTTATTCCAAACAAAAGGAGCATTAAAAATAGGAGTTTAAAAATATGACAGGTGTTCACTGACCATGGCAATATCTGTATATCTTGGAGCCTATACAAAAAGCACTATTAGTCCTTGTTCACAAATTGGCTATAACATATTGTCCTAGAGAGCTTCTGTTCTCAGCACTATCCCTCTTATCTCCATAAACACGGTCCCTCCACATGTGCAGCAGCGCTCCTCACAGAAATCCAGGCCTAACCCCTGCAACGTAAGTACGGTGCGGGATTGGCCGAAGCAACTGTCAGTTATTTATCTGCTCCTCCTGATAGGTGGAGGTAGAGATGGCCCCGTAAGGATCAATCACTGTCTGTGCGCAGCGGATGATTGTGGCAAACAAGAAGAGGCAGAGCAGGAAGAGGAAGAAAAGGGCAAAGCCCAGGTCCACATCAACCTCAAGCCAAGATGGTGGAGGGGCTGGTTTGTCCATTAAGAAAAATGATGCCCAGGATCTAAGGCAAGTGTCAAATGTACCACAAAGGCTGTTGCTTCACTCTCCAATCGGTTTCTTTCTCTCCTGGCCTCTATACCAGTTGGGTGATCTCCTCTACTTGTGCCCTTAACCCTGACAGCCAGAGAGGAACTTCGCCCAGACAACTTTAGGTGCAAACAGGATGGAGCCAAAGACCTACAGAAAATGTGATGTCCTCAATTCCAGTGTTCTGAACCCAGGCCTCAGTAGGAACCACAGCTTCATTGGTTGCCTGAAGTTTATGAGGGTACATTCATTAGAATCTCCTGAAATCAAAAGAAAACATATAGCACTTGTTACATGTTAGAATTACGTATGTTTCGCATGAATACTGTTTTTGTGGAGCGAAATCTATACTAGATGTTTTATGAAGGCACGGAAAGAACTGAAGGAAGTACAGTTTACACAACACTATAATTTCTCCCTGAGTCAGATACTTTAACTACAAAATACACAGCATCTAAGAAGCCATTCACGTTAGCTATAAACTGGTGAATCACTGCAGGAACTGAATGTTATAACTCCCCACTGATAATTATCTACACTGACATGGAGATAAAACAGAAAAAGGAATGAAGTCGTGCACTTTTTTACAAAACATTAGTCTGAAGATATCCATTTAACCGCATGCATTTAAAATTTAATATCAATTAAACTTAAGCAATTGAGCATGAGAGGAAGTGCATTATCGCAAATAATATTGTGTGTGTGTGTGTGTGTGTGTGTGTGTGTGTGTGTGTGTGATTGCACTGCAAGCACAAACCGAAGGTAAGTGCCATAAATAAGCAGGTGAGTGCCATGAGAAGGTGAGTGCCATAAATTATTCCTTACAGTGCTGGGTCTGGGGTGTTCTACTACATTTGTACAACAGAAAAAAGTGAAATCAAACAAAAATGTTGTGTATGTGCTTTAATATGACCAATTCTTTCCAAAAAGGAGAGCATTTTATAGTACAGATGGAGCTTCTTAATTGTGTCACTATCAAGTTCGGCTCAGCTTTGAAGAAAACCATATTCAGGTAAATCTGGTAAGCATTTCACAGCCTGTATTGTATGTCTATTAGTACTCTATTCATGTATTTAACTGTTATTTGGTCCTCCATCAAAACTGCCAACAGAAAAGATTACTAACTTTACAGCTTGGGAATTTGCAACTTTGTGCTCATCGGGTTCACGGCAAGTGTTTCGTCCACTAGGCTCCTGAAACCCAATTTTTTTATTTATCAAATGGATTCTTCTTATTATTAGAGTAGATATTTTCACCACCAGTAAATGCTCTTATTAAGTCAATACAATCCATATACAGAAAATAACCAGCCAAAATCTCCCGTTTTGACTTCATTGTTTTTATAATATCACAAATATGTTTGTCTTTATTTCAAATATGTCTTCATTTTTAAATTTTTTACATTTGAAAATTCTTTGAAGCAGCCAAAAGTTCATCTATGGCCAACAGACCATTAAAATGGTCTAAAATAAAAGTACAATCTTTCATTCACAGTTAAGAAAAAAAAATGTAACGCTCCTGTAAACTTACTTGGCATGAGTTTGTTCCAACAGACAATATATCGTTTTTTTTAGCCTACAGCAGTTTAGCCCTACTGCAGGCTAAAGTTAGCCTGCAGAGTGTTTCATCCCAGTCTGCTTTTTAAAGGCACAGTGCAGCCAATCAGAACAGCCTTCTTATGTTTGTCTAATGTTTAAAAATAAATGATGACCATATTTGGTCAATAAAATTTCAGACAAAGAACACTATCCACAAAAAACAATAAGAAAAACGAACAAAAAAAGCCCTTAAATGCCAAATACGTTTGTACATTTCCTTTGGCGAAAGTTATTTCCCTCATTCTGCCCCTCCACTTCCTTGCTGGTTCTAGATTTTGATCCAGCTCTCTCCTTTATAGCTGCATGGTACGTCTTCATATTAACATCCTCCATTATTATAATAGCTTGCCTCCCCTTGTCACCGGAGCCTTAATCAATAGTTTAACAGGGGCTTGGATGGCGATGAGTGCAGTTTGGACGTGGTTCCACAGAGCGAGGCCTTTTGTTATGAGCGAGCTGCCAACCAGTCTCCTGCCCTATTCAGCACCTCAGTAACACAAGCAGTTCAGATCATAGACCTTTACACCAATGAGTCACACCCAGAGAAGAGACAGATGGAAGGAGGGAGTGGGGATGAGGAATTGGAAGGGTGGATGACTCGAGGCAGGAGAAATGTGATCCTTGGTGGCAATTAAGATGCCCATCAGGGGTAGTCCAGTACTGTTTGGGTGGCTGCTGGAAGACAGGCGAATGGGGTGATGGAGTAAAGTGATCCTGCTCTCCAGCAATTAGCTGAAACGTCTACTGATCATCGGCCCAACACTGAGAACGAAGGAAACATAATTGGAACAGATCAATGAGATGAATGAATTAAAGGGCCCATGCAATAGATGTTCCTTCCATCATATTTAGTATTAGCATGGTTTCCTCCACTATCCTTGTACTGAACCAAGCCATCTGATTTATCATGGTTGTGACATCACAATAATGAAAATTCTGCAGGTTCTCCTGTTCCTTCAAGGTTAATTTATGTTACCGTCTTAAAGTTAAAGTTACAGAAGCAGGATGCAAATGTGTCATCACAGTCTTCCAAAGATTCAAAATGAGTTGCTTTCCACAGCCTTCCAGGTCTTTTCCCCAATATATCTGAGGATTTCACAGTTCATTTTGCATATTTAAACAGGATTTAATCATGGTGAGCCTCACTTTGCTTGCTAACGGCCAAACAAAAAAGAGGTCATTCACACATATCAGTCTTCATAGGCTCCAACTACAGGGGGCCTATCCGCATCAAAGTTATTAATCCTAGTGCAAAGAAAAGCCAAGCCAGTGAAACAGAAGAAAATGTGAAAGAAGCAGCAGGAGCATGCTGAGACACAAAGGAAACTTAAAACATGTTAAACTCTCTCGTTTTAGAGCGGCTGATTTGGGGGGTTGGCAGAGAAGCACTTTATAACAAACAAGCAACATAATTATATTAGGTATATGATAATGAAAACTGATCATTTTAATAAACTCTCTTATGATTCATGGCTCATGTTTGCAATGCCCTGAAATGTTTATACTGGACTAGGACGTCAATTCTAAAGTTTCACAGCTTCAGACCCACACAACAGAAACGGCCTTTGATGTTGAGGCACAAAAAGGTCAAAAATCTATTTCAAAATGTAAACTTGAACGACTGCTTAAAAACACAACTACAAAACTGTCATAAGTGAACTTAGTAAGTGAAAAGAGAAAACAGGACAATGTGCACCTTATTAAAGGAGACATGGCGGAGGCATGGACTTCATTATAAAAGTACAAGAATGACATGATTATCCCAGACAGCACAAAATTATCAACCCGTTCAGTGATTTCAATAACAAAAGATTATTATTCCATCAGCTGTAGTGCTAGTGACGGCTCCCTCCACTGTTCTGGAAAAAGCGAGGGCGAAATCTGAGGGCTGGCCTGTGCTCTCTGGTGCTCCAGAAACGCTTGTAACCAAATAATGTTCTCGGTTCTCAGAACTGATGCCAGCTACATGGGAGAAGGTATCAAGGCGATCTGAAAACTCAGGCAAGTGTATCTGTATTATGTTCACAGGGAGAATAAAAGATGGTTTAATCAGCCCTCCCCCTCCATGTGTGTCCATTTTCTCCTATTGACAAAGGCATTCAAACCTTCTGGAAGTTACTGAATACTAGGGTTGAGTAAACGTCCTCACCAATCTGCTCCCCTACTGGGGTATCGTGCATCATGCTTTACATTTTCAACAGGGATGAAGACCCCCAGCAAGAGGACTACGGCCACATCTCTGTAACACGAAGACAACTTTAGAAACAATAGTCTACTTTATTAAACCTAATGACTTTTCCCACACACGTTTTCGAAACAGCCTTGATAGTGAAGAGTCATGTTTGTATGTCTGGAAAGAAAACAAGCAGCTTGGTTTACATTTCATAGACTCTTATAAGAACGAACAACATGCTTCAACAAGTCTGAATCGTCTCCTGAACTTCATAATCAAGGCTTCATCAAAGTGTACTCATTGATAGTCTGATACAAGGTGCATAATAATGACTTTGTGAATAAAGTATTTAAAAGATCAGACATTAAGATCTTTGAACACACTTCAATTACATTCAAAGCTCCAAATGTATAACTTTTATATGAACAACAGCAGTGTTAACTCACCTGTGTCCTGGACGTCCCCTCAGCACCTGTGTGTCTTCGATAAGAGACCGCACACGATACATAATGTTGGCTGGAATTTATGGAGGACAGCCAGAGAGAGAGAAAGAGTGAGTGAGAGAGGAAGAGAGAGAGAAAGAGTGAGTGAGAGAGGGAGAGAGAGAGAGAGAGAGAGAGAGAGAAGAACTGAGTCAATTCCCTCTCTCTTCTCTCTGCCAGCAGGGAAACAGAGACCTTAAATCAACAGGATTAGCGTAACCTTTGCTGACCTTTCCACGTTCAGCATTTGGAGCTGGAAAGTGACACGGCCACATTAACATACAGAGTCCATTACACCTAGAGTGTGTGTGTTGTTCCTGATTGCTGATTTGAGGTCCGATTTCATCCCACACACCGCCACGCTAGAGTTAAGAACTGTACGACAGACAGTAACCGATCCGAGATATGAATACAGCGGTTAAAAGGTAATGGCCTCCAGAGTTCATTACACAAGAGGCTCTTGTCTATCGTTTGTAAAAATCTCTGGGAAGTTTTACCATTTCTGACAATAGAGAATTTCTTTAATAGTGTTGTACCATAAGAAATTACAGTATTTAATGAAATAAAGTATTTAATTAAATGGCAGTATTGTAATTACAGGGGCTGAAAAAAATTTGGCCTGATATTTTTTTAAATATTTTTATATCCATAAATGCGGTTCACATACTCAACACCTCCTGTGTCCCAGTAGTGCACTATAGACTAATACTACAAAGTATGCAGGAGTCTGGTGGATTAGGACACTAAAATATTTACAAGAAGTTGAGTGTTGCTATACTATCATACGTCACAACAAATTACAGCTCTGACAGCCACTTGAGAGGAGGCCTTTATTTGGCACACATTAACAAAAGTGGGTTTTAGCTCTTACCACACTGCTTTAATCATTTATACACTTCTCCATATGTATACAGAAACAATGACATACTGTGACGGCACGGAACTTGTAACACGTTTTGATTTTCCAATGTGTCTCAGTCCACTAACCAGGGGCAGCGGAAGCATTTTTAATGGGACTCTATGTCTTGTCTATAGTCCGGGTGGGAAAAATGGGAATGGGGGTATGGGCGCTTCGCATGGTGCTCTCTACATCTCAGCTGGTGCCTGGGGAGGGGGGGGGCGAATAAATGATTTTGAAAAGTGCCGGTGATGGTGTTTCTCATGTGGCAGCAGCCTAATTCTCTCCCCACAGTTTAAGGACTCTTGTCGGCCCAAAACCGCGTTCAGGGAGTCGAACCAGCTGAAAGTTTTTTCTGGCACGGCTGCTTTTAATATTGTGGTATTTTATTATTCAAGTTTTTCTCCAATATTATTTGGCAGTGCGAGGAAAACCTAACTCAGCTAACTTGTTAACAATGTCCTGGTACACTTTTGTGTTTCTCACAACATTAGTGCTTGTACTTCCCATTTAAGTTTTGTTTTTTAAGTGCTGTGATGACATTTCGATCAGTCAGAAAGCAGTGACGCAGTCGGCTCGGCACACCTTTTTTGAACGGTATGGGTAAGGCTCAGGTACGGGTTGCTTTATTTGTAATGGAGAAACATTTGTTCGCGGTACGACTTGGTTCCTTATGCCGGTAGAATAGTGCCACATTTCTCTTGCCACCAAAACAGCTGCTGTCGTTAACTGCATTTCCAACAGCATTGTGGGACAATTGTGTTCTCCAACACCATGCTCACCAGTTTTACACAGGCATTGTGGATATTTGAGTATATTAAAATATGGCAATATACACTCACCTAAAGGATTATTAGGAACACCTGTTCAATTTCTCATTAATGCAATTATCTAATCAACCA
>JBBPDB010000140.1:4500836-4512104 GCA_037974465.1 Brachypetersius altus
TCACAATCTGCTCAGTTACTGGGATTTGCACCACAACCATTTCTAGGGTTTACAAAGAATGGTGTGAAAAGGGAAAACATCCAAGATCGCTGCTCCATATTTTAACAGTCATGAAACTGTAGTAAATACTGTGCCTCAGTTATACACACACTGCTGTTCGGGTTCAATTCGTGGATGTGTTGCTATTTCTATCTTGTTATCAACTTTGTTATTAATAGCTAACCTGGCTAGATCCTGGCTTTCTGACTTGTACTGGAATGCAGCCTACTTGGGTGTGATATGATTCTTTGCTATGACTTTGCTCACTTCCTAGATGAATGGAACATAGCCTTATTCCATGAACAGCACCATGGTTATCAATAAGAAAATGTATATTTTCTAGCTCCTTAATAAAAGGAAGGCTGTAGGCACCCCATTATTCAGACAATATGCCACAGATTTCTTCTAGCTAGCAAAAAGTTGTACAACAGATCTGTTGCCATTTGCAAGAATTTATTTACTCATTTTAACATACAGCTACAGAAAAAATTAGAGACAATATTTCTCATTTCCAAATAAAAATATTGATTAAAGCATCATTTTAAACAAAATGACAGACCATCAAAATATGAGAAATGATGCAGTGTTTACAGAACTTGAATAATTCAAAGAAAACAAATATCTTGTTCACTCTTAAATAAAATAGCAATAATTATCTTTGAGGAACTTCTAATAGTGTTTTGTCGTCCAACTGGTCTCGTTGTGAGAGGACAGTGTTGATTACAATCTCTTACTTTTTCAGGAGCTGTATTAAAGTATAAAAAGTCGATAAATGAAGTTGTTGTTTATCCTGTATTTGTCAAGTGTCCTGATCTTGACAGCATCCAATTTGTTTAATGAATATCTGTGAACAAATCTTTTGTCTGGAGAAAAAGGTTGTTCATATTAGTTTCTTTGCTCTCAGATTTGGTTCCTGGAAGATCACACCTTGATGGACGTTGAGCATTTGAAACGGACGTGGACGTGAGCAGTTGAAAACAGAAACTAGCTGCGTTTTCCAGGTGCCAGTGTCGCTGTATATGTCATACCTGGACGTGGCAACCTGTTTGGGGACTGTGAGTCATTTATTTCTAGTGTATCACATAACCCCTGAAGCGTGACAGGTGGGATTTATGCTGTCAGGGAAGGGTTTTCCAT
Organism: Brachypetersius altus; assembly: GCA_037974465.1. Classification (NCBI taxonomy): domain Eukaryota; kingdom Metazoa; phylum Chordata; class Actinopteri; order Characiformes; family Alestidae; genus Brachypetersius; species Brachypetersius altus. The sequence continues at coordinate 4,502,013 of JBBPDB010000140.1, forward strand.
CGCAGATGCTACCAATCAGACCCACTCCACTAAATCCCACTGTGTAACTGTATCGTGTTGAGAAGTCTCAGTGGAACTCGAGACAAAGCTATAAATTACCATTCTGTGCCATGCTGTCCTAACTGTTTTTTACATAGAAAATGTGAAGCTTACAGGAGCTAATAGAAAATTGATTCCCAATATTTGGCTTTAAGTCCACCTTGTTGACATAATTTGTTCTAGATACATGAAACCAAATGTACAGGTGACATTTACAGATTAATTTACAAATTCTAGCTGGATTTGTAGGATAGAGTTTGCAGCTGGTCAGGTTGGCAGAAAGTACAAAATTAAATTTCCATGTAAAATGGAATTGGACAGTACAAACTTGAGAGTCTGCAAGGAAAACATGTTAAGGATACGGTAGACATGCATTTTTCATCAGTGTTAATCTTTTTCATCGGTGGAATCAAGTGAGGTCATACATTTTAAATAACTCAAACTCATGGCATGAATTATATAAAATTTGATCAAATTTAGGTGAAAAAACTTGAATAAACACAATTTTGTTAATCTGCTCATTTTTGCCTAAGTTTAGGTTACTTGTCCTGGGTGTTTCCCGAATTTGATACTGGTTATCTGCCACTAGGTTGCCAGCTACCACTACCACAGTCTAGAAAATCAGTACAAAATCAAATATATATGAAGCATATGCCTGAGGTATGTTATGTAACTAGTATCTCTGTATAGTCATACATATAGAAGATGCAGTGGCTTGCAGAAGTATACAACCCCCCCTGAAAGTAATAATATTTTGGATTACACTTACTGTTCCATTCAGTATTTTAATGCGAATGCTTATGCTGTAACAATACATTTTAGTCAGGGCTGGGGACTGTGAGTGTTAACGACCAGTAGTGGCCATCCTTTTCCTGTTTTGGTTTTAGTTTGGAACTTTTCTTATGAAGGGTAAGAGTTGTAATTAGTAAGGTCAGCTGTGTTTAGTTTGTGTTGACTCCTGGTGTTCTGTTATTGGTTATGCACATTTGAGTTCGAGGTATTTAATAGGGTTGTGTTTCTGGTTGGAGTTCTTTGTGTGGATGTTCTCTGTTCTCGATTTGTCTCTATTCTTCTGAGCAGAATTAATAGATATCCTCTAGGTTGGCGAAAAGCGACAGTAAAACTTTTAGTAGCCTCTCTTACCAGTAGATGCCTTGTTCCGAAGCTTAGCTTTGAGGGGCAGCCGATTCTATTACATGTCTTGGTGATGTGACAAACTTTCCACATTCTAATGATCCAACAGTGCTTAACATTCAAACTCTCATATTTTTGTACCCAATTTCCGCATTTCAGCGATTTTCAATAAAAGAAAATGTAATTTATTAAAGGTGCAGAAAAGTCCAGACAGACAACCATACTTAAAGACTCAAAAGTAGAACCTAATTATGTTTAATTATGGACAAATATGTGACCTTTGTGCCGTGATTGTCATTTGTATAAACGTGGAGCTTCCAAAGCACAGGGGGTTGAATACCTAGGCAAACAGGATTCTCAGCATAAATTTAATTAGAGGAAAATTGTGTAGAAGGTTGAATAGAAGGTTGAACAAGCTGCTTTATATTGTATAATTCAGGGGTACTCAACTCTAGCCCTGGACGGCCAGTGTCAAGCAGTTTATTTTTCAGTGAAATAGGAGAACTGTGCTGGGCACTGGCCCCCTTGGAGACAGTACAGTGCTGGTATGATCTCTCTCTGCCCAAGTCCACTAGTTTATATGACCCATAGAAAAGCGAAATTAAACAAGTCAACCTAAGACCTCTGTATTTTTCCCTAAACAACATCATCAGGTATACTGAAGTCTCCAGTTCCTCTGACATTTCTAAGCAAAACATCCCAGTTGTCATGTGTCTCTCTTCTTGACTTTCCCGTATTTGTTCATGATGATCTACAAGAGAACTGAAGATCAAAATAAAACAAAACTCATTTTTAAACTTTTTTTTCATCATTTTTAACAATGCTATAATTAACTATTACAAATTATTTCTTTAATCTGTGCCAGAATCATCTCCTCTCAGTCTAATGCTGCTGCTCCAAGGGAAATTTAAAGATCATCATTAAGTCTCCTCAGATGTCATTCATTGATCAAGATTTTAGCAACGAATTCCATCTCTTGATTCTCTTATGGGAAGATAGCCCAAGCCCAAAAGGAGGCCTCGTCTGTAGTGAACAGGGGAAACCATGACCAAACCACCGAATGCATGAAGTGGCAAACAATGGGAAGCAACAAACACAGAGTTCCTGCAAGGAAACCCCCCCTCCAGCCCAAAACCACAAGAGAAATCAAAAAAACAAAACAGAACAAGGCCATAAACTGAGTTATCCACAAGAGTCTTTTATCTTACATTGCATAAAGGCAATACAAAATACAACATAAAAACACTGGCAGTTGAGACACTCATGTTTTTGTGTATTTGGGACTGCTAAAGGCAATACATGGTGGAGTTGTTTGGTAGGATTGGTCTTGGCATCTAGCCTGAAGGATAAGATGAAGGCGAGGCAAACCGAAAAAGGCTGGAGGGAAAATTTAAAAAAAGAAAAGAAAAACTGATTATAGATACACAGGATACAAAATGAAGGAACAAAAGCTGAGCCTCTTGAAAATTCACATCGAGGCTAATCATCTTTGCACACAAGGTTCTCTACTGGAGGAATGCCAGAAACCTGGAGCAGATCAGTGAAGGGACTTTACTAAGGACAGGAGGCATGAAACCACATCATTATCGGAGTAGATGTAGTCAATATTTTGTAGAATCTACATATGATGCATGTGTCATTAACAAGACTCAAAGAAGGCTCCTAGATGGTGTAGCTGTCTAACGTTTCGGCCTGCGGACGAGAGCTGTGGCATTACTGGTGCTTTATAGGCTCAAACTTATCAAAGAAAGAAAAATACAAAAAATAAATATCATGAAAATGTATCGTGAAACATTTTCACCATATTGCCCACCCCTACTTTATATCAGGATAGAGGAAAAAGGGTTAAATAGAGAGCAAGAACATGAATAAGCAGACATATGAAGACACAAAGCACTTATATAGAACAAATAAGCCACTTATACCATCACTTTTGGGACAAAATCTCCTGTCTCTATTTTTGTTGATCCCCTCTCACAATTTGTAAACACAAAAACGCAAATCAACACTAAAAGATAAACACACCAACAAGATCTGTCATAGGTCCGATATAACAAGAACAAAAAACGACATGTAAACCTTATGACCTTAACAAGAATCATATTCCTGGTCTCAGGTACTTTAGTTCTTACACTTTGGATGAAATGAAGGATTCAGTGGGGTGTGAAACTGTATAAATGTCAATAGAGCTTGAACAATTAACAGGCATTTAGGAATATGGCAAATTTGTACATGGACGTTATAACCCGTAAAACGTATTAACCAGAAGCTGGTTCACTGACTTCATGAGCATGATTTATAAAGTGCATCTGAGGGCCAATGATCAGTAAATACTGTCAATTGTAATATATGGAAGATAAAACATTGACTTACGGTTTGAAAGGTTTTTTTTTTAGTAGAACAGTATTTTCTATCAGAAATGTAAGTGAGGGTGGAGCAGAGAGGACGTCTGTTCAATTGGACGCCGAAATCCCCCACAACACACTTTTCACTCTTTGACTTGTTCCAAACTGATGTATCTCCACCAAGAGGTGATTTTTTTTTTTATCTCTCTTCCCAGCAGGCAAGCATTCTTGAAGTACAGAATTGGTTATATCCGTCCACTTAAAATAAAACGATTGCAGGAAAAAAACCCTATACTTGTAGTACAGTATCCCCATAACTGAATTTACGACTGAATAGCAATTGAATGCATTTGGGACTCAAATAAAATTTATGAAAACCAATTTTTAAAAAATGAAGGAAAAAAAAACCCAAAACCAAAGGTAAAACAAAAACACAATTAAAAAAAACTTTGCACTGAAAAATCTCAATGTTCTCAAACAATAAAATGAAAAACAAAACTGAAACTTATATTTTAAAAAATTTCTCAACTCTGATAAATAATTTTGTTTTGATAACTCTCGAGTCATACGACTCCGAGATTCCGATTTAAGCAAAAACAACATCAAAGGTTGGGTTAGACACATCTTAGCTCCCATTACAATGCAACATAAAAAACAAACAAAACAGGCACACAAAAGGCAGGGGGCAATTTAGCTTCTGGCCAGTCCTGTGGTGGGACGTCATGGCAGCACAAACGGTTCAGCAAGCCAAAACCAGCAGTATTGTAGCATCCCAGCCATGCACAGGTCAGTGATTTCCCCGATTTAACACATCAGGACCCCGCATGATTGACCCATTCATGCTCCTCCCACGGACACATTCTTTCGTTTCTACTGTTGTGAGGCTGGACTAGCTTTACTGAATGTTGGCAAAAAAAGCTGCATTTACCCACACTAAGAACATGCAGAGAATTTCACAACTTATTCATATGTGTATGTGAAAATGTGTTGAATACAGGAATGTGATGTAATGGAGCTAAATAGAATTCTAGAAAATGTATTGTTATTAACAATTATTGCGTAATTGTCTCATTGCAATTATAATCCCAATCATTTTCACATTTTTATTTTGTATGTTTTTGTTTGGTTGAGGCAAAAATATGTTAGTAAAAGAAAATAAAGTATTTGAGACGTATCAAAGGTCTTATGAAAACAAAAACTGCACAAAACTACTGACTGGTGCTATAAAACCTGAAGTGGTGTGGTTAATAAAACGTATAGAGGACGCTGAATTTTTGAGGTGGAGGTGTCTCATCACTGAGAGGTACCTAGGTATCAACAGCTATGAAGCTAAATAGCAAATCGACCAATTTGACAATTTTAGACTGCAATTTTTTGTATAACCACTATTACACAAAAACATTTTATGATTTTGACAAGCCTAGATGATGTTTCTAATCTACCAAGTTTGGATCAGCCACAACAATACATTTCAATTAGACAACGTAGTGTTTGTAACTGGAAACTTGGGGTTATATAAAGACTGAAAAGAAAGTAGCAGTCCAATCTAGAAAGTTTAACAGTGTTCTGTCAAGCCTGTTTAACCTAGAAACGGCTGGTACAAAGGAATGAGGCTGAGGAGCACAAATGGGTCAAGGATCAATCTGATATGTGTTCTGGCAGGAAACACTGAATGGTGCATTGCTTTTGTAGGAGGCTGTTGTGTATAGCAAGATTAGGCTATATAGTACATATAATAGTGCAAGTGAAATAAGAACAGTTCAGTGAGGAGGGCTCTTGACAGTGTGTGCGCATATGCATACATACACTAGGAATGTTTGGGAGACTGTGCTAAAGGCCACTTGGTGAAAGCGATACTGCATGTGGAATGAATTCGAATTGTAGCCAAGAGCTGGTCGGTGTGTTTGCAACATTTCAGGTAATGCCAAGACCCAGGGCATTGTAGCAGTCTTTTACCTGTCAGTCTTTTTCATTTTATAACCTAGACTCTGTCACATCTGTAATACACAGTCGTAAACAGAACAGAAACACAGCTCAAAACAAAGCTATTATAGCGGCTAGTGGATGGATGCTTCAATGTTCCTGTTTTCTAATGGGACCACGTCTAAATTATTGTCTGTGGCAACTGAACGGATCCTGCAGATATGGCAGACAGTCATTATGTTGAAAATCACTGAAGGAGTCCTTTAACAAGGCACTAGGCAGATCACACACTGGACTAGTAGTCCAGAGATTACTCACTACCTCCAAATCTCCTTGTTTCTTCCTTAGAATTTAGTGTATTTTAGTGCATAGACCGAAAGGACGATTCATGGTTATTCTTTTCGAGTTTGTTTGCTGGGACTATTAGGGTTAGTGTTTGAGTCTGAACGGTAGATCTTTTTCTAACACTTGGTAAATGTGTGTGTTCATAGGTCAGTTCTTTAACTCAAGTGTCCCCCTCAGTCCTGCCTCAGTCTACTGATCTTGACTAAGTGGTGCATGTGGGTGTGTGTGTTTGTGTGTGTGTGCTACAGGCAGCTAGGGAGGACAACATCCTGTTCGCTCTCACTAGTCTCTTACGCCTCATCACTCCATCTTGTGGTGGTTGTTGGACGGAGAGTGGCCGTTTTGCAGCAGTCCGTTTTTTGTTTTGGTCCATCTCTCCTTCTCACGCTTCGCCTCGTCCTCCTCCTCTGAATCATCCGTCTCTTCTCGGTCACTCCTCTCATCCTCCACGATATGCTGAACGGTAAAAAGGAGGCAGTTAGCTCCGTTTTGAATTACAGCAAATGCATTTAGTGGTTTTTAACCTGCGTAGGGATTGTCAACATTTATTACTTCAATTTAATCAGGTCAGTTAAGACAGGACAATGTCTTTTACAATGACAGAAAAGGAAAGGACAGCTGTTATGGGCTAGGATCAAAATAACCCATTCAAACTATAAATCTAGTTCTCAAGCTGACCCTAAACTCTAAGTAATCTCTGAATCATTTTTACATCCTCTCATCTGGCTGAGCTGTAATACTGTCAGATGAGTGGAACTGTGTTTTTTTACTTCCCTAGAAAGCAGCTATTAGACAGAAGTAAGTTTAAGATCTAAATCTTTAAAATCCTAGTCAGTTTACTTTTCTTACGGAATAATTACCCACTTCAAAAGGAAAAGATCTCCAGGCTTAGGGAACAGGCCCAGGTACAGTTCACATGTGTAGAGAGAGAGAAAAACAGACAGAGACTTACATTGCCAGGGAGGAACTTGATGGCCATGCGCAGAATTAGCACAAACCAGAAGATGTGCAGACACTGGAGCACCAGCATAAGTCCATTAAAGAAATAATAACCGAAAAATGGAGGATATATGGTCACTGGATACACCCATGTACAATGCATGATCCTGAAAGAGAGATTACATTCAAGTAAAACAAATTAATTTCATTAATGAATACCATCATCTTTCATTCATCTTTCAACTCTTTTTAACTGAACTTTAACTGAGCTGAACCGGACTGCTCACCAGAATGGAAAGATCACAAGTCTTGTGATGAAGAAGACGACAGCAAAAATGATGAAGACGTAGTTGCATGTCTTTCTCCAGCCAGCGTAGTTAAACATTTTTGCTGACTGTAAATGAGAGAGAGAGAGAGAGAGAGAGAGAGAGAGAGAAAAAAAAGAGAGAAAGAAAGAAAGAGAAATAAAGTGAGAGAGAGAAAGAGAGAAAGAGAAAGAGAGAGAAAAAAGAGAGAAATAAAGTAAGAGAGAAAGAGAGAGAAATAGAGAGAGAGAGAGAGAGAGAGAGAGAGGAAAAAAAAAAGAGAGAAAGAAAGAAAGAGAAATAAAGTGAGAGAGAGAAAGAGAGAGAGAGAAAGAGAGAAAGAGAAAGAGAGAGAAAAAAGAGAGAAATAAAGTAAGAGAGAAAGAGAAAGAGAGAGAAAAAAGAGAGAAAAAAAGAGAGAGAGAAATAAAGTGTGAGAGAGAGAGAGAGAGATAGGAGAGATAAGATGTTGCTACGTTCCACCAGGTGTCAGCATTAGACAGTGATTCGATGTGTGAAATTGCAAACAGAGGCACAATTAAATCCTAGGAGATGTTTATGTAGTTACGAATCGCACTAAAATCATGTGAAGTGTCCAATTATAAATTACAAAATTTTGCAGCAGTTAATGTGTGATCTGAACATTGTCATTGATGCACATACGCTGTCAGAAGTTTGGAGACACCTTGCTTTCTAATACAATGTTTTCACATAAAGCTAAAAAGTGATATATTGAATACAACGTAACACCTGGAGTTGCCATGGCAACTTTAATCGGCCTGTGGGATCTTACTTTTCTAATTCACTTTCTCTTTCTGCGAACGCTCAGTTTAGGGAGGGCAGAGATAAGGGTTTACCAGATCAAGTAAATGTTTTATAGAAACTTCCAAATCCTTCATTGTTTCATGATCTGGATGGTGTTTATTGTAAATAAGTGCTAGGACACTAAACATGGTAGCAGCTGTCAGAATGATTTCTGTGTTTGGTGAAAAACAGCAGTTAATTCAGTAGACATTTTTCTAAGGGCAGGAGAAAGAAAAAACACCTACATGGCAGATTCTGACAATAATAATGACTAAAGAGCAAGAAAACTACCTAGAACCTAATGTAAATGTGTTCCTGCAATAATAGGGGTTGTCATATTTTTTCCTTAATACCATAATATGTTAGGGTCACTGTTATGAAGCTAAATCTAGTCTCATACATATTTTGCTTCCTTGTTTTGATATCAGCACTCATCAATCTTTCAGGTCTTTTAAAGTGAAAGTGCCCATTCTGTCACACGTGAATGAGCCACAGTGTGAACAGCACAAAATTCTCTCTGCATTTAACCCATTCACCAAGTGAAGCAGGGGGCAGCCAGGAATACAGCACCTGGGGAGCAGTGTGTGGAGACGGTACCTTGCTCAGGGTAACTCATAGGAGCCTAGCGGTCTTGGGAATCGAACCCAAGACTTCCTGATCACAGGACAAACGCACTAACCACTAGGTCTCCAGCTGCCCCACCTTTAACCACCTCTAGGGCAAAAGATTTTATGTGCTTTTTAACTACAGACCATAACAGGTATGGGTCTCTGGCTGATATTTGTAGATTTGTAGGGGGTTTGGGTGATGGGGAAAGAGGAGTAACATAGTTCTCCAAACATTACTCAGCACAATGCTACTCAATGCTAATGCTAGCTGACATGACATAATTGGAAGTTTGTGTTCTCCGAGTGTGTTGAGTTGTCCAAATTATGTTATAATACTTTTTGTGGGGAAAAAAAAAATGAAACAAAAATGCAATTAAATGAGCTAACTCAATCCCTTCCTGGTTTTCCTAGTAAAATTATCAAAGCAAAAAATTACTACTGCACCATCCATGCTTTCCATCTTAGTCAGGAAAAGGAAAATGGAAAATGATGGACTGCGACCAAGCAAATGACCAAAAATGACAGTATTACAGGATGACACTATAGTCACAATGTCACTGGAAAGCCGAGTATGTAAATGTTCTGTCTGTGTTAATGTGAGAAAGTTTAGTTTGTGTACCTCGAGCAGATAGTCGGCGGCGTCGTGCACCAGCATGATAAGAGTTCCAGCTCTAATGTAGTTCATACACCAGGAGAAACTGATCAAGAGAATGGTGGCCACATGATGAACAATCTGCTCCTTAAAGTCCTATAAAGGGAGAGAACAGACAAAAATTTTTATCAGAATATAATGAAATGCTAAAACCAGTGACAAGCAGTAACAAATCCTCCAGATTAACTGTTTTTAAGTTGTTTATACAAGTCATTTCCTAAATGAAATGGGAAATGACTTGTAGGGAAATGATCTGATATGGCACAGCTGGGCTAATGTATTATGCAAGGTGGCTAATTTGCTTTGCAAATTAAGCCCTGGAATAAAAAAAGGGAAAAAAAATGTTATTAAAAAGGGTAAGGAAACCATGTTTCACTGATAAAAGCAGAACATATTTTTCTTAATTTTGTTATTTAAGTACAATATTTTGAACAAACACTTTCCAGATTCCTGACTGGATAAAGCTGGGAAACAGAACAGTTAGATCAAGATTACTGATACAAAGCTAGAACACGTTCAGGAGTCTGAAACCTGACCAGATTATTCTGCCATGGGTAATTTTCTATTGAAACACATGTCTAGAAAAAAAACTCAATTTACAGTGGATTTTAAAAACTACTAGCAGGGTTTAATAGTTTATACTTCTGCCTACTGCTTTTCAAACACAGCAATGAAATGATATGTAATTATGATGAATGCACATATTTGTTTGAAATAAAAAATTACTAAACTAAACTAATATGATTACATATAGTCTAAAAATACTTAAATAAATATTTTACAACACAGATGTTCATATTATATCTCTAAATTCTATAGTGTACATTTTATACTGCACTGCTAGTATAGTATTTTATTTTATTCCATTTTATTCTGTTGTTTCTTAATTTTTAACTGTGTGCTGTCCACTTACATTTACATTTTATGGCATTTATCAGACGCTTTTATCCAAAGCGACTTCCATTCCCTACCTACAGGGGACAGTCTCTCCCTGGAGC
>JBBPDB010000140.1:4513004-4523168 GCA_037974465.1 Brachypetersius altus
CTGGAGCAACTTGGGGTTAAGGGTCTTGCTCAGGAACCCAATGGTGGTGCTGAAGGTAGGATTCGAACCTGTGACCTGTGACCTCAGTGGGTATCCTACCCACTGAGCTACCTCCACCCATGGCACCAAACTTCCCACTTGTGGGACTAATAAAGGTTTATCTTATCTTATGTTGTTTTTGAGCAAACCAACTTCCTTCTGAAACTGCAGAAATTCTGAGGAGGATCTAAGCCAATTCCGTTTTAGGCCTGTAAGGCTGGGGTCTTGTGGAATTTGGTGATTGTTCAGCTCAAACACATTTGAACCTGTTCATTAATTAATGAGCTGAATCAAGCTAGTAATCAAAGCAATGCTTTGCACAGATTTTCCCCAAAGTGTGCAAAACTTTAGTGAATTAGTGAATGCAGCAACTAACACACCAAAGCAACGTGTGTTAAACTAGCTGTGGGTACAAACATTTCTAGCCAATAGCATTTAGGCAGAAGCAATTAATTCCAGATGATGTGTGATAACACGGGGAATGTTTGTGAAAATAGTTTTGAAACCTCTGCCTCGAGCCAAAGAGTTCAAATAAAACCTAATTGTTCAAATATTGAGTGTAAAGTCTTTGCGGCTGTAACAGCATTTGGAAAGAAGGGACATGTTTGCCTAATATACCCGTGGTTCAGTAGAAGCCTTCTGATTGGGGGAGTATTGATAAAAGCATCTGTCAAATGTTGCAAACGTAAATGGATTTCCAGGTGACTGCAGGGTAACAGACTGCATGAACCACATCATTCAAACAAATATTTCCTTCAGAGCAAATATCAGAACTAAAATACACTGCATTTGCATGTTTAAAATTTAATGTTACTCTAGTGTAAAACCACTGAGACTCTAAATATCCTTCTTAAAATGTGCTTCCTCCAGCATGAAACATTTCCCTTACAATATCAACAGCTATGATTTACCATTCTGGGCTTATCTTGCATTTATCTCCTCAATGTTTGTATTCGGTCACTTAAATTTGACTAAATCACATGGCCGAGTGTGTACCAATAAAGTGGCACCTGGGTTCAAAACCAAATACTGTACGGCTTCTTGCCTGAATCATTGTGTGTGATACAACAATTTTAAACAGCTGAACAACTTGCCCAAATAACTACCATATTTTGCTTCAAAATCCTGTGAATGTGCTGCATCTGAATGAAGAGCCCTCCACTTCACAGTGCAGGCATCACTAAAGAGTGAATAAATGAATGCTGTAATCCTTTATCTGAGAACTAGTTAAATCTGTTTTAATGGATCCAGTTATTTACATAAGACACCCCATATCAGAATTATGAAATTAATCATCAAATGGTTTCAGGGACAACCGAACTTCATCCATGCACTTTTCCAGCACTCGATTAGAGAATTTTTCAGGTAAGCAGTCAGATTAGCACTAACTGGACGACGACTGCACAGCACTGTGTGTATAATATCACAGAATTTACATAACTGAGAACAACAAGGTCAAATGACCATATTTTGCTATCAATGCTGCAACAAAATGCCATGGTGATATCTGAACTTTTCCAGAACTTCCTCCCTGAACTGTCACTTCTCAAAACTGTTGTCAGACTGTAATAGCACTGATGATACCTACACTTTACAGTAAAACTCTCAAGTCAAAGTTTTATAGTAAACCACTTGACTTTAACGCGCTACTTAAAGTTTTCCTGTGTTGAACTTACATCTTTGAAAATGAACTTACTTTTCGTTTCACGTCTGATGCCACACTGAACAGAAGGGACAAGTAGAAACCCAGTTCGATCATATAATACCAGTACTGAGACGACAGCAGAGTCTGAATGAGAAAGAGAGACAAAATGAGATATTGATCCCATCAAAAGCATAACCCCCACCCCAAGAGATCCAATCAAGCCTTTCAACCAAGTCAGCCAAGCTCCTGAATACTGCTTCCAGTCCTATTCCCAGAGTAATGCTGCTCTGTATGTTTCAGCGTACGTTCTACTCAAACACACGTCACTCAAGAGGTACAGTGAGGAAACAAGTATTTGATCCCATGCTGAGTTTGTACATTTGCCCTCTGACAAAGAAATGACCAGTCTATAATTATAATGGTAAGTTTATTGTAGCTGTGAGAGAAAGAAAAAAAAAAACAAGTCAGAGACTGGTGCATTGTAACGTGTGAAATAAGTATATGAGCCCCTATCAACCAGCAGGATTTCAGACTCCCAGGTGTCTTCATTGTATGCAGGTGCTTGACTTTTGAGGTTTTTTTTTGTTATTCTGTCTCTCACAGCCTACCATTGCGATTACGTTTACTGTACAGCATTTAGCAGACACTCTTATCCAGAGGGACGTACATCAGTGCTTAAAGTAGTATACAATTGTTCTTAAACCTGTAAAGCTATACTTAAATCAACAACAGCTTTTTAACCAAGTTACTGTTGGCTAAGTTACACACCATAAACTCTGTCAAAGAGAAAAAGTAAGTAAAAACAGTAAAACAGTTAAAAGGGTAAGTGGCTGAGGGATTTGTAAATATATAGGAAAATGTATATAGGAGATGCATGGGACGGGTCATTTTTTGTCAGAGGGCAAATGTAGAGTAAAGAGTAATAAGAATAAGATTCTGAGAGAGCAAAAACTGTATTCTGCAGAGCAGAGCAACTTTAGGAGTGGATTTAGTAAACACTACAGACACGTGCCTGGCTAATCAGGAATAAGATGGAATAATGAGTGCTAAGTGCCACCTAGATCAGCCTGCAAAGGCAGGCCCAAATTTTAGAAAAAGAACACTTTGGTGTAAACATACCAGTGTTGGGAAGCCCTTCCACATCTCTTCCATCTTGTAAAGCCAGGGTTTCTGTACACACATACACACATTGACCGCTTCATATCGAAATACACACACCACAAAACGTTCCTCACTACAGGAATGAGTGTATGAGTACTTACATCAATGAGGACACCGAGGCCAGCAAGGAAAGCAAGAAGGTAAAACGTGAATCTCCAACTGTAAGAGAACACACAATCGTCTGTGCAGATTTGGTGGAATAACAAAAATGCAAAGCAAACCACACAATCAACATGGCAGAATTCTATTCAATTATATGTTTATATTTCTTATATTCGCATGACAGTCACTGTCTGACCGTCAGTTGTTGAAAGGCGGATGGACAGGATTACCCAAAAAGAGCAGCAGGAGATGCTGTACACCAGTGAATGTTATCTCCATACCCTCCTAACACCATGGTTCGAATTACGGGGGGTATTGGGGGGTACTGTACCCCCCGATCAGACGCCCCCAAAGAGACCAAAAATGCAGGTGGGGGGGGACAGTGTTTTGAACTTTTTTTGTTGTTGTTAAAAAAGGCAGGACCCCCCGAATATGGCGGGACAATTCACACTCTGCCTAACACTACCAATAAATGGCAATTAAATAATGTGAAAAAGCTGAAATGCATTAACTGATACATAATGGGTTTTACAATAATCATGACCTAATATATTCCATGACCATCTGAGTCTGGCTGAGGCTATTTTTAACAGCTTCAGGTGAGGGTGCAGTCATAAAGCCAATAAGTGTACCAAAATGTATAACGTGTTGATCGCTAATTTTTAACGATTACATTTATTCAACAATGTAATGATAGTTATACTACTAGCATTATAACTTGAAAGTTATAATCTTAGCTGTTTGTTTTTGCTCTTATTTTTTACAATCAATTTTGCTTCACTCTACACATGATTCTGGGTAACTGTAGACTGTGTAAACACGCCCTCGCGACAAGTAAACAGTCCGAAATGCGTATTACTTTGCTGTGATCGATTACACTGGACAACACATTTTTTTGTAATCATCAGAAATCACACTCAAACACACTTCTCTAATCCCGTTTTTCGTGCTGATTTCAGATCTGCTTTCCGTTTCTTTTCCAGTCACATCAACTTTTTGAATTATGAGTAATATCAGATTTGCATGGGGTTTTTATTAAACCACAGGCACCAATCGAGTAACTGTTTTCAGTGTGAAGTCAGATATATATATATATAATGATCAGTGTCAGTCAGCTACCACTGTTTCTTCAAAAACGCTTAGCATATGATTAAATGCTAATTATACCAACTATCATGCAACATATAACTAGCTTCATCACAATAACTGTATGTGCGTGAAAACTACACAGATTTAAAATCAGCATGAAAAACAGTAAAAACCCACATGAACTTTTCTAATTTTGCCCTGTTGTGTTAGAGAACTAGCTAAATCTGCCTTAATTGACTCAATGATGACATAGAATTAGATATCACATGAATTATGATATTAATTATCAGACACTTCAGGGACAACAGAACTTTATCCATGATTGTACCTTGACTGCAGTTAAATTAGCGCTTAATGGATGTTGACAGCACAGCATTGTGTCTTGAATGTCCTTTCTAACTGTATTGTTCAAATTGATTTAAATGTTACTTTGAACAATTCCTGAAGGTTATGTGACATGATGCTGACACGAAAGTACCTGACATTTCCTTGGCAAATAAATGTCACTTTATAAAGTGACATTCTAAAAATAACAATCAACCCTTGCATGACTAATGCTATTAAGCTGAGGGGAAGCCAGTAAAACTAGACACGCCAAAACTTGTTTTCAGCCTATCGGTTCACTCGTTTTAGAATAGATTTTATATTTTACATTTATAATGGCGGCCCCTTTTCTGACTTTTCACAAGATTTATTTCAGGTAGCTTGATAAGGAGCCAGGACTGGTTAAAGAGTTAAACCAGGTGTGTTGGAGAAGGGAAATCACCTGTGCTGGACACCAGCCCTCCAGGACAGGATTTGACACCCCAGCTGTGTATATGTGGGGTTTGGATAGGTGTGTAGAAGGCCTTCAGTACAGTCTATATTATTAGTAACCCAGTAACTAGCTAGGCTATGGCCCTACACGCACTTGGAAACGGAGCTAAGAGAGGAATGTGTGTAATTCAGGACAGTAGGCATGCTCATGTCTTGTTTGACTGTGTTAAGTTGTGTGTGTGTGTGTATGTGTACCTGGCCTCTCTGAACTTCTTGAGCTGGTTGGGTCGTTCCTGGTTCCGCCGTCTCCGGAACCATCTCTGGACCTGCCGCTCTGAATAGCCTGTTTGTTTACTTAAACTCTCCACCACACTCTGCACAGAGGACACACACACACACACACACACACACACACACAAGACAAGAGAGCATATGGATATGTAAGACACAGAGGAACAGAAAACAGCACACAGAAAGCCAGCACCAATAATTACAATGCTAGGAAACAAAAATGAAAGGAACTATCAAAATATTTAGTAAGGTGTCTAGTCAGAAGGTGTCCAGTCTTTACTTTTAAGATGCTGGTTCAAATCTTCCATAGGTGTTTAGGTTAAGATCTGAGGACTGAATGCTAAAACATGACACTACTCCCATCAGAATGTTATATTGTCCATGCTTTTCTGTTTTCTTACAGATCACAATAAGGCAGGGACATCACACTAATTGAAGCAAAATCAGCCACAGCTTATAATCCTATTTACTGAGGTCTTTCCAACAGATGCAAATGCAGAAGTCACATTAATCACTGCTTTAACTTATTAGCCAATTACACAGTCTTCGTCATAGAAGCTCCTGTCGTGCTAATGTCCTAATAATGAATCCTCATAATCTTAATCAAAATCTGACGTCACATGGGCCTGCTCAGCAAAATTTCCCATCCTACATAGCAGTAGGCTTGTCATGATACTGAAATTTCAAACTCAATACCGATACTAAGGACAACAAACACTAGAACTTCTTAATAGTGTGCTCAGGGGCTCAAGAGCTGAAAGTCCCTATAAAATTTTGTGGCGCTAGGTTTCAGTAGACCATTATTCAGTAGTTTATTATTAGCAGACTCAGAATTTATAGGCACACAAGGCTCTACGGGGAAATGTTTTGGGCAAATAACTCTGGATCACTGTGGGCTAGGGGGCAAACGGGGGCTCGTTGGAAAGGTCTCACGGCATGTCACAGCTTGGAAAATCTGTGCTCTCGAGACCGGCACGCCAGTACTCCGGGGAGGTGAGCTTCGCGTCCGGCCACGTTCGACAGGCCTGGGGGAGCTGAGGGTCTGTGTAAAATTCTGTGTAAACGTTATGGTGCTGTCATGTAAACATTGGGTTTACATGTAGCTGGAGGAGGGGCTGCCTGCTGCAAAACCGGTTGAAAATTGTTGTAGTATCCCGACGATTTCCGTGAACCAGTAGATGCAAAACTAAATTTAGTATCTGAGAATCGATTTTTTTGACAACCCTACATAGCAGGGTATGGCGTTAACTCTAATGTACATCTGTCTGGAGGTATCTGTACTTATTAGGGTTGGGTGATATAGCACATATACTCAACATATTGTGGCTTGTTCTACATGAGTGTATGAATGACTCTACTGAGAAGCATAAATCATCACGCAGTTTTTTTATGTCACTGAAATGAGTCGTTTTGGCATTTCGCTTCTCTCTTATGGTTCCCTACTTCCCAACAACACAAACAGTGACTGCTATTAGAACAATTTAAAACTTGTATGTAAAAAGGGAAATCGCTGTTTCCTGTGTATCCATGTCCCAATATTTGAATGGTGTTTCTCACATTAACATGGACCTGCTGCAATCTACTAAATAAAATCCAACACAACCCCCAGTCTTGGCTACACCTACTTTGATGCAAACTGTTAAGGAATAATGTGATTGCTGCTTTATGCACTTTTAATGACCTAAAATCATGTCAAACCGTCATCTGTCTTTACACTAAAACAATCAACAATCACTAAACATTATCATGTCTCATGCCCACCAGTCATTGTCTTATGTTCTTTGTTATGTGATTCAACAAAAGAAAGTATTTGGCTAAGCATTTAGTTCTGGGGGGTTTGCACTGACTGGTACCAGCTCGGTTCGGTTAAACTCTACTCACTTTTTCCTTCTTTTCCATCACTAAAATCTGGTACCTGGTCCCCGGTACTATTCTTGGTGCCACCTTGGCCGAGGTTCCAAGCGTGCTGAACCGTTACTAAATGATGGCGTGTACATATTGAAGGTAACTGATTGGTGGTTGCTATGGTTACATCAGTGTTGCCTGAACGTTAGCATTAACATTAGCTAATGCTAATGTTGCTTCTTTAAGCCAATTGTCTCCGTTTTGTGGCAAACAGCCACAAACCAAGGATAATAAATAAAATCCCTCTGATTTCCTCCATGCTGACGATTGTAATGATGCCAGGTTGTTTACCTCAGCTTAGAGCGCTCCGTTCATGCTGCTTCTCAGAATGTTTGGTCACAATAGCAGTTGTAGTGGAAAACTGTAGGTCCGAAACCAAACTAAACATAGTAGAACCGAACTGAACCAAACCAAGCTGGTACCAGTCAGTGGAGAACCCCCTATAGATACCCTGAACAGTGATGTATGTCATTAATATGCTGCTTCAGCACCCCAAACCTACAACACCAATACTGAGGAAGATAACTATGCTGTTGAGGAACAGATTAAAGTATAAGTATGATGTACCTGTGCAGGATGTTTACTTGTGCTGCAGAAGTAAGACTCCAGTGTTGGGATGGCTGCTGCCTGTACTCGCACTTTCTCTTTCACTCCCAACAGTGAGGCCAGCCGAGGTGCCACTGTCCTACAAACAAATTTTCACACCAGTGTTTCAGATGTATTTTCTCTTACTAAAGCTGTCCGATGTTTTACTGGTTATGTCAAGTGCTAAACTTTACTGGATGTTTCACTATTTTTAATGTCCCAAATCTTAAAAGGCTCTAAAAATCTATGTTCATTCTATGTTCATAAATAAGGTCAAATGTGAACTGCTCTCAACAGACCTCTCGAAGATCTGCCGTACAATAAGGAAGGCCAGTGCAATGGGCAGAGCCACCCAGAGGTCAGAGCCTTTGGCATAGGTGCGACCATCCCGATCCTGAATGTCAGCCCATCCCAGACCCACTGGAAACCACAGCCTCTCGTCCCAGAACCACTCACTCAGTCGAGACAACATGCTGCTGCAGAGAGGGAGAGAAGAAAAAGCACAGATTAGCAGAGAATCAATAAGGAGCAAGTTATCATGTTAAGAGGCAGTAAAAAAAATAGCAGAAAGGGGCAGGAAATACTACAGTGGAACCCAGCGGAAGTCAGACAGAAAATAACTGATGGATTTACTAATTGTCCTTTCTGCCTTTCGGGGGTGCAGCGAAACAAGGTTTCAGGGTGATCTAAGTTTTCCTCCTGAAGTCAGGATTCGATTTGCAATTTTAAAATGTTGGCTTGTTGAACTAGATCGTGCAATATTATCTGACAGAGCTATTCTGCACAGCTCTGGCTTACACCGATAAAAAGTTCTCCAGTGTTTTCAATGTCTCCTACATCGCTCTCTAACAAAATCAACCCCAAAAATAAGATCCCCCTAATTTTACAACCTCTTTAGAAATAAAAGCTCAGTCATTAAGCCATTTGAGTGGTGTGCCCACAGCAAGTCTTTGCTATTCCTGCCATACTTTAATCTGATAAGACACTCCCAGATGCCTCCCTTTGATCACTGAAAGTTGTTTTGACTACTGCAACAAAATGAGACCCTCTCAGAAGTGCATTTTGTGTATTTTCCCCCAAAGACAAAGTTTATTTTATAAATGTAATGAGCAATTTCCTCCAGGATCAATTATGTTTTCTGATTCAATTTGTTAAAGCATGACATCCTTAATACATTTTATTCTTTACCTTTTTTGTGCTAGGCCTCGTCTCTGTCTAGTGGTAAGGAGAACGCAAACACTGTTCTCAAGGCTAAGTTTGGAGTATTTTCTGTCGGCAGCCTTTGGTACACAAACTTACGGTTATGCCATATAAACATAAAACAGATTTGTATTTTCATTTGCATAACTGCTAACTGTCATCCACACTCTAGCAGCTGCTTAGATTTCCTTTTTGAGGATATCCAATATACAGATCTACTAGGACTGAGAATGCACTCCTTCTGGCTCACAGACCAAATCATTAACATTCTGCCTCTTGAAATACACCTGATTCAACTCATCAACTAATTTACTACGACTTTGTGAGTTCTAATCTGTGATAAAGATATTGGGTTCCTGAAAGAACCTTTAAAAAAAATCTATACAGCTTCAAAAAAGGAAAAAGAGAAGAATCATTTTGTCTTGTGTAGCGTAAGTGTAGCGTACCTCACTAAGCACACACACTTTAAAAAAAGATTCAACTTGTCAGCTGGGTGACCTAGTGGTTAGGGTGTTGGCCATGCAATCAGAAGGTTGTGGGTTCAAATCCCAACTGCTAGTGTCACCACTGAGGTTACCTTGAGCAAAAAATTAATAATGTCTCCAACATCTTTGCTATGATATGTAGGGTCAAGATTTGATCAGACATCCATTACAAAAAAGCACAATGACACAATGGCTTTGTTTAGCTTGTTAATTCTTCCATTTATGACTTGGTCAGGGCCGATTTATAACGCCGATCCAGAGACCGGCACAGCTGCCAGCTATCAGCTACTCTAAGCTTTAACTAACATGCCAAGACCATGAGAGGTTTAAGAAGTGCCAGATCTGTGGCAGCTGAGCAACAACACAAGAAACCCTTTTTTCGCAACTCTCATTGTTGTGACGCACACACACTTTGTCTAAAATATGTGTAAATACGTTTGCGACTATGCAAGGACGAAGAAAAGGAAGTTAAAATGATATGCTTTTGTAATCTCTTTAGATGCAGACTCCTTCCCCATTTACTTACAGCGCATTACGAAATACAAACAAACTAAAAGTTCAGTCGCACACATACGAGACACAGCAGAAAAATCACTAGCTGAATCCCTCCTGTCCTGGAGCAGTAAGAGGCACATATTGAGTCAATGGGCCACCAGCTCCTCTAAAGGCCTGCTGTCAATGGAGCCATTCTGAGAAGTCAGCATGACATCATGGCCACCGTCACTGGCTGGCAGCTCCTGAATGCCAGCACTGTCACCTGTAGTCATTAGTACTGCGTGGACCGAGCCGGAACACAGAGACAGAGACAGAGACAGAGACAGAGAGACATAGAGACAGAGAGACAGAGAGACAGAGAGACAGAGAGACAGAGAGACAGAGAGACAGAGAGAGAGAGAGAGAGAGAGA
>JBBPDB010000140.1:4523268-4547055 GCA_037974465.1 Brachypetersius altus
AGAGAGAGAGAGAGAGAGAGAGAGAGAGAGACACACAGAGAGAGAGACAGAGACACACAGAGAGAGAGAGAGAGAGAGAGACAGAGAGAGAGAGGAGGGAAGAGATCCTCCTATTGTCTCTCTGTGTACAACACTGACACACACAATGGAAGTTATCTGAGATGAGTTTGGAAATGTCCCCATATCAAGATTTCAAATGACACGACCATGATTTGTAAACACCAGGGACAAAAAAGGTCAGAATAACCTTGAAAGTATAAGACTGGAATCTGTTTAACCCTTGGAACTCCGAGTGTATTACTGATATACAATATACAATCAGTAGTGGATTTTATTAGGCCTATATTTTAAAATGACAATATCTTTGATTCTCCATTCGACACAGGAACACCAAACACCGAGCATGACTTTAGAGCATCAACACAAACCAGGGTAACTTCCATATAAGGAGTTGACTTGCCATATGATGACAGTTTACCAATTGTTATGCTTTTAGAATGGCTCTCTGCCATGGGATTTAAAGAACAAAATAAAAAAAAGAAGAAGACAAGGCACAGCATCAAGTTGACAACAATCTAGCCTGCACATTTATTCCACGACAGCTTCTGTTCACAGCGGTTTTATTCAGATTTTCTATTCCCCCAACAACAGGAGTCTAATCAACTCAAGGAACTGTTTCTTTTTAAAGGCTTGTATTTATAGGTAATGCAAAAAATATGAACATCCTGAAACTACCTTCACTAAAAAATCTAATAAAAAAAACCCACAAACACACATAAGGTTTCCTGACAAACCTGTTCCCCACTTCACTTTCTCACCTGAAACTTTATAAATGAAGTCTTTTTTTTCTATTAATCTCTAAAGCTAAGTAATCATGAAGAAACCTGCCTTCGCTGTAACCAATGTGGACGGCAGCTACATTTTTAGAGCAGGCATGTGGACTTTGACCATTCTAACGGAAGCCTTGCTGGCTCTTGTTTGTGCAAACTCAGCCTGCCTAAGATTTAGGTAACAAATGCCAAAGTTGACCTGAGACCCGTTTTAGGCCTTACTCTACGCATGAACATGAACTAATACTATACATCATAGCACATAATTACTGAGGTTCAATGAGAGTTCATGAAAGTTAATAACATTTCAACGCTACAAAGTAAAATCAGTGCAACATTCTAAGAAATTATACAAGCATCTGTCCGAAACTCAATCTCTGAATCAAAATATCATATAAAAAAATGGCACTGATGGTGAGGATAACAGACAGACAGAATTAGACAAATTAGTAACACATTAACAGGTCCTTTCAAGCCTCTATTCTCTGTTTCAAGCAGTTTCTCTGAAAAGATGAGAGTCACACTAACTTGGCTGAAAAACATCAGAAGCACATGACATGGAACCCACTGCATATTACTCAAGTACTTATTTTCAGCAGCTCACTTTAGCGCATATATAGGTGTCCGCTTTAATCCCCTAAACCTTTTGTTAACACAAACCTAGCGAGGGAAGTTCTCCTGCCCATCCCAAATAAGCAAACCTATTGCTGTATTTACTTACGAAGACGGACAGAGAACACCTACAGAACTCCATGTTGATCTAATAAAGCAGCGGCACAAGGCTCTACCGTCACTGATACAGACGCGGAAAGAAAGACAGAAAGAAAGAAAGAAAGAAAATACAAAAGAACTATGTTAGAATGAGCTTACTGTATAATATAGGCTATAGTAAAAACTACTTCCCTGTTTCATTAAGCTGTTAGTTTTGTGTGTTTTCCACAGGGTTTAGTTCATAAATGCTTCACTGCACTACTGGTCCACAAAAAATTCAAAAGTCAAATTTACAATTTTCCACTTGTGACAAAATCAATGTATCTGTCAAGACATGCCAGGGTTAATGTTGGTCAAAAGTAACAGAAGCTGATTTGCCAGCAGGTAATATAATGTAAGCTAGATGTCCACAATACGCTCTTGCTTACAACTACATTAAGTATTCCCAGTTACAACTGCTTTTGCAGTTTCTGACAATGTAAACCTCATTTTTAACTCTAATCGTATAGATTCAAGGGACTAATACTGCCAGACTTTAAAAGGGAACAAGTGAAGTAAGTTATGCTACGCCTAGGGTAGTAATGGTAACCGAGATGTAAGTCTGATTTGGCTGTTTATATTAAAGGTTTTCAATAGATGTGGGTTTTGAAGTAACTTATGTGCTCTTGTGTGATTTATTGTGAATTTTTAACAAGGCTGAATTTGGATTCTTATTTCAATATTTCACTCCACCTTAAATAGTGCAGCAATAACCTTGTGCCGTCTGTGAACATGCCAGAATGTAGTTGCAGCATTTAAGATGGAACCAATAGTTCACATAAGCTGGTGAACAAGAAGTTAACTTAAGCTTTATAGAATTTTGTGAGGATTAGAAGAATGGCACAGTTCAGTTTGACAACCAGCAGTGTTGCTAAATGTCTCATACGGAGAAATACACCAGTAAATGTGTAAAATATATATTTGCAAGTAAAATATATGTATGTAAGCTGGGTGTCAAGTTATTTTGAGTAAAAAGACTGGCTCTTAAGCTACACACCAGCTAAGAATAAAGTCTAGGAGATAACAGAGAAGGGACATCTAAGAGAAGAGACAAATGAATGATTAAAATTAGCTTTACTGGTGATTTGGATCCACTAGCAAACATGAAAATGCTACCTCGGGGCATGTAATCAAAACATGTAAACAACTAACCTAACGCTGCTAATACGGCTGGAACAATCCCGTAAGGGCAAGAAACCCTAAAGCCATGTGCGTGTCCATTACTGGCAAACTACAGATTTAGATTTTTTTTTTTCAAACCATCATTTTAAAATAAACTGCCGGAGTGAAACCAAAAAAAGTAAAACCAACATGTAGGTCATCAGTCATCACCCTAACTAGTGTAACCTGATCCTGCAAAGAGCTTCCTGACTTCTTGCACACAATCACACGTGAAACATTAACACCCTCAGAACAGACGAACAGATGGAAATCGAGAATTACATGCAAGTACCTGCAAGTCCCTAGCATGAAGATCATTTGATAGGAATGGTTGGCCTAGACAATTTCCCACGGAACACCCACAAAAAAAACACCTTGGTGATGGTCAGTATTATGAAGAGACTTGGCACTGCTTTAGTTGTTTCCAGCAGAAAAATGTTCTGACTTTGGGCGTGTACGTCTTAACTCAATTAGTCTCACAGGGCTGGACGTGATATCGCACAAGAACATGTGTTGGCAACCATGAAAAGTGCTGGGTTAAACGTGGATGTAAATGTAGAATTATTAGGGTTTGAAAAATATTTTTTTTCAAAAAACACACCTTAAAGTCAGGGATGTGGGGAACTCTACAACATTGTCTGAGGGACATGAGTGCGGTATATGGCAGAAATTCATTACACACTCTACAAATATACATTCTTATACATTATTTTGAATGTTCTTTTACTGTATATGTTTAGCTTGTTTTATCAAGTGTACCCAAAACCTCACAGCACAGACGAGAGGGATTTGGGGGCAGGGTTTATGGGTCGCATCCTACCAATAGTGGTGATTTCTGTTTACCAGAACCAAAAGTTTAACAAGTTGTCCCCAAACGTGTATTCGTCTTATGAAAACGTTCAGCCCCACAAGACCAGCATAACTGCATTAAATACTCAAAGTCATGGGGAATTCTAATAGGTGCAAATATTGTAGCACTGGCCCCATCATCAGAACATTGCAAGTTAAATCCACAACTATTCCAGTCAACTGTGGCCAGGAGTCCAAGACAGCACAACTCTCACACTCTCTGTGTGGGCAGTCAGGTCCTCCCAACACTCCTGGTAATATAGGCATATATTAGGTGACGTGGCAGAATTGGCAGATCGTATTCTCCTACAAGCATGCTGGTCTGTTCAATGAAAAAAAAAAGATAGAAAAAAGAAGGTGCAGTTGTAAGTCAAACGACTCATATGACTTGCTAACCTTTACCCTCCCAGCACTGGTGGTATCATGAGATCAAGGTGACCTAGTCAGTGGGCAGAGCTGAACGTGACTAAAACTGGGGATAAAAAGTAAAAGTGGCCCCTTATAGTCTTGCGTGAACACACCACAGCACACAGTGTGAACAATGTGAAAGTCTTTCTCTGCATTTAACCTATTCACCAGGAACACAGTGTTTGAGGAGCAGTGTTTGGGGACAACACAGGGGCAACTCTCTGGGTACCTCTCTGGGCACCCGCAAGTAGCCCTAAAGGCAGAAGGTACAAGTCTCCTAAACTATAACATCAATGTCACTAAACACATTCATTTTGCAAGGTTAACGTGCAACAACCCTGTAAAGCACAGCACCACCAGGCCTTCTCTGCAACTGTCCACATCTTCAAGGGTGATAAAAGGATTTTGATTCTTATTGCAAGGTAGTTTTTGCTGATTATGATGAAAGTGAGGTATTACACTTTCATTGGTTTCCCTAATTTACACCAATACAAGACACATTTAGCCTTTCACACTACGTGGAGATTCTGAAATGTCAATGCACTCTCAGGAAAGTCAGTTCAAGCACATGTGCAGTTGAGTAGTGGTACAGATGGTGAGCAAAAGCCAGCCTAAGAATGAAAGTAAAAGTAAAGCTGTCTGTGCGATACAATGCAACAAAGACAATCAAAATATGAGCATCTTTTCTTGCTGAACACTGGGGCAGAAGCCTAGCCCTTCACTTAAAACAGCACAGACCAGCAAGGCTATTTCCCATTCTAATTAAGTGTGTGAAAAACGGGTGAGGGGGCACAGCCACACGCCCCCTGCAGCAATTACTCCCTTTTCATCTTTTCACTCCTAATTTTACTGACTGTTACGACAATCTTTTCAAGGTGTTACATGTCAGTGTTGAATGTAAAGGCATAGTACATGTGCAAAGTCTCCAAATGTGCAATTTAGTTTTGTTACTTATTTTGATCATTACTTTTGTGTAGCACACTAGAAAAAGGAGGTTTTAGAGTGAAAAAGCTCAGACTGAGCACAGAGAAACTGATCAAATATATGTTGGCTGTATTGCTAGGGACTACTCTCTGTAAGGATCTTAGAGTTTTACTACAGTAAAGAAAACATCATTCAAGCTTTCAATGATGCCTTCTCTCTCCAGGTGGTCTAAACTAATTTTCTTAGCCTCAAAGGAGTAAACTAGCAGTAAACAGGCATGTTATGAATATTTCACCCGTGTGCTGATCAGCCAGCTTTAAATAGTACACGGTTTTTGCAGGCGTCTAATTCTTCAGTAGAACCCATCTGATACACACATGCCATAGCAACCATCAACTGCCACAACCACACTAAAGAAGACCACATTAAATGTTGCTTTCCTGTATAACCCACAGTTATAACAAAGGGTGTGCGATCAGCATATTGATTAGGCTGTCAGTGTTGCTGACACATTTCAGACACTGTTTAGATGCTAAGGGATCACTGTTAACAGTGTTTTATCATAAACCAGTAGAAAAGTAAATAAACATTTATTTCAAGGGTGAGAACCAACTATTTTAATATGAAATAGCCAAGAGGTAAAGGTCAACACAACTCTGAAAAAAGGAGTATTATATGTATTATAAGCTGATCTACTCAGGCTAAAAATACCAATGAGGGCTGGAGATCAATCAAACTGGGGAGTATGAAGTGCCTAAGTGCTTTCCCCGCCAAGATATGCAACTAGAATACAAATGTAACTAAAACTAGATGTTCCACAACCACCTCTAGATCACTACAACTTTGCAAGCATGATCATTTCTCTGACAGACCAAAGCAAGAGATCAGTATGACTGAGGCACTGAGAATAAAGTGAGAAAACACAGAGATAACATGCCTGCTAGCCACTTCAGCTTATTTATGTAAACTATGAAATATTCCTACAAATGAATGAAAACCATCAAACAAGTTAAAATAATGACAAACACACATGGCTAAACAAAGATTTTAAAAGATTTATGTTATCACTCGTCTATGGGAGCGTAACATCCTGTCGGACTCTCCATATCTCTCCAGTGCTTGAGTGACTTGAGCGCTAACAAAGAACCTACTGTAGAAGTTGTTCAGACCGCAGTGCACGTAATTCAAATTGATCACTACACTGATTCACTAATATACATTTATTTTAATAACGCAATCAGTCCTCAAGTCAACTAACTGTGACACCCTAACACTGGTACAGGCTTGTGCATAATCAGGTGTGTAAAATCAATAATGTCGAAACAAATCCTTAACACAGAAAATTGTGTACTAGTCTGAATGGATCACAGAGGCAGAGATCAACATGATCACATGAGAGATGTCAATGAACCATAATGAGCAAAACAGCATAATTCCTTGTTATAAATACAATAACGAACAAGCTAAAAGTTAATATTTCAATTTATGGCAAGAGCTAACTTCCACATACACTAATTGGACAAAACTAGTGGGACACACACTAATTACTGAATTCAGATGGCCCCTTAGTTCCACCGAAGGGCAATCTTAATCCAGATTAAGACATTTTGGACAACGCCATGTATCCAACTTTGTGGACACAGTATGGGGAAGATCCTTTTCTATTCCATCATGACTGAGGCAATGTCCATAAAGACATTGTTACATGAGTTTGGTGTGAAACAGCTCCGTATTAAAGTTTATGTATTTGAATGAAACGTCATTAAAGTCCCTGTATGTGGAATTATCCGGCGTCCCAACTTACAGTGTATAAACATTCTTGCCCGCCAACACTCATCATCCCAATGAGCAGAGGTGGGAGGGACCTGACTCAGTTACATTAGAACTTTGAGCATTTATAAACGATTTCTATGCGGAAAACACTCGATTTATATTTATAAATACTCTTTCCTGTAAATATGCTCACCTTCGTGCTACATGATGTTACTTTTGCTCAAAACAATACAAACTAACATACGCCGTGTTACTTTTTTACTGTTAATTAAGTTCTGAAGCTACTTTTAATCTCAGTTTAATTCGTTTTTAACTGTATTAACACAAATGACCGTTAAAATGTTCTTGTTTGGGTTCAAATTAGCAGAAAACGAAGCTAACGAGTAGAGACACTGTTCCTTTAATACAGGCCTAAACCTCACACCGGGCCAGACGACACTGTAAAGCAGTTTACATAAAATTAAACGTGTCAGGAGGGAAACGGGCATGTTAGGACACGGAAAATGGGATATTTGTCCCAAAAACTGAGAGATAAACACAAGAAAGGAGGCTGTGGATGATCTAACGGTACTCACTTCCGTCCCAATGTTTCCGCAGGTAGGAAGAAGAGAACTCGTGATTCAGACGACGGGGAAAAAGTCAAACTGCTGCAAAAAAACACGCACACACTCACACACTACTTCCAAATTCCATTAAAAAGAAACCAGGAGTTGCTGAACAACTTCATAAAACCAGGACCATACGTCCATGGTTTTATTTCCAAAAGTCCAGGAGGAAAAACAAAAACACCCGGGATTAGAAATGATCTGGCTCTGCTCCTCCTCCACGTCTCAGTTTGTCGGATCGGGCTCATTCAGAGGCGCTCTAAAGGCATTTGTCTGTCTTTCGACGGAAAAAAAAGACGAATAAACAAAAACATCCGATGTTTTATGGCCTTTACGTTGCGTTCGCAAATGCCGCTTTGGTCTTTAGGCGCCCCTTTGGGTGAAATAAGCTGGACAGATGTTTCGCAGGTAGGAGTATGAGGGAGAGCCAGCACACTCCACCCGAGACAGATGAAAGAGAGGGGGAGGGGCCGAGTACGGGAAAGGGGGCGTGGTGTGTGTTCGCTCTGGGCGTGGCATGTTAGGCAAATTGTAAAATACGTTTTACGGAGGTGGGCGGGGTTTTGAGGCAGGTTGGAATGAAGTAGAGTGGTGGTAGTGATTTGTGATAGGCAAGTACCAGCAGGAGTGAGAGGGAGGGTGTACAAGAGGATAGTGAAAGCTGTGTTGTATGGTTTGATGGTTTAGGGACAGTAGCACTGACGAAAAGACAGGAATCAAAGCTGGAGGTGGCAGAGTTGAACAGTTGGAGCTGGGCCTAAGTGGAGAGTCTCTATGTGTGTTGGGAGGAGGATGCTGAGGATGGAGGTGCAGGGTAGAGAAGAGGAAGGCATAGAAGGATGTTTATGAAGTGAAGGAGGACACGCAGGCAGTTGGTGTGAGGGAGGAAGATACAGAGAATAGAAGGAGATGGAGACGGTTGATCCAATGTGGTGACCCCTAATGTGAAGCAGCCAAAAGTAAAAGATGATTTACTGTCGTTGAGCAGCGTCCTGTTTGTTTTTTATACTGAGACACTGTAATTAAGCAAAATCGTGCATGATCCATAAACCCTACACTATTTGGACAAAATTATTGGGACGCCTGAACACTACACCAACAGGGACATTGACATTGCATTCAAGTACATACTTTAATATGGAGTTGCCCCCCAAACCCCCAAGATTATCTTTGCTGTCCAAGATTAGAGGCAAGAATTTTATATACAAATAAGTTAGTAAAATACATTGATATTAACTGTGCATTCGCTAAATGAAGGAAATGTGTACAATAGCTTAATGTGCAAAATGAGGCAGGTGATGTCTATTAATTATACTCTGTCAGCTGTTGGGGAGGAAGGAGTTGTTTAATTCTGGTTTAGGAGGTTCTAGATTTCACACTTCTGAACCTGCGTCCCAAGGGCAAAAGTCTGAACAGTCCGTGTTGGCAGTGTGTGGGGTCTTTGAGTATGGAGGCAGCTCTCCTCTGGACTCTGCTCTGCTGAGAGGGCAGTCGAGTCCTGGTGATCCTCTTTGCAGTTGTATCCCTTTCTGCATGCTTTTGCGGTACATAACAGTAGTGCTGCCGTGCCACACTGTGATGCAGCTGGTCAATGTGCTCTCCACAGTGTGCTCTCCTCAGGAGGTACAGCCCCTGTTGAGCCTTCTTGGCCAGCTGCGTGGTGTTCAGTGTCCAGGGTCCAGGTGTGACCTTCACCGATGTGGACCCGCAGGTACTTAAAGCTCCTGAATGAGCAGCGGCTGATGAGGCCTTTTCTTTATCCTTGTGTCCACAATCATCTGCTTTGTCATATCAGTGTTGAAAGTGAGGTTGTTGTCCTCACACCATGACACCAGACCGGTCGCCTCTCTCCTGTAGGCCGCTTCATCCCCTCCAGTGATGCTGCCAATCACTGCAGTGTCATCCGCGAACTTCAGGATGATGTTGTCTGTTTGAGGCGGCACAGTCGTGGGTGAACAGGGTGTAGAGGATGGGGCTGAGGACACAACCCGGTGGGATGCCAGTGTTTGTGGTGATCTGGCTGAAGTCCTGTTATAGATCCTGAACAGACTGAGGTCTGCCAGTCAAAAAGTCCAGGAGCCAGTCAGAGAGGGTGGGGTGGTCAGTCTGTGGGGGTTGACCGTGTGGAAGGCGGAGCTGTAATCAACAAAGAGAACCCTGATGTAGGAATCTTTGTTGTCCAGGTGGGAGAGGGAATAGTGAAGGGCAGCAGCGATGGCGTCTGATGTGGACCTGTTGACCCAGTAGCAATGTTGCAGGGGGTCCAGAATGTCTGGGATGGTG
Source organism: Brachypetersius altus (assembly GCA_037974465.1). Taxonomy (NCBI): domain Eukaryota; kingdom Metazoa; phylum Chordata; class Actinopteri; order Characiformes; family Alestidae; genus Brachypetersius; species Brachypetersius altus. The sequence continues at coordinate 4,532,852 of JBBPDB010000140.1, forward strand.
CTTTGCATCTAGGCCAGCACCACTCTCTCAAAGCACTTTGCGATGATTGGAGTGAGTGATACCCGTCTGTAGTCGTTCAGGCAGGTGGCTGGGCTTTTCTTGGGGAGGGGGACAATAGTTTGGGACAGAACCTAAATTCATTAACTGCTCATTTCAACACGACACCCCAACCCGATTCCATCTTAAACGTCGTTCTGTTTCTTTATTTGCTCGAGAGTTTAAGATTAGCCAAACAGAAAACATTTGCATACGACAGTTTCAAAGGCACGGAAGCAACTATAACAGATGTTAGTTTGTATAAGATACAGTCACATTCATGTTGACTGCAAGGGGAAACTGACATGCAAGAAAACTGAAAGCCCTCTAAATTACATTAGTTAGAACAAATATACAAATATCATGGTTATGAGATGGGTATCAAATGAAATATCTATAATCATCTGGACAAACGATATTTATTTTATGTTAATGTGTTCTAACAGCTGTCATTTTCAATGGCAGGCACAGGAGCAAACGTTTAAAATACAGCAAACACTTTAGCTTGTGATTTCTAAAATGAAAACTAACAGCAAAACACCTGTTGAATCCTCACATCTTTTCAAATGGTGCCTTTATTGGAAAGTGTGAATAATGGAGAGTAGTATCACTGAGTATCGATAAGTGTCCGTGTCAATAAGCAGCCTCCATGTTCATCCCTTAGACTTTGCTTTTGGGAAAAAGATGCATTTTCATAAGAAAATGAAGTTATTTATTTGGAATCAAATTATCCTTATTATGCAAAACTACCAACAAGTGGCTTTCATTTTAGTTTGAGAGAAAAGCCATATATTAATATAGAGCCACAAATACCTCAGATATCTTGGGTTTGTTGCATGATACTGTTAACCAGACTCAAACCTTTTAAAAGCATGTCACTGAGATCCCTCGCACTGCACAGTCTAGTGTTTATAATTGTTCAAGTTAATATCTTAATATCTAAAAAAGTATCTTTAAATCCTTAAATGCAAGAACCTTCGGTGGACAAATCTGAAACTGGTCAGAAAAAAAAAGACACTCAGATATTTAAAAGTTTATTTTATTTTTTCTTGTAATTGACAGGTTGCGAAACAAGGGCTGAAGAAAATAAATAGAGAATAATGATTGTTCATTAATTGTAATTCTGTAAATAAAAGTTCTAAAAATACTTTGATCCAAAGGCACATGTGCCGATGAACCTCTATCTTCATAAATAATTTTAAAAAACAGCCTTCATCAAGAAATCAATAAATTAATCAATTGCTTAAAAAAAAAAAGAATAAAAAATTATTTTTTTGAAACCAAAGAGAATGCAATAATAATAATAATAATAATAATAATAATAATAATCAGAATCTTAACCTCCATTTTCAAACCATGATATTTACAATGAAATACATATTTTAAAATGCTTTCCACTCCCTTTTGCCACGAGGTTCTCTCCCAAAAATCATCCTAAACATATCTGAAAATGTAAAATCTAACTACGGCCTTACGGTGATGGACAATATTCATTTTCTTACCCCACCTCCCACCCGTAACCCGCCCACGGTCTTCGTTATTCCCTGATCTTCCTGAAGTTTCGCGTGTTTTCCAACGCTGTTCAACTCAGATCAGTGCTGGCAGTCGACTTCAACCACAACATCCAGGGGATGATTTTTCCTAGAGACTGTATCCTCAATGCTTTGCACTGGTGAGCTTCAACCCATTCAAACCCCTCCCCCTCCCCCCAAATAAATTTCTATATACACAGAACTGGCGCTCAGTAGACGTCAACAGCCTAGTGTAAGGGGCAAGCCAGTTTTATCCCCTTTTTTGTGGACGTGACGCATTTGTGTTGGTCCCGTTTTATGTGCAGGGTGTTGCTGTGTTGGTTCGAGACCTTGATTGGAGCCTCGGACATCAAAACACCCAAACACGCGCGCGCACACTTAAACAGTGTGCATGAAACAAGTGTGCAAGTCAGTGACGTTGCATTGAAAGCCAGTGACTAGCTGTACAGAATGTGCCTACAAATAATTATCGGTCATATACTGTATACTGATGAGATCGTAAATGTAATTTTTTTTAACCCAAGCCTTGTGCAGCGGGTTAGTTAAATCTGTTAAATGTATATATTTGTTGTGATTTTTTTTTGTATGGTATTTGAAACAAGCAGTTGGTCCCATAAATCTGCAGCTGAGGAAAAAAAAAAGTTTTAAATTCTCTCCAAACATCTTCTGTCCTCTTTTTTTTTTTTAAACCTGAGATAGAGAGAGTGGGAGAGAAAAAGAAAAGGAGAGAAAAAAGAGAAAAAGGTTTAGATCATTGGAAATGACTGCTGATCGTGCCAAGAGGGGTGGGGGGGCAGGTAATACATGTGGTGGTGTGTTTGGTGGGGGATTTTAAGCAGTGATCTTACCATACGTCCATGCAATGTTTAAGTATTAAGCTGGTGAATGGGTGTATGGTCAAAAATGTGTGTTCAAGTGTTAGTGGCTCTTTCAAGTTGGAAAATATTTCTGGCAGGCAAACAAGTTTCCAACATGCACCATAGGAATTCTGGGCTGTATGAGATATTGTATATATGCTGAGTAATCAGTAATGTGACTATATATTTGTAACCATATATAAATATATATATATATATGATGAAAGTGGCTGTATGTGTGGTGTGGTTTTGCCTAAGTTTTGTTTTCTTCATTTTAAAACCCAGAATTCCTAAGAGGAATGCTGTTCTTTGGTCAGCACAATGCGTCACTTATGTCACCATAACAATCACAAACTGTCACCTCAAACCTCATGTGAGAGGTTTGAGAGATAGTGGATGAATTTCTCTCATCAGTCATTCATTCCTTCTCTCTCTCTCTCTCTTTCACACACATCCACACGCTCATGTGCACACACAGTCGCGTTCACAAAGGTTCATTCATTCGGTCATTCATTACACAAAACAGCATACCCACTAGCACAAACTTTCTCGTAATCAAATACAACCACACTGTATCCCCCACGGTCACATTAACTAAAACACCACCAGACTACGCATGGGAATAGTTGTAAGAAATAGTCATGACCAAACAAAACACAGAGGAGACTGATCAAAAACAAAATTCACCCAAACGCTAGAGCATTAGAAAAATAGCTTATGGAGAGTTTAATGGGTTAATAGAGTTGCTTTTTTTTTTTTTTTTTTTTTGGATTGGCTTACGTTAGGTGTTTACAGTTAGGCTACGTTACAGATCTTCAAAATAGTAGTGTCAGTTATTGATCAGTATTTACAAAAACAAAAGAGAAAGTCACAACGCACCAAACACAGTCCATGGTCACCACGGTAACCCGCCATGCACTTTCAGCATGGAGGATAAGAAGACAGAGGGCCAGAAAACAAAACTGCTAATGGCAACCATCACAGGCAGGAATATCGCCACAGCAACCAACACAGGCCAATAAACTTACAACAAATGCTGTGAGAGGAAGGGGGGAGCTTTATTGGTTGCTAGGCCACCGTAGCCATAGCGACGTGGTCTCCACACGAGTTATGATTGGACGGGGCAGCCTTGGGTGTGGATGAGGTTTTGACTGATTGATTGTTTGTTTGTTTTCAGGAGAATGAACAATGACACAGCACAAAAACAATAAATGAAAAGTAAAAATTAATCAACTGGTTATGGACTAGCGTCTCTTTCATTTTAAGTAAAGCATTTTTAAAGGTATCGTTTACAATTAGTAGTCTAAATTGTATTGCTGAGAGAACCTGTCACAGTTTTAGCAGTGCATTACTGAGAATTAGGGCCTAATTAAATTCAATGCTATTTTAAACATTTTTAAGTATATGCATCCATCTTTCACTCATAATGATACGTTTACTGGCCCTTTCTTTCCTCCACGTCTCATTCTCACCTGGTCATCTCAGTATGGACGGTTGGCGTCTTTAGGTCTCTTCAGCTGCACTTTTAGTCTTTTCATGCCAATCTGAAAGCCGTTCATGGCCTGGATGGCAGTCTGAGCGCTGGCTGGGTTGTCAAAGCTCACAAAACCTGCAAAAACAAAGGAATGGGGTCCAAAAGCATAAGGAAAAGAACATGAGGTCCTGTGGCAAACACATGGTTCAGATATACAGCTGAAATCCAAAGTGCCCCTTATATTGTGTGAACATTTCATGATGAATGAATGAATAGAAATGGTCCAAATTACTTCTACAATCTTGTTCCAATAAAAATATATAAAACATCTAGAAATTATAAGATTGTTTTTCTTTCTCAGATTTTCAGGTTTTGTTATGACCATGACGAGATCATGTTACTGTGAGTCTAATTATACACTATATGGAGAAAACTATTGGGGCACACCTGTTTTTCAGGATTTGAGATAGCCCCCTTCTTGTGAAGGGCAATCTTAATACTTCAGCATACCAAGACACTTTGGACAACACCATGCTTCTAACTTTGCAGAGTTTTTAAGGAAGAACCTTTTCTATTCCAGCATGACTGTGCCTTAGTGCACAAAGCTCTATAAACACATGGTCAGAGTAGTTCGGTGTGGAAGAACTTGGCTGGCCCACACAGAGTCCTGACCTCAACCCTATCCAACACCTTTGGGATGAACTGGAACGGAGATTATCAGTACCTGACCTCCTAAATGCTACGGAATGATTGGGCACAAATTCCCACAGAAACTCTCCAAAATCTTACGGAAAGCCTCCCAAGAAGCTGTTATAGCTTCAAAGGTGGGACCAACTCCATATTACAGTCTATGTATTTGAATGCAAAGTCCCTGTTCGTGTGGTGGTTAAGTGTCCCAATACTTTTGTGCATATAGTGTATGTGTGGAAAAGATTCATTCAAAATCCTGTGCGGTCCACAACTGGACTTCAGACTTTCTAACCTGCTCCCTTTGACTCACCAAAGCATTTGCTCTGATTGGTCGCACGGTCAACAAAAACCTTGGCTGAGATGACGTTGCCGAAGGGCAGAAACATCTGCAGCATCTCTGAGTCAGTGAACTCCTGTGGCAGATGATAGATGAAGATATTACAGCCCTCTGGACCTGAGAGAGAGAGGGACAATAAGAGGATGGATCCATGAAACTGAGTATATATGTTTTAGTTTTCCCCTTCTAACCTATTTCTTTCTTAAACTACATTCACACAGTAAGACAGTCAAGAGAATGGAGAGAAATGGCTCCTCTCTCAAGAAGAATTGAGTGAGTGAGTAATGGAAACAGGATGTCTGTGGTCCTAGAGGCTGGTGACAGGAAGTGGCCATTACCTTCTCGCTGCTGCAGCTGCTGTGGCTGCTGGGGTTGCTGAGCAACCAGGGTGGGCTGATGGGGGAAAGGCTGACCGACCAGTCCGTAAGCAGCAGGATATGTGGCTGTGGTCAGACACGGAAAGAAACATCAGACAAATGCGTGATCAAAGCATTTCACAACATTGTTTTCAATTCAGCAGCATAATACAGGAAAATCTTGTCTCTCTAAGATAGAAGTAATATTTGAAACAAAAGAATGTTCTTAAATTACATTCTTATTAGCATAAGCATTAGACAACTTGTGTCACTAATAAAGTTTTATCTTATTGTACATGACCATTTTCAACCTTTCTTTACCTGAATAAGTGGATTAGGTGTTACTTTTTGGGGACATTATGAAAGCATTTTTGCAGCATAGTTTCCTTATGGTCTGTACACAGCAACTCAATGTTTGCATACATATTGACCTTATAACATCTAGCATCCATTTAACATCCTACCTTGCCTTCAATAAAATGAATTTTTTATGATGGAGACAGTAAATATTAATGACTTCCACAGGTAAAGTAAATGAAACATAACTGATTAATTAAGGGTTTATATTTAATATCCGATGAATAAAGGCTGGAGAGTGAACAACAGTTCTGTATGCCTCACCAGTGTAGTGCTGCATTCCAGTGTATGCTTGCTGAAGGGGGTCCAAAGCAGGACTCTGGGCTATAAGATGCATTAAAAAAGACCAGAAACACCAGAACGAGGGAGAGACAGACAACAAAAGAGAACAAATGGAAAGAGAACATAATTAATAGAAGGAATGACAGGACAGGTTATAGCAGGTAGCAGGTCAGGTTGGGGCTTTAGTCCAAATTTTTGCTATTGAAAGTGGAAAAAAGCTTCACCTTGATAAGGGTGGACTCCGTTGGTGTAGAGTGTTTCAGTGGCTGATTGCCCACTGGGGGGGGCAGGCACGGCTGGGTAACTGCTGACTGCGATTGGTGGAGGCAGAGCAGGCACAGGTGTGGCAGCAATGGCTGGAGGAGTGCTTGTACCTTTAGCAGAGCAATTGCAACAGCAAATAATGTTTAATAGCTTTACATACAGGACAGTTAAAACAGCATTAAGTCATCAAATGCCGATGGAAGGAGGAAAAGAAAACGCGTATTTTAAGGTGATTGTCACCTGAGGAAGGGGCGATTGATGCAATGGGCGTGGCTATGATGCTGCTTGGGTTGAGTGCAGCAAGCTGCTGCATTTGCACCGCCGCGACTGTTGCCACGGGAGACAGGTATGCGGACTGAGCCACCAAAGCCTGCTGCTGGACGAGCTGGAGGGAGAAGACCGGAAGAAACGTATTCTATTGTAGGTGCTTGGCATGATGACAAGTACATTCAGCTACATGCACATTTATCCTCTGTAAGACTGGTACCAGCATTCAGGAATTAGGTACCATTAAGTTGTAGGGTGTCAATATGGTACAAGATCAGTACTGGGTAGATGAGGTACAGCGTTATAGTATAGTGTATTGTACAGAGCAGTGCTCCCTTTATGTAAGCATTAGTATGGTACCAGTAAGTATAAAGTTAGTACACACTTCACATTTGAATATACTACCAACCGTAAGCACAGTCATTGAATAAGGCACTGCAATGTGTCAGTACATTGCAATCTGTTTGTAAGTCTATTAGTATGGTACTAATGTTAATGTATGGCACTTAGGGCGTTAGCTATTATTTATGAATACACAGTTTTAGCTATTAGAGAAAGAGCTGCGCAAAAAAAGCATATTTAATCATCCAGAGTTGACAAGTCTGCAATATCTTAATGAATACAAGTGGGCTGAGAGACATTTTGGCAACATATTTGTACAAATAATGTGGGTGACCATTGATTTCTAGTGTTTGAGAGCCATGTTAGCTTCAAAGCTGCAGTGCAAACAATCATCTGGGTTAAGTGGAATCCACTGATTAAATCGGATCTTACAGAACCACCCATTTATGATACAAGGATAGCAATGTAATGTGTTAAAAGTTAAAAATGTTACACCACAGTAGGTTGTGCAATTAGTGTTGTGTGTAGGAATAGGAAATAAACATACTAGTACACACTGCATGTTGATGCACTAGATTTAAGACTCAAGCTTCATTTTCACAAACACAGTATACTTTCACTATAGTCTTTGGAGTGTGCACTGACTCAGCTCTTTTAATCAACAAAGTACTAATTAGTAAAGAGTTAGTGCCCCATTCATCTCAGTGAGTGATGCCTAAACTGACTGCCTGTAAATCTGCACCTGCTGTTGTAAGAGTGTAGAGTTCAAGAGCACTCTGCTGCATCGGCAGGTCAGTTCACACTCTCTGTGTTTAAACACAGCAAGGTGTTAATACATTACTAAGTAGAAAACAAAAGTTTTACCATTAGCGAAGTGAAAGTAACCGTTCTGTAATATGTGAACACACCACAGCACACAGTGTGAACAGCACAAAATTCTTCCTCTGCATTTAACCCATTCACCAAGAGAAGCAGCGGGCAGCCAGAAACACAGTGCCCGGGGAGCAGTGTGTGGGGACAGTACCTCAGAGGTACTTCCTGATCTCCATGACTTCCTGATCGCAGGGAGAACGCCCTAACCACTAGGCCACCAGCTGTTTCATGATGGTTCATTTCATTATGGTTTCTGAGCATATTGTGGATGTTGTCGGTACTTAATAGAACACAGGCCACTGCATTTATTCTCATAAGTTTAACTGAATTTAGAAGGAGAACGATGTGACTACGTTGAATACATATCTTTTTATACATTTTGTTTGTATCAAAAGTAACAAAGATATAGTGTATCGTAAAAATGTCTTGAGTAGCATAATATCGATTTTTTTCAATATTTCTCAATACTAATTCTTTAGTGCCAGCACTCTGTGTGTGATGCTTTCATGTGCAATATTTCTTTAGCAGCATGTGCAATAATCCATGTGCAATATTACTGAGTGCACCATGTGCAATCTTCTGGTGCAATATTACTGTATTTCATTCAATGTCAGCTGCTACTAGGAAGCTGAACATTCTCACTGTCTGTGTATACATAGACTATATATGTGTAGCTATGCTGTTCCTACTTTCTTCTTTTGTTCTGTCCACTTTGCTGGTGTAACAACACAAATTTCCTACCTGTGGGACTAAAAAGGGTTATCTTATATAGTGGGTCAGGACTCACTGCCTGTGTGTAAGCGTTGTAGGCCCCCAAATGGAGACTCATGGGGCTGATGACGCCCAGCTGAGAGGCAACCTGCTGCATGCGCCTGATGCCTCTCTCCTTCTCTGTGTCTGCAAACTTCACCACTAGGCTGGAGGAGGCCCCCTGGAAAAGGGAGAGGGAGAGAGGGACAGGGAGAGAGAGAGAGAGATTTTATCTTCAGACCAAATGCTGACATTGGAAGTGTTGTGTTTGAGAAAAATATGACGGCTGAGGCAAACACAAAGCATCCATTCTGTCAATGTGTTTCAGACGCAGTGTTATTCTGACAGTGTTCCTCTGTGTTACAATATGCTGGTAGGTGTGACTGTGGGAGGCATCCTGAATCGTACACAATTGTCTAGGACTAAAAATCTCTTCAAACAATGAGGCTTTTAATTAGCAGCTTCCTCTTTGGTTTTTCTTTTAATTATTTCATTCCCTCTGTGTTCTGTGTGTGTTCACACCATCTTCGCTTATTGTGTCCTTCTACAGAGTTTTTGCTCTTCGGTTGTATTATTCTAAGTAAATATGCCTTTAGGCTTTTTGAAGATGTGGTAGGTTAAGATAAGGTTAAGATAATCCTTGATTAGTCCCACAAGTGGGAAATTTGCAAAACATGGAGTTGCAGGGGATTGAACCCTGGACCACATGCATGCAAATCATGCGTTCCAGCACTGAGCTACACCCCCTTCAAAATAAAAAAAGGAAAGAGTAGCTCAAATAACATTATGCAAATGAATGGGTGCATGTATGTGCATAAAAAAGAGAGAGAGAATGCAGGCATTTACTGAGAGAGAGTTAGAGAATCACTGAGGAAAAAAAGCAAAAAGCTAGAAAGGAGAAATAGTTAAAGAAAACATAGAAACATAGATAGATAGACAGAGACTCAGAGACAAAGATGGGGAAAAGGGGAAAAAAAACCCCAAAACTGACCGGTAGGGTGCGGCTGCCATGTAGAGCGCTGATGGCAGCTTGGGCCTCTGCGTTGTTCTGGTACTTCACAAACGCACAACCTGCAACACACAGTTCCAAAACACAACACAAAGTGACTCACTGCCATTCTGTTTCTCATTCTGGATCTGTAACAACACTCAAACTCCAGGAGCTGGACAAGAGCTCTTCTCTCTAGTCAAGGTGTTACTGACCGTTACCTGATACCCTCTGGGACACCTGCTGCTCGCTACCTCTCACTCTGACTTTCACTGCAGGAGGCTGATTTAAAAAACCTTTGTTAGAGTGCTTCCACTTTCGGTCATAAAAGGGTTCATAATTCTCCTTGGAGAAAGTCTAAGCTTAAAATAGAAATCCTCAGAGACACTCAGAGAGAACTGAAAAGATGCTTCTCTGTTTCACAATAAAAAAAGATTAGTCCTACAAAAGGTCATCTTTTGATAACGGTGATCAGACAAACTGGAACTGAATGGAATGATAATAAATACATTATCAGCCCTATATTGTTCCTATATTTGATCAGAGAAACTGCAGAACTCTGGAGTAAATTTGTAATTGTAAAAATTCCACAATATAAGTTTAATGTTGTCTGTTCGTGGCCATTAGTGCTGATGAACTGTATCATACTGACCTTAATTTGACTGATTTTTTTCAAAGCCTGGCACTGATGCCCTCAAGGCGTTTGAGCAAAAACATTACAAGCCTCATGTTTAAATGATGCTTGAGCTGAAACTACCAGAAGCCTTCGTCTCAGCACAGGTTTCATTTCCTACATCATTGTTTCCACACCTCACTGATACGGTCAGTGCAGTTTTGTAAATGTTGTTCTCCTACAAGAATGTTTCAAACAAATGCTTCAAATCTTTGCAACTTTTAGGTTGTATTGGAAAGCCAGTCTGATTTAAAGCACCTTCAGCTGCTACTACAGAATGCTCTCTCACACTAATGAATAATACATGAGGGATAGAGAAATCACACCATCAGTGCCTGTGAGCTGATGCACGATTTGTCCTCCAGCAAGACCCAGATTTAAATCATCTACAACAATGTCATTGAAAAAGCCACACCTTTCCTTTGACCTACATACAGCAATATATTGGATCACAAGTCTTTTAATGATTTACCAGAGTGAGCGCATCATCCATTCCAGACACACACACACACACACACACACATACATAATTACCTTCTTCAAACATATCAATCACCCCACTAACCAAAGCCAGTGCATTGAGGCTCTGTACGCCCAACGGTCAGAAGAACACTAAAAGCATTACACCTCTTTAAGTCAACTTGAACAGGCTGTAATGCATTTCCCACCCCTGTAATGTATTTCTGTGAGAAACACTTCATTAGGGAGGGTCTTTGAGCATTTTTGCTTAATGACCGGTGGGTTGGGAGGTAAAACATGGTGTTGGTTAATATGATCTTATCTCACTCCCTGCTGTATGGTGATGTTACTAAAGAACTCAAAGACAAGAAAGATGAGAAGAAGAGAAAAGACAAGAGCAGAGAGACAGCAATGGAACGAAAACAGTGAAACAGAAACGGAGAGAAGAAAAGGGAGGTGAGCAAAATGAGTAAAGAGGAAGAGGCAAGAGGACAGAGAAGGGAATAGAAAGAGAAAATGACCAGAGGAGAGGAGAAATAGAGTAGAGAAGAGGGAGGGGAGTGGAGAGAAAAGTAGGGAAGAGGAAGGAGAAGAGAAGAGGTTGGCTAAGCTACACAGAAACTTTAGGAGTCCTAATTACGGAGCATGTGATACTAGGGATTTGTGAATCATTCACTTTGTTCGTTCATCTCTCTCTCTCTCTCTCTCTCTCTCACACACACACACACAAAAGAGACTGGTTCACAGTAATGTAACCAATGGTAGAGGTAAAGTCACAAGAATGTCATGTTTACAATGAATGGAATTTAACGCAACCAGAGACACAAACTAACATGGATTTATATTTCATTATTTATCGTTATTTTTAGGGAGTCATAGTAACTTTAAATAATCCATCACTTCTGAAGTGTGGGTATGAGATGGTTACTGACCTTTGCTGACCCCGTCTGGTCCTCGGAGCACAGTGCACTCCTCTATGCTGCCAAACGGCTCAAACATCTTCCTCACGTCAGTGTCCGACTGCTGCTTCCCCAGCATGCCCACAAACAGCTTCCTGTCTGGAGAGAGGGAGAGGAGAAAGGTTAAATTCAAGGCTGCTTTGATTAGCGCTTTGGCTGCTTTGTTAGGTTTGTCCACTAGGGAGCAGCATCCATCTTTTTCTAATTATCAGAGTGCGTGAGCACGTGTGTTTGCAAACGTTACTGAGAAGATTCATATCAGACAAGACGAAACTGTTTCCACAGTGCTTTCCAGACGGGTTTCACTCTGAAGTGAAGTCTAATACAACTTCTTTGTGTACACAAGTGGTCTTGATGTTTTAGTGCAGGTATAATGAATGTTTGATTACAGTTTTATTTTCGTTTCCCTCCTCATTATTTCAGACTGTATATCCTTCCTGCATATGGAGCAGCCTCAGCAGTGAGCTAGCTTGAGCTAAACAGGGTTTTATTAAACACGTTGGTGTTTTTTATTCGGTTGTAACTTACCTCCGCGGCCCTCACTGTCCGCTGGCTTCACTTGAATGGGCCGGTTCATCTGGAACACACACAGAATTCACATGTCATAATCCCCAATCTCTCTCTCTCTCTCTCTCTCTCTCTCTCTCTCTCTGACTGTGTGTGTGCGAGTGTGAGTGTGTGTTTGTCTTGCAATATAAACATTGGCTTGGTACATGTGGGATGATGCTGACATCGTTTGATCTGCCCATCTGTCTCTGTGTTCCCGTTCCAAAGTGTGTTCCCTATCTGCCACGCTCTATTTCTTGTTTTTCACACGCCCTCCATCTTTTCATTCACTGCAGGCATCTTTAACGCTCATCTGGCTGCTTCTCACACCCAGTCACATTCCCTCTCACAAAACGCTTCGTAGTTTTTGTGCTCTCTCTCTCGCGTTCAGACACCAGGAAAAAAAAGCACACACGCCCACGCGAGATTAGTGGAGTGATGGGATTAAACCCACTCGTCAGCTAATCTGGCTTACAGCCCTTTGCCAGATTAAAATGGTGAGAGATTCTGAGCTCCCGAAAGAGAGGAGGGGAAAGAGACATGAGGGGGAAAGAGAGAGGGATGGGAGAGAAAGAGAGGACGAGAGAGGACGAGAATCACTGATGCGTTAATTTCAAGTGGGAATAGAGCTGATGACCTTATGACCCTGTTTGCACAGCTTTTACATTCTTTAGCCTCTGAAACTGCAAAAATGACTTCAGTCCTGAAACATTTGTTCACAGAACGTTTGCTCTATTGATTTTATGGACACACAAAACAGTATTCCTTCTCACTTCTACTGTTAAGGCTTCTGTGAGCTGTGGTTCTGTCCTGTACAGTATTTTTAAGGAAGTATCTTTTTGTAGTTCTCTGTATAGACCTGCCATGTCCATCCTAGTGTGCTCTTTTGTCATTTCTCTTTTTGTTTATTGCTATTGTGTACTTTTGTATATGGTTGAAATTTATAGGACAATTATAGGCAGGAAACCCTTTAAAATGCCCCACTAACAACAAACACACACACACATACACACACACACAAACAAATCAAATACCCAGAGGACCATTTATCACTGTGACTAATGAAGGATGTCACATTGATTACTTCAATCATTTGCAGTGCTGTTACATTTCACCACACCCTGGTGGGTTTGCCTCAGGGTCAGTTCTGATGGGGGTCCTTGGTCTTTAATGTCAGCGGCTCCACCTATGGCTACAGTATGAAACCATTCTGAGGCGAAGAAAGTGATGTGTGCTGGTCATGCACTGATTTCTGCAGCAATTCAAAGCATATTAAGTGTTTTCCTGCTGGCTGGCTTGGTTGCAATAGTGCAGTATCATGCTGCACCACGCTGGTTAAAGGGCCGATCACGTGCCTGGAAATTACTTTTCATTTTGAGCCGAGCACCACGGCTCCCAAAGGCTTCTTCCTGAACCTAAATACTGGCCTGAGCGTTAGCAAATTTCATTGTTGCTACTACAAAGCTGCCAGTTTTTAATTCTTCTTTGTGAAATAGTGTGAAATAAGCTTCCCTCACAAAAATATGCCGTGTAGATAAAACACAGTCCACCAAAAAAATAAACAATTGCTGCGGCCGTGTTTATCTCCAATGAACGGCTCCATTTAAAAGCAACGTTATTTCTTTGATTCAGCGCAATCTTTCAAATTGAAATTCGCGGATCATTTGTTGAGCTGCTTTATTTGAGCCTTTGGTGCGGGGATGAGCTTCCGAGATGATGAAGAGATGAGAAAGGGATGGAGTGGTCGGGAGGGAAAAGACAAAAAAGGAGACAGAAGAGGGAGAGAGGGTACAAAAGGATGCGAGTGCGAGAGCAAGACAGAGAGAGAAAGAGCGTCATGGCACTGCCACTTCAGGTCGGCACAGCAACCAGACTGCGGTCGCCATGACAACAGGGAGCTGAGCGCTCCAGCAGGTAAACAAGGTTGCCACGGACAACAGGGGGAGGGACAGAGAGAAAGAAAGGGAGAGAGAGGGAGAGAGAGAGAGAAGATACAGAGGAGTGAAGGTGAAAGGTAAGTGGAAGACAGGAAATTGAATGAGTAAGAAGAGGATGAAGAAAATGAAAAAGAAATGGTAAAAAGGACAGAGACAGAGAATGAGGAGAGTGAGAGAGAGAGAGAGAGAGAAAGAGAGAGAGAGAGAGAGAAAGAGAGAGAGAGA
>JBBPDB010000140.1:4569497-4589965 GCA_037974465.1 Brachypetersius altus
GACAAAAATTGATATCAAATGCAATTTCCAAATCCTACAATTCATTTATACACCTTTTTGTTTAGTAAAGAAAAATCCGTTTTTAAGATATGCCCCACTGTCTGAGTGTGTATGTGTGTGTGAGGGTGACCTGGCTGTTCTTTGTTTAATCCTGTATAGATGCTCAGAGCCGTGTGTCACGCTCTTTGTCCCAGAACCTCTGAGCCTACGTGACTGAGAGCAACAGCACGACTCTCAGAGCCTTACAGCCTCAGACCAGCTATCAGAGAGGAGATCAGGCGTTAAAGGTGCTCTCGCATCTTACATGATCCCTGCTCTTTGTGGACCCAGCGGAAATCTCTGCTCTCTCTGCTCGCTCGCTCGCTCGCTCTCTCCTGGTTAATCCTGGAGGGTAGGTGATGCTGGCTTGTTTTCTTGCAGCCCCTGTCTCTGCTCTCTCCTCTGAATCCGTGCGTCCTCTCCGCTAGTGATGCTGTAGATAAAAGATCTTTGTGGAGATGATGATGGAGAGAAGATCTGGAAGGGCAGCTGGCCTGAAGTCCTTTTTGTTCTCGGTCTGGATCGTGTCTTCCACGTTGTTTAAATAAACGGTGCGATTTAATGTCGACCGCTCTGTTTCTAACGCGATACTAATGGAAAATAAATTAAAATGCCCTGATGAGGCCGTCCGGCAGGTCTCAGGCTGTCTGATCTGTTAGAACTCTCTCTCTGTAGGTACCCCGGTGCTTTGACGTCGTAAGCCGGTGTCTCCCCGCCGTACAGCCCCTGCCCTCCTGCGGGAGGGAGGGAAACGGGGGCTCTGCTCAAGGGACCGTCTGCATTTTCCACACCACACCTCACACGCACACCACATCCAACAGTTTCTTCATTATAAACCCCAAACTGACATAGATCAGACAGTAGGTTAGGCTGGTCAAAAACTGTTCATACACTACATTCACAATTTAATTTACATGAGTGATTTGTTTCTAATACACAAAGACTGGCCCACACAAAAGCCTAATAAACAAATCTAAATAGGGGGTTCAAATCAAATAATTCATTCAGACCAAGTCTGATAAATGATCGGCATCAACTTTGCAGGAGTTTCACTGGTTAACAAAAAAGAAACAAAATATATTGTAGTCCCATTCATTTCCAATCATCTTGGTTGTGTTTTACTGATATAGGGAATAAGTAAAGCAATGGGGCTCCTTATAGTCATGTGGGAACAGTGTGAAGTTCTTTTCTGCATTTAACCCATTCACCAAATGACGCAGCAGGCAGCCAGCGATGCAGCTCCTAGGGAGCAGTGTGTGGGGAGGGTAGCAGTCTAGGGATTCGAAGCCACAACCTTCTAATCGCAGGGGCAACTCCCTAACCAGCTGTCCCAAATAGCAGCAAACATAAGTGCTACCATATCATGGCATTACCTTTTTGAGGCAGCTGGTTGTCTAGAGGTTAGGGAGTTGCGATTGAAAGGTGTGTTCAAAACCCAGGACTGCTAGTGGCCCCGCTGAGGTACCATCCCCACAAACTGCTCCCCAGGCGCTGTGTTCCTAGCTGCCCGCTGCTTCACTTGGTGAATGGGTTAAAGGCACAGAAGAATTTCATGCTTTTGATACTGTATGCTGTTGTGTGTTCACGTATGAGTATAAGGAACTACTTGCCTGAAATGAATGAATTCATCATACTTTGCAGTTTACCGGACACCTTCCATACATTTGCTGAATGGTCCCTGTGCGTGTTCGTTTTTCAATGTGTCAGTATTTTACAAACGGTCCCTGATTTCGGGATGGTAATCCGCCTTTTGTTCTCCAAGGCTCTGACCGCGGTGCTGAAACCAACCTCCGAGCAGCTTTACCACCACACAGTCCCACAACTGCCCCGACTCTGCAGCTTAAATCGCCCACAGGACAGTACAGACACTAAATAATAGCGACTAGATTTCTAAACTAACCATAAAGGCTAATCCAAGAGCAAGTAAAAACCCGAGGAGCCCTGTGTTCCTCCTGTATTACCGATAGAAAGGCCCCTTCACCACAACCAACCAAAGCAGCACAGAGAAGCCAGTCGTGGGGGGTTTAAAGGGAATTTTGCTTTAATTTGCACGGCTTGGCAACCATCTGCCGCCCCTAAATCCCACACCCAGTCTCTGACCACATCCCACAATTCGCACAAAGAGCTTAGTTTAGGCTTAGACCCCAGTTTAAACCCAGACTCTCCATGTCTACTCGTAAACGAAGGAACGAGGCAAGATGTAAACACAACACACAATGAAAACACAATGAGGCTCGTCCTGTCCCCAAAGAGTGAAGGACGAGTCGCTCTACAGAGACACCCAGCGGAGATTCATGAAACGAGCAGAAAAAACTGGTGGAAAATACACTATATAGACAAAAGTATTGGGACGCCTGACCATTCCATCATAAAGCGTCTGTAATCACATTGCATTAAAAAGACCCAACAATTTCCTCCAGGATAAATAAAGTTTTCTGATTCCAAAATACATAGACTTTACTTGATCTGTCCACCTTTGCAGCTCTAACAGCTCCCACTCTTCTTGAAAGGGTTTCCACAAGATTTTGGAGTTTCTGTGGGAATTTGTGCCCATTCATTCTGTAGAGCATTTATGAGGTCAGATACTGATGTTGGACGAGAAGGTCTGGCTCACAATCTCCGTTCCAGTTCACCCCAAAGGTGTTGGACGGGGTTGAGATCAGGGTTCTGTGTGGGCCAGTCAAGTTCTTCTACACTGAACACATCCAGCCACGTCTTTATGGAGCTTGCTTTGTTCACTGGAGCACAGTCTGGAATAGAAAAAGTTCTTCCCCAAACTGTGTCCACAAAGTTGGAAGCATGGCGTTGTACAGCGCTGGACTGGTCTTCGGGCATATGATGATAGCTGTGGGCACTGGCGTGGTCCAGAATGTCTTGGAGTGAAGTATTAAAATTGTTCTTCACTGGAAGCAAGGGGCAAACAGATTTACGATGTGTGTCCAAATACTTTTATCCATATTATGTAATATTGCCTTCATTTCATGCATGTGTCCAAGTCACTGTCATGTAAAGGAAAGTGTTGATATAAACAAGGAAAGTTGTTTTTGTAAAGGAAAGTGTTGATATATCAGTTTCTCACCTTTTATCACATTTTACAAGATCACTACAAGTAATGGACTACATTTTTCCTTCGCTGAAACTTGTGCAGCCCAGGACTAGGCTTAAAGGACTAAAGGACATCACTGCCATGGTTATGGTGAGTTGTGATTGACTGATTGATTGATTGATTGATTGACTGACAGATTCAATTCCCAAGACTGCTAAGCTCCTCCGAGTTACACTGAGCAAGTTACCGTCCCCACCCACTGTTCCATGGGCGCTGTGTTCCTGGCTGCCCACTGCTTCACACTGTGTGCTGTGGTGTGTTCACGTATGACAGAATGGTCACTTTCCATTTCACTCTGTACCACCACTAGAAGCTGATAGTGCAGTAGTTAAAGTAGGTTTTTAAACAAAGCATTACACAAACAGAGGAAAATCTCTGCCATCTGTATGGGTCTACAGTTCTGAACAACATCTACATGACATAACACACACAGGGTCAGTTGGTCAGCCTTGTCCTGGACTACACAAGATTTTGAATGGAGATTTTCCAGGTGTACATATACAACCAAACACACAAACAAACAAACATACACACACATACAGAAGTCTAGACATCCCTGGTCAAATTACGTTTAATTGATTTTTTTTTTTCAAGTGAAAATAAGAACATACTGCTGCACATTTTAATGCACACTTACAGTTCATTTGCGGTTTTAGAAAACAATAAAAACTTAAAATATGGCCTGCCCAAAAACATGGCACATTTTATATTCCTCCAATATGTTAAACTCAGCCAATAAACAGAAACTGTGCACTAAAATTTGCTGAAATTGATCACAATTAACACCCTGCCATGTTCGTGGTCAAAAAGTCCATATCTTCTTAAAAGTTTCCCATTTGACCATATGTATATTCAATTTAAAGGTAATTTCATGTGATCTGGACTTAAAATCATGAATAAAACCATAAAAGTGATTCAAAATGTAAAGCAGAACCAAACATCCTCAGAAAACAAAACTAAAATAAAATAAAACCTACAAGGACTAGATTCAAATCAGACAATGAAAAGGAGGTTAACCATGCAGATACTGATATTAATAATATTTATTCATGCCATGTGAAACACAATGGCGTTCCTAAACAGCACACCTGAACATCTAGAAACAGAACTGACTTGAGTACTTTACTGACCTATTTCTATAAAACTGCCTCTACTGAGAACGTCCTTCAGTCAGGCTGTAAATGTATTACACACAACTCTCTCACAGCACAAACAAAGGATGTCCTGTAATCAACTTTAAAATGTTCGACCTGTAGTGATACACACACACGCATGACCATGCGTCCATTTCACTGAAAACTGCTGGAGCACAAATAGAGCTTCCAAAACGCCTCAGCTTCGTTCTGTAACAGGTTACCTTGAATTTCAAGTAGATACATCCTGGCAATAGACGTCCTCTAAACCACTCTGTTGTCAGGCAGAAGAAATCCTTCTCGACAACAAGGAGCGCTCACTAGCAGGCCTGGAAGAGAGAAAAGATACAAGAGAATATGAGGAGAAATTAAAGGGGGGAAATGGGAGGGCATTAATACACTCAAAGAAAATGAAACATGAACATTTGGCAAAACAGAATAATACTTAGAAAGGCTGAGGAGCTCAACCTCACTGTGTAAGACACACAAGGCAATAATTTTCTTTAAAAAGTAAAATATTCTCTTCAAATCCATCACACAGTATGTTCATAGATATACTGTATAACAAGTTATAAAATGTGTGTTTATATAACATCTCTCTCTCCTTATATGTATACACATATACATATACAAACAAGTCTGTGTTCGTGTGTGTATTGTGTAACCAATGAAGGAACACAAACATTGAGGTAAAAATATTTTTCCCATCCTAAAATTCACAGCTTGTTTTAAAAACACACTTTCTCTCACACACGCACAATATATATATATATATATATATACACACACACACACACACACACACGAATAACGCAAATATATAAAAATACACATTTGCTCGCCACTGCCGCCCAGTTACTATGGTAACTTTGTGGGCGCGGCCGCTGTGAGTGCTCAACGCTGATTGGCCGCTCCGGTCGGCGGAGTTGAGTCAATCAGAACGGACACGAGGGAAAACAAGCGAGAGGCGGGAAAGTGTTAGTCACTGAGAGCTGCAGGCAGATCCTGCACAGCTAAAATGGGCTCTGCATGTACATTTGCTTTTGACACGTCCAAGTTTATCCAAGTAAAAGGTACTGTTAATAATTGGGAACAGTTTCAGAATTGTTCTTCCACTGCAAAGTCAAGTGAAACGCCAGTAGCGCAGTAAACTCGGCTAAAACCTTTCATTACAGTGGAAAAAGAGTGGCCACCCTTACTTTATTCATTCAAAACTAAGGGCTAATTCTGAAGCAAACAGAACAAAAAACTAATAACACGCGAAGGTTTAGGTTCATGCACGCTGTGAAGGTTTAGAGTAAAACAAAACAAAGAGGACAACAGTACCCTTTTGTATTATTGCACACTATATGGACAAAAGTATTGGGACACACCTGGTGCTAGGCCCCTTTCTTCCAGTGAAGGACAATCTTAATGCTTCACCATGCTTCCAACTTTGTGGACAGTTTGAGAAATAACGTTTTCTATTTCAGCATGACTGTGCCTCAGTGCACAAAGCAATGTCCATAAAGACATGGTTAGATGAGTTTGGTGTGGAACAACTTGACTGGCCCACACAGAACCCTGACCTAAACCCCATCCAGCACCTTTGGCATGCACTGGAATGGAGATTGCGAGCCAGGCCTTCCCATTCAACATCAGTGCCTGACCTCATAAATGCTCTACAGAAAGAATGGGCAAATTCTTGCGGCAAGCCTTCCAAGAAGAGTGGAAGCTATTATAGCTCCAAAAGGGCAGGGGTTCTATGTTAAAAGCCTTTGTATTCAAATGCAGTGTCATTAAAGTCTCTGTTAGTGTAATAATCAGGCATCCTAATACTTTTGTCCATATGGTGTAAATGGCTCAGTAGCTGATCATTTGTGGACTGTAGGTTCCTGACGCCTCTGCATTCACACTACACACAGCCTTGTGACCTTCAACAGTTCTCCAGAGCTGCAACACAAAACCATCATCTTTCCAACAGCTAACAGAAGCCAGCATAACCACCCAGTCTTTAGAGTGACTATAAAGACCGACAGACACACCTCCTTAAATCAAGACTGATGAACATCAGATTGTCTGACGCAAACCCACTTGATTTTACATTTTACTGTCAGGTTTGTAAGTTATTCAACTAAGCCTTTACATAGTTAGATAACAACAGAAAAGAATAATCAAACTGTGCTGGAGACAAAACACACCCCACCACACACACACAATCACTAGTGTGGAGTTATTTTTGAATAATTAAAAAACCTATTATAAATAGTTCAAATTGTTAAATATTTTTAACTGGTTTTAAATGGTCAATCATGACTATTTATAAACTGATTTTTTGAATAAAGTGAAAGTGCACCAACCAGTGGAGGGAAAAGACTATTAAGCAACAGTATGTTCCTCCACATCCATCTATTATTAAGAGAAAATAGCCCAACGAACACCCATAATGACACTATGTTTCACTTGGAAATGACACAAGACAGAAGGGACTCAGTCTGTTCTGACTTTCTTCTCTATCTTTAGGCTTACTTTTATTATTGAACAAAGCCAACACTCAGTGTTAAGAGGCTTGAAACATAATAAACAGCATATTTAAGTACTGGGTCAACTATTCTTTTTATAAACTATTAATAAAGTATCAAAAATCAATATTGGTCAATCATGAGCTCTCCCTGCCCCTAAAGCTCCTAGATGGATTGGATGTACAGGTCAAGAAAACATCTTTGGTAGATTAATTTTAATGTTACATAGTGGTTCTTTAGACTTTAAAAACATTCTTCACACTCAAATCTCATTTACGTCATGGAACCAAAAGTGGTTCCTCTGCATCGTTTCAATGAACCATTCTTGGCACTTTTAAGTGTTTTATGTATTCATTCGCACTGAAGCCTATGAGCGCCAGTTATAAAAAGATGCAGAGATGAACTGAGTCATGAGGAACACACAACAGCATTTTAGAAAATTAAATGTAGAAAAGGTTCTAAGGGAGAAGTACTGACATCAGTTTGCATGTGAACTTGGACATATGGACACTGCCCTTAGTTCACAGGGTGTCTAAGCAGTGAGTACATAGATCTTTCAAGCTGGGCGTTGGTAATGTTTCACAATTAAACCTGTACTCGAGAAATGTGGTCTTCTTTTCTGAAGTGTCTTAACATGCTGGGAAAAAAATATAATTCCCAGTTTGGTGTTTATTTTTTGTCAGCCTTAGCCATCAGTCTGTAACTCTACAGTAAATCTTGAGATATCAAAGCCCACATGACTGCACAAGAATGCAAACTTTGCTGAGCCACAGTCTTGTTTACTTGACTCTCAATGTTTTTTGAGCAGAAAACATATAAAACGTGTGGCAGTGAAATTGACACCCAAGAGGGTGGTGTGTCTATAATGGGAAGTAACAATGGCTTGAAAGCCACTGAATGATTTGGAAAAGTAACTGGGAATGGATTAGCACTAAAAAGAAACACTCAAAAAAAAACTGGCGATAGCTGAACTAAATGATTCAAACAGATCCATCCCCATTCTGCTCCTACTTTCAGTGTTTATTTTGGGGAATTGCATTAAAAGAACATAGGTCTACGAGGTGGCACAAAAAATAGTTTGCAGGAACTACTGCTCACTTCATTCTTGCTTTTTCCTCCTTCTTAGGAGTAGGAGGGGTAGTGCAGCTAGAATGCTAAATAAGCTAAATGATTTATGATATTCTCAGTGAATGTTATAAATTATAACTCATAATTCAGGAATGTTATTGTTTTTGCTGGACACTGATGGAGATTTCTAATGTAAGTTAATGTAAAGAGTTCTTAAAATAAGTAACATTTATTTTTATTGGTTCATTTATTATAATAGTACATATAACACTTAATAGGAAATATGAGCAACAGTTTGTGTTTAAATGATGTACTTGTTTTTTTTGGGGCTTTTTTTTTTAACAGTAGCAATATAGTTTGTTGCTCCACAGAAGCTTACTCACAACAAATGTGTGGGAATGCATTCGATTTAGTTGCACTGACCATTCTAACATTTGTATCTCTTTAGAGTTTTCTGTTTCTGACCACATTTTAAGTTTATGCTTACTCATGCTGAGAGGAAGATACAGTCATAATATCAA
Source organism: Brachypetersius altus (assembly GCA_037974465.1). Lineage (NCBI taxonomy): Eukaryota > Metazoa > Chordata > Actinopteri > Characiformes > Alestidae > Brachypetersius > Brachypetersius altus. The sequence goes on from JBBPDB010000140.1 coordinate 4,577,866, forward strand.
GGGCATGTCCCACCCAAGCCTGTCAGTTTAATTCAGAAAGCCTGTAATTCACTTTGTATTGCTTTTATTCACCTGGGTGCCACTTTAAACTTATCATGCCCATATTAGGACTTCCAGGCCCAAGTTATTTAGTAGTATGTTGTATCTTTTATGTTTCACCATAAAAGAAAACCGCTAATACAAGAGTTCCTAACATCGGTGCTATGATGACAATGCTATTTTCTGCTAGTGTCCAAAAGGGATTTTCAGTATTACTTTAGTACAAACTGCAATGTTTTCAAACGTTATTAGCTTTTGCTATAAAACTATACAACTATGTGCACAGCTTAAATACTTGACATAATGTCAATGTGCTGAAACTATGCTGCTATGAGAAGTATTTTGTGTTGTTGTGGCCTAATTCCATCACACAAGCTGACTTGGAATAGTATTTGACATTTTTTAATGGTTCGAACAAGCATTTGTAAAGGTTGGGTTGTACTCACTTATCCCTTCAAAGCCTAATTTTTAAACACAACCATTTACAAAATATTCTAAGACTTAAAGATCTATTTTACACTGTACAGTACAGCAACATTACATAATTAATGCATATGCATATCATGTAATGAATATTCATGACATTTGAAATAAATGAGAGTTTAAGGTCGGAGAGTTCCAGTCAGGCTAAACAAACAGCTAAATTTGGACTGAAACTCTAAGAGGCAGACAAAAAGTTCTGTCACTGCTTTCAGATGTGCTGATCCTTGATACATTTGCCTCCTGACAGTCAGGAATAGCTCTCTTAAGTGTTTTCTTCCACATACAGGCTGTCTGGAGTAAAGAGGCAATCGTGTGAAAGAGCTTCACCACAATTATAGAACAGACAGCCTACTTTTCATAGAAGGACTCTACAGAGTTTTGAAACTTAAATGTGGGCATAATTACATCACTCATTTTAATAAAGCAAGGACGTTTTAGTTTTTTACAATACCCTTGAAAAACTTTCATTTTTATTCAATTTGAGCTGCAAAGCATAACTGTACTCCATTTTTAAGCCAGCCTTGACTATTTGTACAATCTTGGTTTACTTTTGATTTATACATAATAAATAACTACTTCTCACAATTGCTAGTCTGGCTTATCAGGAACACTACATGTAGTTTAAGGTCTGTGTACAAGTATTAAAGACAGAACTGCACACCTCAGTTTCCTTGAATATAATGTATGTAATTGGGAAGATATATAACAAAGGAAACAACGCGACAAATAATATGCATTAGTAATTCATTACAGGCTTCCAATCTTGTTAGGACAATTTTGGCTTTATACTTCAATTAAAAACTGATTAAGTGATTCTGATTTGAAAAACTACATAAAGGTATCAAGAGGTGTTGAGTCTTATCTAACTTTGTGAAGGTATCAGAGGTGTTCAGTCATATCCGTTTTCTCGGCCCTGTGCAGATAAGAATGGACACCCCTGTGTTATACAGTAAACACAGAGCAGCGCCTCACTGACATGTCAAACGTTTGCAAATCAAAAAGATACTCTAAAGAATGAAAGTCAGACAAATAAGGACACCAAAAGAAAACCAGCCTTTGCTGAAGAGGGGAGGGAAAGACTCGGACACACCATGGTTGAGAAACACTCTCCCATGGAGTTTTTTTTTCCAAAAACTTTATTTAAGTCTGTACAGTATAGAATCTCCAAGAACTAGGGAATAACATTATGCAGATTCTGGCCCCGTCACAGAATAACTTCTTTTCTTCAGCATCTTCAATCATTTAGACAAAAAACCCTGCCCCTTGGCCCACCCCCCTGCTGTGGCATATCTTCTGACTGCCCGGGAAAGAAAATCACAACATTTAGTCTGTAGGGGGGTGCTCTATCGCTTCCATGGACATCAAACATCTCGAAACAATCGAAACATGTGCTGCCTTGCCTCAGACTTCTAACCTATAGGGCTTAAATGTCTACCTCTTGCCGATGCAAACTGTAATATGCTTCTGAATCCAAGTGTACTTTGTTTCAGTCTATGCACAAAATGTTGTACAAGTAGACTGAAGTGAATCCGTGTTCCCAGAATCAGTGTCTAGAAATGCCTTTTTTGGTAGTTAAAATATAACAAAACTTAACTGAATCTATGAGACTATGCAACTATTATACTTGATGCCAGCGATGAGATGACACACTTACGCACACACTTCTTTTAGAGCAACTGGTATAAGACTGCTCAGAATTTTGCCTTAGAACTGAAAACAATCAAAAAAATAATCAGCACCTCTTTCTCTCTTCATCACGTACTTTCAAGGGTCGTCTGCTTTTTTTGATCCATCTTGCCAAGTGGTTCATGCCATTCCTCGCCTCCATTAAACTTCATTTCTTGCTGATTGCTTCATAGTCCATACCATGCTTGAAGATCTTTCAAAGCCCATCCCCATCTCGGTTCACAGCACAGATTTTTAAGATGCACAAGACCAAGGTTTTAGTTACCTGTCCATCCAGGTACATTAGTGCTGTTATCTTTTGAGGCCTAGTGAACGAACCAAACAAGATTTTAGCATTTGGACGTCAATGCTTGTATCAACAGTTCAGGAGTAGCTCAGTAGCGAGGTGGTAAGAATGGTCTTTTCGGGGGGTAAAACACACCTCCAGCTCTGGGAGGTCCTGCAAATGGAGGACCATGCCGCTTGCCTCTCTGAAAAGGTGGCTCACTGGCATATGGCATTTGTGGTGGAGGGGGACGACGGAGAGGTCTTTGTGGTGGGTAGTGAACCGGGCGTGGAGCCCGGTAGGGATGTGGCACGGGAGGTCTGTGTTCATGGTGAGGAGGCGGCCTGTGTTCTGGGAGATGCGGTGGTAAATCTCTGCCTTCAGTGTAATATCTGTGAGACTGAGGTGAGGGTGGACGATTAATATTAAATGAAGGGGGAGAAGAGCCATGAGGGTTATAGTATGGATCCAAGTAGGGCTCCTCAGATGAACCCCTTACAGCAGGAGGAGGGCCTGGGCGGATGTGGGGCATACTGGGATGTCGCTGAGGGTGTACAGGGATTCTAGGGCGAAGGTTGTAGTCCACAGGGCCATTCTGAGGACCAGGAGGAACACAGCGTGGTGCCTGATGCCTAGGTCCAGACACATTCAAATGTCCACGGAATGGCTCATTGGCTTGGATTTGATGGGGGGCATTTTCATTGTAATCATCATAACCTGCAGGATTTTCTTCAGCATATTCAGGAACATCCCTACTAGCCTGCACCTCATCAACAGGGCCCAGAAGGTTAACAGGATCTTTGACTCCACCCCCTGTTGAGGCCAAAAAGGTCTGAGGAGGAGGTGGAAGCTGAGGGATTGGTGGGAGTGGTGGCAGTTGGCTGTTAAAGAAATCAGAAGGAGGACTGAGAACTGGTTTAGGTTCTTCAGAGTGGTATGGCTCTCGGCCATATGTTTCAGAGCTGGCTGCATGCTGCTGCGTTTGAATACCTCCATATGTTTTACCATACCAGTCATCATCTGGTAAGCCTGCATTGTCTCCCGTCTTACCACTAATGGAATATGACTTTGCCCCTCGAGTTATTAAGCCGGTTCTCTCCACAGTTTTAGCACGTTCAGTTGACAACTGGTTGTGGCTTACCATGGATGATGGCACCAGAGATTCTACACGGTTATGTCCAGCTCCTATTTCTGCAGGAGAACGTATAGGACCTCCAAATTCCTGCTTTTCTGTAGAATTCCTCTGGTACATCTTCCCTCCATTTTGTGGCCCAAGACCAAGCTGTGACCCAAGCATGTTTGGCCCTTGCCAGGGATCATTATTATAAGTACCTACAGACGGTCCGCTCTCCACTGGTGGTGCAGAATTATTTGCCAAAGATGCTGTTGCTGGTGCAGTTTGGAGACTGCCACTCTGATACATAAAGGGTACTACAGAATCATCTGTGACTTCATCCTGAGTCGGAGTAGCACCAGGCTCATCCCTCACAGGAGTTCCCCCCAAGTTCTCTGTGCTTGTTGAGGGACTATCAACGGTCTTAGACCAGGGAAAAACAGAGGGGAACCCCACACTCAATCCTCTTAGTCCTGGATTCACCTGAAGGAAACTATCAATTTTGGAATCCAAGCTCGATGGGATGGAGCCAGGCTCTACTTTCTCTTTCTCCACTTCCTTCTGAAGATCTCTGGTCTGAACTATGTTGGAAGACTGAGAAGACTGTAGAGGCCCAGGTCTTTGAGGGGCGGAGCCTCTTGTCAGTGGAGTAGATGACACTGAAGTGGTCTTGGGAGAGGCATGGGCATGCGCTATAAGATTGGGGTCTGGGGATGGGACCATATCTGAGCCTGAAGGAGTTGAGGTCATTCCAGTCTGACTGTTCAGTAAGGATGACAGGCCTGAAGGAGAGATGGACATGGAGAAAAAGAAAGGAACAAGGGTACAGAAGAATTCGCAGTCAGCATGGTTGTAAAGAAGCTATTATAAGGATACTAACCTCCTTTTTGCCATGTCACTGAAACCACCATTAACAAACTGTTCTGTATTTTCCCTAGCAGCAACACTTTAAATCATTTTTGTTTCATCATTTACCTCAAATGTATCGCAATAAATCCATTCTTTCAAGCTGGGAGCATACCACATTTTAAGTGGAATCAACACAACTGGTGAGATTCCTACATAATATTACATATTACTTTCAGGAAAGACATATGTATATGTAAAGATACTCAGAGCGGAAACAATAAAAATCCTTCACAGCATTTGTTAAGTGTCCTAAATGATAAACTAGCACTAATCAGCACAGACATATACACAGAAGTTATAAACTGATTTTTTTTTTGTCTGGGTCAGTGAGATCAATTATATAGGGGAAGGTAGTTTTACTTGTGCGTGATAAGATACAACCAACAACTTCTAGATGCAGTTGGAGGTGCAAAGCAGAACATCTGACTCAGACTGGTGCTGGGTAAAGAAATTTGATACTTTCATAGTATTACAGTAGGGCTGCACGATATCGGGAAAACATGCGATATGCGATAATGTTGTTGAGTGTTGTGATGCCAATGTCACATGTGATAAGTGAGTAAAAGCTTAGCCTTAGTAGTGTTAAGGTTTTTCTACTTTGGATTTGCTGGCAACAGAGACTCCAGACACTGACTAGTCAATGCAGAAAAAACATTTTTTTTAAAGAATTGAAACAGAGCATTTAATGCCTCCCATAAAACATTTGAACCACTGAACATTGTTGAAAAATTGAATGTCTGAAATTATTTTTTTTAAATAATCTTAAATAAATCTAAACGTAATTTAAATTATAGTAAGTTCTTCGGCAGAAAAACAGAGCAAAAGGAACAATCTATAACAGCAGCACAGAAGATGAAGAAACTGCCCAGTGATTTTTTTTGCCCTATTCTCTGTGGCACTGGGTGAAGAGTTTTGGAAAAACACCATTTATTGCAGTTCAGTCAGTCTTTCGCAATATGTATATTGTTTTCACGATATGTATATTGTGCTTATTGATATCACAATGACGGTAAATTTGCGATATATTGTGCAGCCCTATATTATAGTATTTACTTTGATACTATAAAAACAATTAAATGTCATTCAATGAGAAGTCTTAACACCCAAGTATTCAAGCATAGTAAGTAAATACATTTGACTATTTACTTAACGATTGGCTAGGGACCACCACTAATGGATTTACTCTGCTATAACAATTCTGAGGTAATTTTATCAGAATCACATTGTACTCGGTTACCTATACAGTTTGGTTAATGCCAATTACATATACAAGTTAGGTCTCTAAAATCACACAATGATACCATGCTGTGAGGTTATGAACTAACTCACTCTTTGGTGTTACCACATCTTATCCAGTTTACACTCATGTAACATCACTAGACAGTTCAACACCCTTGAAGACTGTCAGTGGCCCAACACTGTATGCATAAGTGATGGAAGTAGAGGCTTACTCGCCATGGAGCTCCAATCACAGCGTCTCTGACATTGCTGGTGTGAAAATTCACTCAATGACAGGGCACCAATCAAGAGCCTAACTGTAATGCATTTGATGATTAAAAACGTCCGCTTAGCTGGTCTGCCTATAGTCTTTGGAATTTTAACTTTTGAGGACAGAACTGTGACACAAAAAGCCACTTACTAAAATTAATTTTCTCGCATGTGTTCTGTGTAGTTGTGTTACAAACAGCTAAAGCAAAAGCTGAGACGCATTCTGATTAAAAGTAACTGATCAATCTCACATATATAAAATTTATGGTCAAGACTAGGAATATTGAGAATATACAGCCAATTTTCAGCCAATTTTAAAAAACATAAGAAAATGTACAGATATTAGAAAAAACTAATTCTCTGTACATTATTGAATTGCTCTGTTCGGATCATGTTCTACTTTTCCTACTCATCTCAACAGTTTAACTTGGAAGCATGGAACATGTCTCTCTGGTACTTTGCTAACACACTTCATTAATCCTAAATTTTCTCTTCTAAACTCTTTGAAGTTCTCCCTTCTCACCCTGAAGGCCAATTCCTTGTGTCTGGGTTTTAGACAAGGCGTTGAGCAGAGTTCCGGGGTTGATGTCCACCCTGGAAAGTATACTGGCCAGTGGGCTAGATGCAGGAACTGCTGCCGCAGGAGCGGGGGTGGTGGGGGTTTTCACAGATGAATTTGCTGTGGAAGGGACGCTTGTAGTACTAGTAGATGAGCGGGGTGCTGGACTAGCCCCTACAGCTGAGAGTGAAAAACAGAGGTGAAGCCTGATGAAGTGTTTAATGATTACATTAAATGTGTATTTTTTAATATACAGTAATCCCTCGCTTTTCACGGGGGTTACATTCCAAGAGCACAAGCGTGTAGAGAAAAAAACAGGTTGTTTTTTGGTAAAAATGCCTATTTTTATAGTGTAAACCCTAAGTATACCCACAAATATGCTCCCAGAACACTTTGTCATTTTAAGCAGTTTAAAATGTCAGTTTAATGCATTATCCTTAAAGAAAATGCAAAAGTAAACCTGTAATCAAATTTAAATTCCCTGCCAAGATACGCAACTTGGAGGGGACAGAAGTTTACAACCAGATTGCATTCAAAGACAGACGCGCATCCAAATGTGCTCACAGTTTTCGGGGAATATAACCTGATCTACTTGGGCTAAAAATACAAATGAGGGCTCGCTGGAAAGGTCTCCTGGAGATCTACCAAACTGTGGAATTTAAAGTGTCTGGGTGCTTTGTCCGCCGAGATATGCAACTCGGAAGGTTGTGGGATAAAAGTATTGGGACAGCACGATGAGGTGAACGGGTCCCCTTGTGTGAAAAACATGCTTTATTGCCACAAAAAAGCCCAAAAAAAGCCTGAGGATGTTGGCAGTTTATAAGTTAGTGTGGGGATTTCCGCATAAAACTGAGTGACTGAATATGCGACTCCTGATCCGCGTGAAACTGGGGGATTTCTGTATACAGATTTAGGTATAAAAAATGGTGTCACAAAACATACGTGTGTGTGATGATGGGATTTAGATCTTACCAGAGTTTTTCATAACATTTGTGAGAGTGCTAAGGATGGAGCTAATTTTGCCCAGATCCACACCAGCAAGGTTTATGGGAAGGGCCGGAGTTGTCGGGGCCGCTGCTGCTGCTGCTGGGGTGGTGGCCTGTTTCACAAGTGCGGCCTCACTGGACTGAGAGGGTTCAGTGACAGCGAGCACAGGGGCTTCTTTGGATGTACTGGCATTGCCAGATTGCTCTTCCTGCTGTTCCACTGTGGAGTGGATAAAAAGGAATGAAAGACAAGGTCATTTTATACCATATCCTATCAGACTTCCAATATTACACTTTTCACATCCAAAACTTTGCTTTCATTTATATGAGAATTCTGAATACTGCTGTACATATTTACAAAACTTGCCTATAATGTTTGGCCCTTCTGTCTCCTCAACATCCGACAGCTCCATGTCCTCAACATCACGGTTGTCTTTGTCCCCAGTGGAGGAGAGAGGACTAGGAGCGTCACACAAAGCAATCAGGTCCTCTTCCATGGCCTGGCCATCCAGCTCTGGGTCTGGGGTGCCAATTTGTGGCAAGCTGTGGAAGGGTGACTCAGAGCCTGTGGGTGAGGGCGCATCTTCAATAGGGGAGGGAATAGGCGAGTCATTGGGGTCAGGTAAGCCGGTTTTGAGTGCATCCAGCTTGCGCTTCAGATGTATTACTCGGTTGGCAAAAGTTTGATAGGCCTGAGGACAAAGACAAGTATAGTTATAAATGTGATACCATGTATTATATATTCTGAAGCTTCTTCAGTAATTGTTTGTAACTCATAGAACTACACTGGAACTTACTTTAGTAACAATTTTGACCTCTTTGTACTGCATTTCATAAAAGATATCTGCATTCTCCAAAGCCTCTACCAGGGCAGGTCCTGTTTTGACCTGTCTATCCAAAAAGCCCACAAAGTCCTGCAGCTTTGCACTTCCATCCTCAAAATCTTTAGAAAACCGCTTGCCACCCGCTTTATCTAAGGAATAAAAAAAGAAAGGACATTCACATTCGCTGCATTTGGCAGACACTCTTATCCAGAGTGATGTACATAAAGTGAAAAATGGCAGAAATAAAGAATGTAAACCTACTGGCACTCTCTACATAAAAAATGTACGTGTAAGAAGAAAAAACAAAGTAAACATATCTGTAGTGAAGTTACCTTTGAGTTTCTTCAAAGCCTGGGTGCTGCACACATCCACTCTCATGGCAGCTAGCTGCTTTTCCCTTAGCTCAATCTCATCCATGGAGTTCCTGTACTTAGTCAGTTGCTCGACGAAAGAAGAGGGCTGTCCAAAGACAGTTACAGAAAGTCAAGCAGAAAGCAGGTGCAGGAAATATAATTTAACAACTGTGTAGAATACACCCCCCGCGCCCCCCCCGTCCGGTTCACGCACGTTTTAAACTTGTCTGGGTCTCTCTGTCTCGGGGTGTGGGTGTGTGTGTGTGTGTGTGTGTGTGTGTGTGTGTGTGTGTATGTGTTATCGCCGTTAACTATGCCCACCTCTAATATATATATATATTTTTTTAGTCAAAGTTATTCAGGCACAAAAATCTGCCGCTTACCACAAACTCAGCAACTATCTTGGATCTCAGTGCTGCTTTTGGGTTGGCAGGAGCTAAAATGAAAGTGAGCATCAACAATATATTTTTGCAACAGAAAATAAGGAAGAACCACATTCACACAAAAGGATTATTGTTTTACAAAGCCATTTTCCAGGACAGCTGATAAAACAGTGTTGACCAGTGTACTATGTGTGATAAGACTCTAACCTGGTGGTTCCTCCCTCTGGACCAGACCACTCCTAAACTGATTAATAAGCTCCTCAGAATAAACATTCCTCTCCTCCCAGATGGACAGAATCCTGGCCACAGACTTGCGCACCTGTGAATCCTTCCCAGAACTGAGAGAGAGAGAGAGAGAGAGAGAGAGAGAGAGAGAGAGAGGGAGGAAATGTTTTTGGAATATAGCAATAAAAATGTATGTAAAAAATGTAATGCACTAGAATTATTTAACATTGGCAGAAGTTTATTTCTGTCAGTTCTAGACTAAGTGATCTGGACAAAAACAGTCTTACTTGAAAAGTTTAATGGCCTCTGGAAGAACATCAGTGAACGTGGTGCGATAGACAATGGCATTTTTCCTTTTGCAATTCTGAATGACATCATTAGCCAGGTAAAAGAGATTGAGTCTCTGGGATGCATCCGCTGCAAACAAAAAGGAAAATTCAGTTGAGCTTGTTTACTTACATGCATACCAATGTGTGACAGGTGTTATTTCCAGTGTACCTGAGAACAGTTGTTATTTTGTGGTTAACATAGTTGTTTAAATATTTCCTTTTGGCATAAAAGGCTATAACAACATCGTAAGGCTAATTTAAGACTGTGACCATTTAATTACTGTTAGTCAGTGCTACTGAGCGGCCTGTTATTTTGAGCAGTCTAAGGCACACCTGTGCAATATTCATTCTGTCTATTCAGCACCTGTGAGGTGGGATGGATAATCTCGGCAAAGGAGAAGTGCTCACTAACACAGATTTGTGAACAATAGTTGAGAGTAATTGGTCTTTTTGTGTATGTAGAAAATGTTTCAGATCTTTGAGTTCAGCTCATGAAATATTGGAGCAAAAACAAAAACGTTGTACAGTCACTGAAACGTAAAAGCCAGTGAAATAACTCAAATGTGATCACATTATGTCTGACTCATTTAAGAAATGGCCCCACCTTCAAGCTGATAATTTAGCTATTTTTAACAATTTCACCACAAAGTGACTATTAATGCACCATAATGTAGACTGGAACAAGATTTTGATGTACAAATAGTTATATATGCCATTTTCACTTTGTAAAGTTAAACGTTCATAAATGATCACTTTGTAAACAGTCTGTCAAGTTAACGTTAGCCAGTACCCAAGCTTGCATTAGTCGCATGAATTCTACTGGAGAGTCATGTCTTTGGTCTCTCAAAAGAATGAGAAAATACATTTTGTTGACTGTACACATGGTTCTGGGCCACTGTAGATAGTTGTGAGCAATGAGAGCTTGTATGTATGGCATAACAGCAGATGCATGATGTCAGAATCAGAAAAATCAATTGTCAATTTAATCCACAGACAAACCCAAAAATCACAACCCATATGCTTTTACATCTTTAAATTCCAGGAATGGCACCTTATACAAGATCTTCGCTTTCATCTGAGAGCTTGCACCCATTCAGTCTAAAGAGCATTTGTGAGATCAGGCACGGATGTTGGACGAGAAGGGCTGGCTCCCGACCAACCAGCCATTCAGTTTGTGAGGTGAGACCAAACTGTGGTATGAATTACATAAAGTCTGTGATAAACTAGTCTTCTTATTTCGGCAGCTCCAGATTAGGGGTCGCCACAGTGGATCAAGCGTCTCCATGTCCTTCTATCCACTGTATCTTCCTCTCTCACACCAACTGCCCGCATGTCCTCCCTCACCACATCCATAAACCTGCTACTAGGCCTTCCTCTTCCCTGCAGCTCTATCCTCAGCATCCTCCTCCCAACACACTCAGAGTGTCTCCTCAGCACATGTCCAAACCAACGCAATTCAGCCTCTCTGACTTTTCCTCCAACAGATTCAACTTGAGCTGTTCCTCTAATAAACTCATTCCTGATACTGTCCATCCTATTCGGTCATAAATTCCAAATCTAAAAACTGACTGGGTGGCCCCATGTTCAAAGACAGTATAAAATACTCAATAGACACCCCCCGGCTAGTCTCACAACAGTTATTTTCCTGTAATAATACATAAGTCATTAATAATAGGTATAATTTGGGTGGAGTAGCACTAACATGACTGTAAACAACAAAGCTCACCTTTATATTGTCTCTTTGCCACTATAGGGCCAAACAGTTCCCCTGACCGTACTGTGTCATTGCCTTCAACACAGCAGGTGTATTCAACTAGCGGCCCACAGGACTTTTGAAAATTTTTATGGCCCGCAAGACTGCCAGTAAAGCAGTGTGTGATTTGTGTCACATAATAAAATGATGGGTTTTGGATCATGATTGGCTGGTAGTCCCCCGCTACTTTCGCCAAGATTGGTTATCTGCTGTGTTAGGGTTAGCCAATCCGAGCACAGAAGCTGCCATGTTATTAGCCAATCGCAGCCAATATTCTGCCCAGTATATTGAAGTTGAATAGCCAAACAATACAGTCTTACACTGATTACAGTGTCCCCAGAAAAAGAACCACAAAAACCACAACAGACAGCAATAGCCAACACCACAACAGACTCCATTTCAACCACTCCAACGCAAGTCCCCATCTTTTTCTCATTTAGGCATGTGTCTTTATCACTTGTGTAACTTGCATCAGTAGAACATTTTTGTACTGTAATGTGTGGTATTGTTTAAATACCACGCTAACTAAATTAAAACACCACAAAAACAGAATTGATCACTACTTCTCAATATTACTTTTAAACCTTAATACTACTGAGCTCTACTAAGCGCAATAATGTACTTCAAACTAGAGCTGCACGATTAATCGAATTTTAATCACGATCACGATTTTGGCTGCCACGATTAAAGGAAGATGATCGTCG
>JBBPDB010000140.1:4590065-4645816 GCA_037974465.1 Brachypetersius altus
TATATATATATATGCACTAACTATTCTATTCCTTTTTCAGAGAATGCCAATCTAAGACTTTGCTAATGCCAAATGTGTATCTCCAAATAAGTGTTATTTTGGGGTGTGTTGGGTGTTTCTTTTGATATCAGTGCTGTAGGCTGTTATTGTCATGTTTGTCAATGTGGTTAATTTGTTTTAATACAATTAATAAATATGCCATAAAAAATGGAATTGCCTTCTTCAATTTTGTAAACAGCGGGTTAGAGACAAATTGGAGCACAAGAAACTTTCCTGTATTTGCTTTACTGTTCAAGCATGTATAACAGAATCGACACTGTCCGAGAGCTGATGTGGATCTGTGTTCACCCAATAATGGCCTCATCAAAATCTGAATTCTTCACTGATTGCAGGAGCTCAAACCATAGGACTACAAAATATGTTTGATCACATAGAATAGTTAATATGATGCAGTACTTTGGGCTTAAAAAGTAGTAGAAAGTATGAAAAGAACATTGAAAAATGAAATTAATACTGAAAGTTCTACATTTCATCTGGGCTTAGGACTGCCTTTGATGACATTCTTATCCCTCCCCTTCGCTCAGTGATTAGATACATTGATGGATGCATAGATAATCATCTTGATGCCCTCTGATGAAACCTCAGACTTGAAAATCAGATTATTATTTTTATGTATTATTTAGTAGTATACATAGGAAATGTTTTGGCTATGTCCTGAATGTTGGTTTCAGGTTCGTTTTAGTGCATCATTAAAATGTTGGACTCTTTCGCCAACAGGGACTGAAATGACATTGCATTGGCTTTAATATGGAGTAGCAGCCATAACACCTTCCACTCTTCTTGGAAGGCTTTCCACAAGATGGAGAATTCGTGTCTGTTCCTTCTGTAGAGCATTTATGAGTTCAGGCTGTGGTGTTGGACGAGAGGTCCTGGCTCACAATCTCAGTTCCAGTTCATGCTAAAGGTGTTGGATAGAGTCGAGGTCAGGACTTGGTGTGTGCCAGTCAAGTTCTTCCACGCCGAACTCATCCAACTTGTTTTGTGCACTGGGACACGGTCATGCTGGAATAGAGAAGGTTCTTCCCCAAACTGTGTCCACAAAGTTGGAAGCACACTGACGTATTAAGATGGCTCTTCACTGGAATTAAGGGACCACCTGAATTCCATAATTAAGAGGTAAGCGAATGTCCCAGTACTTTTGTCCATATAGTGTAGGTGCGTAGTTCATTCATTAATCCTGCTTCACATCTTAGACTCCCGGACTAGACGAGGAGGACTGATTTGACCCTGCGGGTGTTTGACGCCCCCTTCGGAGGGCGCGTCACGTTTCTGCGTCTGCGTGTGTGCGTGTGTGCTTGTGTGTGTGTGTGTGTGTGTGTGTGTGTGTGTTCTCTGAAGATGGCGGAGGCCGCTGCTGGACCGAGATTTTTCTGTCACTGCTGTAAAAGTGAGGTGGAGCCCAAACTGCCGGTGAGTTCACACTCGCTCGCGCACTAATTAAATTAATTATACGTAATTATTAATTAAGCGTTTCATCACCGATCGTGAGCACAGAGCGGGGGAACACCTACATTTCTAATACATTTAGATTCTTTTGGGCATCATCATGATCCGCGTTTAAGAAGTAAACTTACGGGTTAGAAGGTGTGACACGTTTTATTTTAAATCTGAAGAAGTGTGTGTGTGTGTGTGTGTGTGTGTGTGTGTTTCTGGTGGAGTTTCGGAGTGCTGTCACTGCTGGTCTAAGTTTGGGAGTGAGATCGTTGCCATATTTAGGGAGGGCAGCAGGGCTGTGTGTCTCAGCTCGTCCACAGACGCGCGTGTTTTGACGCGTGAGCACGCGCACGCGGTCTGAATTACGCCCCCCTTAGTCACGTCACGCCCCCCACCGTCAGCTGTCACTGTAAAACAGGCGCAGCACTCACGCTTCATTCATTTTACACACATTAGAACGGAGTGGTCTCTTCACACTGCTGAATCTCAAAATTCGTGTCTAAAACACTATTCAGACAAAAGTATTGGGACACACTTCTTAATGACTGAATTCAGGTGGCTCCTTATTCACAGATAATCTTAAAACTTTAGAACACAAATACATTTTGGACAGCGCCACACTTCCAACTTTGTGGACACAGTTCAGGGAAGAACCTTTTCTATTTCAGCAAGACTGTGCCCCAGTGCCGAACCAAGGTCCGTAAAAACATGGCTAGGTGAGTTCACTGTGGAAGAACTTGACTGCCCCACGCAGAGCCCGGAACTCAACACCTTTGTAATTAACTGGAATGGAGATAGTGAGCCAGGCAATCTCGTCTAACATCAGTTCCCATGGGCATCCATGGGCACACACTTCCACAGAAACTCTCCAACAGCTTGTGGAAAGCCTTCCATGAAGTGTGGAAGCTGTTATACATGCAAAAGGAGAGACCGGATCCATACTGAACTGTATACATTCGAATGCTGTGTCATTAATGTCTGTTGGTGTAATAGTCTGGTGTCCCAATACTTTTGTCAATACAGCGTAACTGAATTATAAATGCAGATAGAACATTTATCATTGGTTTTGTCAGTGACTAGTGTCACTTATAAAGATAAGTTGTACAAATGTCAGACCGCATCTGTTTAAAGGGGCATGTTTCTTACATTTTATTATTCATCACATTTTATTTCAAATGGGGAATTTTTTTCCAACCTCTTGTTATTCACTAGACTGAAATGCACTCTGATTTTGTTACTTTGTTTTTAAAAGAAAATGTTCTCCAATGTGATTGGCTGTTTTAAGCATGGTTCACAAAAGGTTCTGAAATATGCCACTTTAACATGAGAGGGTGGGGCTAAACTGCTGTAAGCTGAGTACCAGAACATACACCAATTAATACCATTGATAAGAGGAGTGACTAGAGCTACTGCGGCTACTGAGCCATACGAAGGGCTACCAGTTTGATACACTAGAACAGAGTTTACCTAAACTTATCTAAACTATATGCATAAAAACATGTTAACATAGATATTGTCATTTTCAAATCTATATAAAGAAAAGTAGCAACAGGATGACATAAAATGTTAGCCACTGTTCACTGGTGAGTTGTGCTATTTCTAGAACAGGTCCTCGGGCTACTCATGTGGTCCTTGGGGGCAACCTGGAGCCCACAGGCACCATGTTGGTGAGCCCTGGCCTAGTGGTTAGCCTAGTAGTAGCCTAGGCAACTGTTAGCCTGGTGGTTAGGGCATTCGCCCTGCAATCAGGAAGTCATGGGTTCGATTCCCAAGACTGCTAAGCACCCCTGAACTAAACATGAGCAAAATGAATGGGTTAAGCACGGGAAGAATTTCATGCTGTTCACACTGTGTGCTGTGGTGTGTTTACGTATGACAGAATGAACAGAACGATGACTTTCACTTAATGAGTGGGATTTATCAGGCAGTAAGTGAGTCTGAAGCGTTGGAAGCAGGAAAAGTGAGCAGCATAATGATGTGAACGACTTTCATAACTAAACTTGATGGCTGTATGACTGAAATGGGTTATGGAGTAATGGCTCGGATGAATCATGTTTTCTTTTCATGCCTGTGTGCGTGGATCGCTTACCTAGGTAGTAAATACACAAGATACTGTGAGCTGCAAACTACAAAAATTGTTGAGGAATTGTTTGAGGTGTTGACTTGGCCTCCGGAGTTCCAAGATCTCAGTCCAAATGACTTAAAAGGATCTGCTGCTAATGTTCTGGTGCTAGATCCCACAGCACACCTTCAGAGGACCTGCAGCATCCATGCCTGTTTTAGTGGCATGAGGGGAACCACACAATATTCAGTGGGCGCTTTTAATGGGTTGGGTTTAGTGACATCACAAAAACAGTGACTTCACCTCAGATGAATTTCCATACATGGACTGTATGGAATGGAGAGTGAAACTTAAACAGTGTTTAATTGCTACAATAAACTCTTGTATTTAAAAAAGAAAGCAAACCTTGTTTTTCTCTTAATATGGGCCTTTAAAGATTACTTCAGATATTGACAGGGTTTGAAGCATTTCATTGCTTGTTAGTTGTCCCCAGTCCAAAACTAAAGAAATCAATGGAGGCTTTACAACTACACCTTGATTCAAGATTCAAGATTCTTTATTTGTCACATGCAGTCATACAAGTACAACACACAGTGAAATGTATCCTGAACCGCTCCTTTACTGACTGTGCAAACATTAAAACAATAAGTAAATTCTAAATTAAAAAATAAAATCTAAAATTAAAATCTGGACATTTATATGTACAATAAACTGTGTAAGTTTAATTGGTCATAAAACTGCTTTTTTGTTACATTTGATATAACGGCAACATTTCCTGACTGTCTACACAGGAATATTCGTGCCCTAGATGTGAGTCCGGCTTCATTGAAGAGGTGGCTGAGGGCTCCAGGTGAGAACTTTAAATTTGTGTTAATTCATAATAGTAATTGCCATAATCTGTCTTCGTCTACCCACACAAGCAATATACCAACGAAATACTTAATAGTTCCTTTTATTTGTTGTTTTGTTAAACATAAAATGAATAGGTGTTTTTTTTAGCCTTCTACAGAGCGGAGGTTCGTCCAGTGATGGGTTAATGGGCAGCGATGGCATGGCCTCACAGTTTGCAGAGGTAACTTCTTCATCTTCTTTGAAAGTTTCATTTTCCAGCTTTACTGTCATGTTTCAAGAAAAAAAGGACAGTGACAGCATTATTACACTTAGATATCTGCCTTCATATTGGACCCAACCTGTCTCAAATTTAATATTGGCTTCATGCTGGGTTTAATTACTGGAAAAAGTAAGTATGAATGAATTAAGGTTTTAAGATCTAATTACCATTATGCAATCGAGGTCATTCTCATGGTCCCGTTTTCATTACTTTTTACCCATAATCCCTTTAAACTGCTCACCTAGCACTTTGGAAATGTGTTATTTTTACTTAGTCACCTGTTTATATGGTATCTTATCCTGTAGTGTTGCTTTTTGCCTTAAGAGCAGCAAGATGGTGGATGCTTGTGGAATTACATGCCATGTGGAAAGGACAATATAATGCAGCAGCAGCAATGAACAGCTGCTTAGTCTTGCTTGAAACAGGCCTTTCGTCCCAAAGAAGCAATGAAAACTGTCTGGCAACGATACATGTCATGGTGAATGTCATACTGGAAGTGTACATCCCAGTGTGGATAAACTTGGCCAGCAAACTGATAGCTGAACTGTATGGTGTTCTTAATTAGGTATCAGAGTGCTCTAATAAGTGCCAGATAAAGCATTCACCACTGCCATCAACAGCCTGTTCTGTTGATACCAACCAGAATAGACGCATGGACGCATGTTGCTTGAATTCCGATTCTTCCAGGACCCCTGCCCAGCATACATGCACTTTCTTGATCTTTGCTGGCTGTGTTGGAATGACCCCGTTTACACCCGATTGTTTCATGAAGCAGGTGATCGGCTGAAGCCCTTCAGGGCGCCCTATAATCATTAGTTACAGGGACAGTTCCCCTGTGTCTTGCTCAAGAACACAGTGGTAGAAAGTGGGGGTTTGAACCTGGAAATTTGTGGTCATCAGGTTCTCATGGCTCCTACCACCCCTAGTACGTTACTAGTATCTGGATTACAACCTCGTGAGCCTTTAACCACGAACAGTGAAACTATTCAATCCCCCAAAGATTGTACGCATTTATCAATTCAAATTTTTTCAAAAATGTTTTTTAGATTTCGCTTTGGATTACTTCTTTATCAGTTATGTGTAAAATCAGTAAAGAAGATGCGTGATGTAGTATTCGTGTGCACGCTGATTTATATCGTCATGTCACAATTATCCAACCCCTAAATAATAATGCCGTTCTTTAACCCATCAGCTAGTGCTTAATGGCCCAGAGTAGAGCTAAAACATAATTAGGCCAATGGAAAAGTCGAGAGAGGAAATTATTTAATTGCCCCTGAAGGGCAGTGGGTTTAAGAAGGTTTTCCAAAAATGTAACATTCCAAGAGGCACTGCTGGGACCGCTATACTTTTTATTTATTTATTTATTTATTTTGAACTCATTCATGAAGCAGTGTGGGCCGCCCGACAATGATGCCTGGGGAGCAGTGTGGGGACGGTGCATTGCTCAAGGGAATCTCAGTGGTGCTATTGATAGTCCCGGGATCCGAACCCTCAGATTGCAGGGGCAACTTCATCAAGTCAGGACAACAGTCAGGACAACTAAGAATAAACCCTGTGTTACTGCAGAACACCTACAGGATGGCCTGATGAAAGCGGGGACAAGTGCTTCAGTGGCAACTATAAGATAAGCACTGAATAAACAAGGACTTCATGGCCGCACTCCAAGTGGCACTCCACTCTTGACCACAAAGAACATAAAGGTCGACTAGAAAATGCCAGGAGACATTTGGATAGGCCAACAGTGTTTTGGGAGACTAAACTGAAACGTATTTGGAACTATTTGGAGACCTGCTATGTCTGGAATGAGAAAGGCCAGATTTGTTACCAAAAGAATGCCCTCACCGCAGTTAAGCATAGAGTTGGGTCATCGATGATGTGGGGATGTTTTCCCTCTGCAGGAACTGGAAATCCTGACCATGTAACTTTTATCATGGATTCCCAAATATAACAGGCTGCTTCAAAGAGGAATGTAACGCCTTCTGTTCCAAAAATCTTGGTGATCATTGGACCTTTCTGCAAGACGGTGATCCCTCCAAGTCAACCAAAGCTCAGTTGAGAAGTAGATCCTGGAGTGGCCTTCTCAGGCTCTAGATTAAAATCCCCTTGAAAATCTTTGGTGGTATTTAAAGAAGGCAGTTACAGCACAGAAACTGTCAAACATCAATGAGTTGGAGGCTTTTGCCTTTGAAGAATGGACAAAGATTCTAACAGAGAGGTGTAAGGAGCTTGTAAGCACTTACCAAAACAGTTCATATAAGAGTTATACTTAAGTCAGTTGTGTTGGCAAAATTCCTCTTAGTCATTGTTTAATAAGCCTTTTGTCATATTTATATTTACGCCCATTTATATGAATGTCTTTTGAGGTGAGGATGCTAAATATTTCTGATTGCAAATCCATTTAGTCAGTTTGAAATTCAATTTGTAAATAATATGCAAATCAACTCAAATCAAATCAACAAATCAATATACAGCAATAAGGGGCCTGTGATGCTCCTCATTTTTCTGTTTTATTTAAAAGAAAATTAAAAAGGCTAACCATAATGGAGCCTTATTTCAGTTTAGCTCAACCAAAGACAGCGCAGTACTGTGAGTGGTTTTGATTGTTGAATGTGGCTTTGAGAAACAAATGCATTTAACATCCAGGTAAAATGTGTCTCATACCACCTCTGAAAGTGGTTTGATTAGATTTTAATCTTTTTTAAATGCCTCTTGGGTGTGTTTATATCTATTTTCAATGTAGATAAGCCCTATTCAGATTGAATCCTGGAACTAAAGACGCATGAAACAGCTGCACACAGGTCCTGCGTCCTGAGGAGAATTTCTATTGTATTGAATGGTTTATTTGCTCAAATGAGTCTTACCAAAACTGTTTTTGTATACTGGATCAAAATAGTTGTGGGTGAAAAGCCCAGGTTAATTTTTTGGGAGCGCCTAAAGCTCCAATAAGGTCACTCCTCTTGTTTGTTCTCGTGTTCAATTATATGAATGATTTGTACTCTATCACAGACTCGTGTCTTCTTTTGCCCCTATTTCCTCTGGCTCATTTAATAAACATTTTATATTATTTACTTATGTGATATCAAATCTTTACTTTGACCTCCTCCCTTCTGTTGTTAGTTGTGGCAGCTGCTCTTCATGGAACGTTCTGCCCTCCTCTCTGACCCCACTGTCTCAGGCTCCGACAGCTCTGCTGCACCCACAGCAGTTGCTGAACATGCACCAGAGGCATTGAGGCCTGTGGCTGGTCCAGAGGGGCTTTCAGAATCCACTATTCCTGAGCGCGTCCCTCAACAGCCCAGTCAACAGAGGTACTCTCAAGCAGAGCAAGGACAAGCAGTTGAAGGGTTGGTACAGCCACGTTAATAAAAACGTGTAAAACGTGGCACATTAACTCTCTGTATTGATTTATTCCACTCGAATATACATCACGCAGAGTTAAGCAGGTTGAACAGTGCAGGAATTAATGAACCCCTGGTGATTTTATTGCATTGTATTTCTGCCCAGTATAGCGTTCGTAAAGAGCGATTTCTGTTTCAGGTGATTAAGCAAAGCTATTTATCATGAATTCTTTTTGTGCACTTTATCCAGGCATAAAGACCTAACCCCCCACGGGCAGCCGTGTTTATCTAACTGCTTTTAAGGCTTAACAGAGGCAAGTTTTTTTATTGCACAGAGAAGATCTGATGGTACAGAAACCATGCTAAACTTGAGGAGGAGGATCGCCAGAGCTTTGTCTGCTTTTTGTTCTGTCCGATCCCTTAATTACCCAGATTAGGTCAATTACCGGGCTCCTGTAATGCCTGTAATCATTTACTCTGCACTTTACTGGGGGATTTAACAAAAACCCACAAGATTAGTTTCACTCTTGGTTCAAAGTTGCTCATGCTGTAGCCTGGATCCAAACAGATCATCAATGTGCCTAAAGAGCTGATCCTGTTTCTCTTATTAAGAATTGTCCAGCAGTTCTTGGTAGGCCTGTTTGCCAACCCTGGTAGTATGAATTCCCAGCCAGCATCAAGGTAGGTTTTCGTGGTTTTACATGTTATTGTCTATTTTAATACCTGTGACTATCAACTACAGTAATGTAATGAAATAATAAGTAATTTGTCATTCCGTCATTCTGATAATTGTAAAAATGAGTAATAATAGATTGAAAAAAGTCATGCAATCTATTAAAGATGCCAAAATACCTTATTGGAAAAAATGAGCATGTCTTTGATTTCTTCATTCACATATATTTATGTATAACTCTGTATATAAATGGCTCTCTTACTGTAAGAGAGCAGTAAGAAACAGAAATCATATGCGTGATCTTTTTGTAGTTTGCCGATCAGTGCCGATTCACTCAAAGTAAAGTTTAATGCATATGTTTTTAACTGAGTAATCATGACAGCTCTACTACGTTTTTCTGTGATTTGTTATTACATATAGTACCTATGCTTTATGCAATATTATTGTTATTAAATTACTGATTAAATTAATTGATATACTGGTACTGACATAGTGGTTGTATTGCTCTTATCACAGTCCTGACCACAGTCTTGTTTCTTCTCAGGCCTGGAATGTTGCACTCAAACCCTGGAGATTATGCCTGGGGACAGGGAGGCTTCGATGCTGTCATTACACAGGTGGGTGACATCAGTGCTGACCACATTGACTGATGGGATGATTACCTCAATGTCAATTTCTGAGACTCCTCAGTTCTTTTATGTTCTCAATTAAAAGGGGCACGTCATACATTTCTCTTTTATGTTATAATCCCCCACCACCACCACCACCACCACCAAGGAGTCGTCATTCATTTTTACATGACCATTTTCTTACACTCCCTATGACTTATGTTTGAGTGTGAAGGCTGAAGTACTGTAAGGAAATGGATTGTGTCTTACCATCGCTGTTCCATGAAGACTTGCCACTGGTGTTCCCCAAGGCTCAGTGCTTGGACCCCTTCTCTTTTCTTCATACACTTGCTGTGATGTTATATCTTCACAGAGTTTCTCCAACCACTTTCATACTAACAACACCCAATTAATCCTCCTCTTTCCTCCTGGTGACTCTCTGATCTCAGCCTAAATGACATTTCCTCCTGGATGACAGCACATCACCTGAGGCTAAATCCTAGCAAAACAGAGCTCCTGTACATCTTGGGGGACATATCCCCATGACCTGGCCTGATCATCATTTTTAGAAATGCTGTCATCACTCCCATATGAAAAGCACAAAATCTAAGTGCCTTTGAAGTGTTGAAGGAAAAGCTCTCATTTCACATTCTCACATTAACAGTCTCTGCCGAACTGTAGCTTCTTTATAACATCAGGAGAATTCGTACATTCCTCACCACTGATGTCACTCAGATGCTTGTCCAGTAATTTGTCATTTCAAGACTGGACTACTGTAACTCACTCCTGTCTGACCTTCCTCTGAAGACCACAAGATCTATACATATGATCCCGAATGCAGCAATATGTCTGGTCTTCAACAGACCATAATTCTCACACATTTACATTTATGGCATTTTAACCAACGCTTTTATCCAAAGCGACTTCCATTCCCTAACTACAGGGGGCGGTTTCCCTGGAGCAGCTTGGTCCTCAGGAACCCACTGCTTCTCTGGTAGAATGTTAGTCTACTAGCAGCTCTTAATTTTAAGTCTAGGCTTTCTAGTGTGAAGGGCATGATTTCTACTGCTAAGCACCCTTAAATGCTAGATATAATGCTTAAACTCTTAAATATATATATAGTTTAGTTTAACAGTGGTTACACATTACAACAAAATATTTTGGAAAAATCAATTTTTCTACAATTTCCCTTTAATTTTTTGCATCCCCTTGTCTGGCAGTTGTTGGGTCAGTCAGAGAGTGCTGGTCCACCGCCTGCAGAGAAGGAGATGATCTCATCC
The DNA here is from genome assembly GCA_037974465.1 of Brachypetersius altus. NCBI lineage: Eukaryota > Metazoa > Chordata > Actinopteri > Characiformes > Alestidae > Brachypetersius > Brachypetersius altus. The sequence continues at coordinate 4,600,632 of JBBPDB010000140.1, forward strand.
CTCCCTACCGTCCACGTCTCTTCAGAACAGACTGGTGAGTTCCCATAATCTCCTGAGTCATCACACACACCACCGGCTTTCAAGCTTTGCTTGGAAAAAAAGACCCGCCCACATATTTCTTGATGGCTCACCAGAAGGGATTTTCCAGCTTCTGCTGAATTTTGACAGTCTCTCCAAGGTCTGCATGGCCTGTAAAACCAGTTAGTGTGGATCTGAATCGGGGGTCTTTGGGAGTCGGTGCATTGTTTGTGGTATTGCTGCAGTCTGATATGCTGGATCAGTATCAGCACCGAAACTAACTTAATTAAAAGGATCACGTATCAGCCAGACCCTGACAGATCCACATTCAATACTGTTTCCTAGGCTGTTTTTACACCTTGATCACTAGTTTAAGTCCACACCACAGTTCATACTGAAGTGATAAATGTAGGATATGGGCCTTTTAGCTTTTAGTAGCCTATGAATATTAGTTTATTAACACTTACTTAAAATATACATGCTTAACCTACACATTACAATCAAAGACATAAAAGTCTTACTTGATCTCTACTATTTGCCAATTTGAAGCAGGTGGGTGGCCAAAACTCACATGTGGGGAAATCAAATGCGTTAATTCATTTATTTGCTATACATTTTATTTATTGCTGGTCTGCCATTATTAGCAGCCGCTTGTTCTGCAAGAACCTTATAAGAATCTGTCAAGAGTCAAATGTCAAAAAAGAGAAACTAAGCCAACAGTGTGTCTCTGATGTGCTGCAAGTAGAAGAGGAAAGCAGGCTCTGAGGTTGAATTCCCACATTTGGAGTGCATCACCATCCATCCAGCAGCAAACTAAACCGGGATTCAGTTCATCCTGAATGAAAACGTCAGTACAACATTTTTGTGCTAAACAGAATTTGTCATTAATGCTGAAAAATATTCAACTTTTAGTAAATGAATGTGTGAGAAACTTTTCCTCTCACCCTCTACCTCGTTCTGACCCAGGCATACACAACAAGATGAGTGAACACTCTGTAATGATAGATCACTTGGAGTAATTCCAGTCAGTGGCAGTGCATTTAATATGAATGCAAAAACTATCAAATATCATTTTTTTATTCTTGGTACTCCTCAAGAATGACTGTTTTTAAGTGCATAAAAACACATTTGACAAATAGTACAGGATTTATATTGGGCATATTAGCCTCGGTATTACTTAGTATCAGATTGATTACTCATTGGTATAGCCCAACCCTAGTTTTGGCGGATCATGGCTATTAGAATTTTATAGCGGATGAAGATGCTTTTGCACCTACCCTGGGTGATGCCAACCAATCAAACCTGTCAAAACAAACTGATCTAAAGAAAACATTTGATTGGTCGACATCAAACAAGGAAGGTGTGACAGCACCCTTAGCCTCCGCAGTAGCAGTGATATATAACAAGCTAGGATTGTTTCTTATCTTAAATATTTGTTTTGTCTTTCATGAATAGAGTTCAACTCCACAGCGTCAGGTATACAGATTTTAAACTGAAGAAGAAAAACAAAGCAATGGTACGGGACCAGTACTCGGCAGTCCTCTGTTGAAGTATTAGCATTGATATTGTAACTGGGAAAGAAAACATAAGACCGGTGCTTTCCCAGTTGTTTTGAATGCAGTGTTTAAATGTAAAGAGGGGAGCGTGGGAGTACATCTTAATGCTGAAGTGACTCTTCGTTTGAACATATTGCTCATGACTGCATGTCATCTCTCTTTCTCTCTCATCTATCCCTCCCAGCGTGTCGTCTGGAATGTCCCGTGTGTAGAGAGGAGTACTCAGTAGGGGAATCGGTCCGACAGCTGCCCTGCCTGCACTGTTTTCACAGTGACTGCATTGTGCCTTGGTTACAACTGGTGAGAGCCGAGTGCAGCGGCATGTCTGTAAAAAGGGGAAGGGTTTTGTTCTTCATAGGCTCCATTATCACTTTGGTGCCTCTTAAAAGCTCCCAAGTGCCTTATCTGGTAAAGCAATACAAAGATCAGTCTCGCAGTCTTTGCATCTTGAAATTTGATTTGCAGTTGGTGTCCAGTGATTGCTCTAGTGACACTCTTTGCCACTGTAATAGATAATGCTGTCCTCCTCTTAGCTGGTTTTGTTGCCAACTCTTTCTGAGCATCTTTGCTTAAGCTTTAGTCTAGTATCAGTATGGCCTTCTTCACAAGATCAGAAGCACAAGTGATTCAATGAATCAAATGCGTGTTGCTGCATTACTTATTCTAATTAATATAAGTAAAAGGACTCTAGGACTCCAGGCCCTGAAACTCTCTGGCCAGTACTTTATCTAAGGATTTACAACTTACTACAGAGGGCTACCGTTTAGATGCGCAATTGGGGACTGACTACTCTTTCCCAGTATAATTTGTGTTAACCATTCTCTATCCCATTGTCAGTGATCAGTTTCTGATCACAGGATGACTGTTGGCTGGACAGTTTTGATTGTTGGATTGTTTCTGGCCCCTGCAGGGACATTAAGGCTTATCAACAACAACAAAAAAAACTGATACATTAACCCAATAACACACACTCCCACACTCCCTGGTGAGTGCTATCCTGAGAGTGAGAGTGCTCCACTACCCAGGTAATATCTGAGGATCGTCTGGTGGTCTCAAGCAACAGTGGACAAATCATAGTACCTCTGAACTGGAGATATTCTTATCAAAATAATAAGCATGAATGTACTTTTGGATACGCTTAAGTTTCAATGGTAAAACTACCTGGAGCTGGTTTCTATATTTCTATATTATTGTTATTTTAAAGGTACCAATCTTTCAAGTCTCCAGACCCACAGGTCTCTTGAAGTTAATCAAAATAATATAAAAACTAAAAGAAGTTTGGTTTTGATACTTGATGACATCTACAAGCAAATAGGTGTGCATGTTTACTTAAGTAGAAGTACAGATCCACTCATGGCCTCTTCACTGATGAGCGGCGTAGAGGGGGCTTATAAATTGTGTATAACCGGGGCGGCCGGTGGCCTAGTGGTTGGGGCATTGCAATCAAAAAGTTGTTGGTTCAAATCCTATCCCTGCTAGTGTCATCACAGAGTTTCCCTTGTGCAAGGTTGGTGGCAAACTTGTTGGTGGCAGTCCCCTGCTTCACTTGGTGAAAGAATTTCACATCATTCACACTGTGTGTTGTGCTGTGTTCACATGTGTCTATAAAGGGGCACTTTCTTCTTTAAAACCTACAAAGTGCGTTCATATGATTGGCGTAACTAAACTGGCAACTCCCTGTCCATTCTTTGTCCACAGCACGACACATGCCCTGTCTGTCGCAAGAGTCTAAATGGTGAAGATCACAGCCTCCAGAGCCAGCCAGCACCCCAGGAGACCAGTCCTATCCCCACAGAGCCCTACGGGACCCAGCATCTATGATTAGTCACCTCTGATATTTCTCTTGAGCAAGGCATACGCACAAGACACATGTAGAGAGACATTTAGTACGTCAGTGTCTCCAAGTGCTCTCCATGACATGTGCCTTCTGTGCATACAGACTGAGACACAGCTGTTCTTCAATCACCCCTTTTTGGCTCTCTATCCTGCGAGCAACTTTTTAGACGTGGTCAACGAAGCCAGATTCTTACTGATGTCATGCACTGGAATAATGCACATTGTCACTTTTTCTAAAGTGCATAATATACTTCCGACATGATGAGCATACACGGTAAAGCTCATGTAACATGAAATGAAAATAAAAAGTATGTTTAAGAAACAATTTCATGTTTAATGTCTCCCAAAACAATTTGCATAAGACCATAACTCACATTGCTTTACATGTTTACATGCTTTACATGAGATCTAGAATATACATAAATGTGGAATGTAAATTCTCACTGTATTCTCAGGCATAACGTGTGAAAGGGGAACTTTCATAATTTATGCATAATTAAATGGTTCATACATAAACAAAGTCATTCATTGTGGTTTTGTGTGAAATGTTCCGTTACTCACCCTTTCAGAATTGTTCAGTGTTTTTAAGCTCTCTAAAAGCTACCTCTAAGAAAGCTGTTGCATGAAAAGGTTAAAATGAATGTTAAGATTGAGATACTGCATAATTTTAAAAAGCTATTCATGTTGGTGAGCTACATGCATGGGGTTGTATGGAAAATGGTACCAAAGGTTTTGCCATTTGTATTACATTACATATAAAAGCTCAGGAAACACATGTAGGCTCACTGATGGTTTGGGATAGTGAATAAAATGGCTATAATTTTGTAGACCTAGTGATTCTCGGCTATCTGTACTCCGGTTCATATCCAGAAATTTTAATTTAGGTTAATTTGTATTACATATTACTGTTATTGCCTTAAAGCCATAAATATGTAAGATCCTAGTTCTGCTCTGACAGTATCTGTGGTTTGGAAGTCTAGTGGTCTACCAGTTTTTATTTCTACTGGCTCAGCATTTGGACTAATTGTGCATGTGGCATGACTCAAGGCTTCAAAAAAATGATAAGGCAGAGGTTTAAGGGGATTCACTTTCACAGTGTAAGACACATCAAACGTACACATTCACTTACCCCAAGTGTAGTCAGTTGACTATGACAAACGTATTCTTTACTTTAGAACCGGAGCTACAAGACTAATGCTGTTGATTGACTGCATCTTCGGAAAATGGGAAACTTATGTAAAGTATTTCTCTAAATGACAGTTTTCTTGAATCAACTATGGTGAACCTCAGCCCTAAATACTAATAATAAACAACTACAGAAATAAAAACTGTTTTTACTTTGCTTTATGAAGCATACTATCCTCATTGTTGTGATTATTACTAATATTATTATTAGTAGTAGTATTAATGAACTGAACTCCAGTGAATAAAAAACAGATATGTATAGTTTTATACATTTCTAGCATGTAAACTGTTGCCTGACCCCTGCTGTACCAGCTTTCCTTGATGATAAATTTCCCCTTTTTTAAAAAACATTTTTCAGTTCAGGTCTAACAGAACATTAATTTCCCAAAAGACAGATGCTTTGAAATGCCTGATCTTTAGAAACACTCCCTAGAACAGCTGGACTGTGCATCACAGCCCTCTAACATGCATCACAGGTTCTGAACTACATAGCTGTGTGCAAAAGTTGCTATTATTAGAGGAACGGACCAAGGGGTGCCATTACTTTTGCACAAGCCAGTTATGTTATGTTTTATGTTTTATAATATGTTTAATGTTTCTCCTCTGTTAATTTCAGCAAAGAAACAGCAATTGTGCATTTAGATATGTAGAAGTACGTTCTCTGTAGAGGATGTGACCTCACACTTACAAAAACAAAAAAATGTGTCAGGGGTGCCAAAACTTTTGCATGCAAGCACAGTAGCACAGTTTTGAGCAGTCCTAGATGCTGAACCAAAACACTGCTTCTACTTCTCTTCCGGTAGGTTTTTATTTCATGAGTTTGACTCAGCAAATTACATCACCGTGTCAAATATACACACCACACCAAGCTGCCTCGGGAACCGCAGGAGACGTTGACCTGATTGGCCTCTTCTATAAAATACAAAAATATTACTTAAGTATTGATAATTTAGTAAAGTGAATATTGACATTGGTTTGTAAGCATGTCATGTGAGCAGTGGACAGGTTGTAGTGGGCAAGTGAACAATAAAAATGCTATTTAATACCTTTAAATGGGCTGATGACAACATGCTTCAAATATATGTTTGGAGAGATGTTCTTCATTACTGGGATGTGAGTCAGAACAGCAGCATGCACAATCTGTAGTCCTCCTCTGTTCTCACTATGCTATGTATCAGCCAGTTTAACAGTTGGTTGCTTAGAAAGGGCCTTCAACAAAAAGTACCAGAACAATGCTTTGATCCACCCTTTCTAATGGTGCCCCCCAACTCCCCTCATCTGATCCAACTAATTATCTAATTATCAGACCTTTCAGGGATTGAAGTGAGTATGTTTGAGTAGAAGAAACAGGGGCAGGGGTGGCTCCAGCTGGATTGGACTGGAAACCACCGCTATACCGAGATACGCTATATGGAAAAAAGTATTGGGACAGAACCGTTTTTAGGGTTTGGGCTAGGCCCCGTTTTTCCAGTGAAGGCCAGTCTTAATGCTTCAGCATGCCAAGACATTTTGGACAACACCATGCATACAACGACAGTTTTAGGAAGGCCCTTTTCTATTCCAGCATGACTGTGCTCCAGTGCACAAAGCAAGCTCCATAAAGACATGGTTGGATGAGTGCAGCGTGGAAGAACTTGACTGGCCCACAAAGAGCCCTGACCTCAAACCCATCCAACACCTTTGGCATTAACTGGAATGGAAATTGCGACCCAGGCCTTCTTGTCCAACATCAGTGCCTGACCTCTTAAATGCTTCACAGAATAAATGGGCACACATTTCCAAGGAAACTGTTTTGACTGTTGGCGTAATGGCCAGGCGTCCCAATAGTTTTGGCTCTATAGTGTATGTAAAAGACATGGACTTAGAGATCATATGTGTAGAAAATACACCAAGTGATCATAGTTTACACAACGGGTGCTGCACTTTCCCTAGCACATCTAAGCACTCCTGTCATTAAACACTGATGAATTATGTTTGACAGCTGAGTGCCATAGGTTATAATACACTGGGATACTTTACATTCCAGACATCACATGGTCCAGCCTAAAATATTCTAGACATCAAAAGCAAGTCACTATCTGATATTGTCATTGTATTATCTTGAAGTCAATGCTTACCACTGTAGTTATATTAAATCATAGGATAAAAAATACTTGGATAAAAAAATAAACAAACAATTACATGTGTATTATAGCAATTTGTATTACATGACTGACAACATGTGTTTGTAACTAACTGGCCCTTGAAGAACTGGCATGCTTCAGGGACCACTGTTGGATATTAGCCAACGATGGTACGTTTGTCTTTAGGCTGATTTCTGTGAATTACCCCAATCTATAAATAACATAAATTAACTGAATAATGAATTAATTAATACATTTCAAGTATCTGTTTAAACTATCAATTTACCTCCTTAACCCATTTACAATTACATAAAAGGTTTAAGAATGTCAGTAAAACATTTTATAACACAGTTACGACTACCATATCTGCGTAATCTTTCCTCTACGAGTCCTCAAACTATATTTTAAAAGACCGTTCTGTATAAATCTCAAAGGAGAAGTAAACATGGACAGTCACGACAAAATACACAGTGCTGTATAACTTCACTTTTAATTTTATATGGATCATAGCTTATCAATGCAACTATTATTTATTTTTGCATACTAACTGATCTAACGATGCAGCTTCTGTAATGTATGGATTTTATTTTACGTCACTTTGCCCAAATAATTTCTAGTTTTTGTTATGGACCCATGCTCATTAACAAACAGGTAGCCACATAAACTATGTTAACGCTAACCCAGTCCACACAGACACAGTCTACAGACTGTTAATACTGACTCGGTCCACAGACTCCGTTAACACCAACTCAGTCCACAGACTCTGTTCACTAAGCCCACCCAGACTCTATTTGCAATGACCCACTCATCATAAACCAGTGTAGAAAACATTTATAGTTCGATCACAACTTCATTAGAACTTGTTTTCGTGGGTCAATGAAAAAAAGTTGTAGTGAGCTTAAAAAACACAGTAACGTAAAAACAGTGTAAAAACATTTTCGCACCGTCATCGCATTTCTCTTGCATCGATCAAAGTCAGTCACTCCAGCCGCCCGGTCCTGCTTCAGTCCCCAGGGGAGTCTGGAGGTTCCCCCGCGGGTCAAGAGGCACGAGGCGCAGGAAAACAAGACCTTTCTACCGTCGCGCCTCCTTCTCCTTCAAACCGTGAGAAAGACGAACACAAACAGGCCGACATTTTGTCGAGAAGCCTGAACTCCTGTTTCTGGCGAACCTAGGGGGGACATTCGGGAGAGAGTGGAAACACCGGTCGACACTGTGCCCTCCGTCACTCCATCCCTCACTCACTCACTCCCTCCCTCCCTCGCTCCCCCTCCCCTTCTCTCCTCCCCTCCCTCCTCCCTCCTCCCTCCTCCTCCTCTGACTGTGAGAATGCCCGTGTTGTACTGACAGAAGCGAGACGGGCTCAGCAGACATGGAGGCCCGAGTAACGCCACAGGCCCGCTCGGACACCCCGGAGCTGGACTGACAGGCTCTCCGGAGAGGCAATCCGGCTGCAGCTTAGGGAACATTCACGGGTAACGACCTCCGTTGGCGAGCGAGAGGGATAGGGCAAAGAAACGGATGAAAAAAACAGAGAGAGAAGATCCATTTCGGGTTTCTGTTGATTCAACGCAGCCGCCATTTTGTTGACAGTTGGTGTTTTTTAATAAGCTGTGCGGGGCTTTATCCCCAGGGCTCCCGAGGGCCGTTCAGCTCCTCGTCGGGCTTCGTTAGACGCCAACGTCTCGTTATCGCCCTTTTTATCGGCCCTCGGGGCGTGGAGGGCCTCCTTTCGGCTGGTTAGAGGAGTGGGCGCCTCGGTTAGCCTCGTCCGTGCAGAGGGCTCGCAGCTAGCCGAGTTAGCGCTAGCCCAGCAGCGGAGTGCCTCTGACAGCACACACGGGCTCCAGAGTTTCGCTCGAATACTGTCTCCCTGTTGGGCGACAAAATGGGATTGGTACGGCTGTTTTGGACTCCAAACTCTCATTTATCTATCCATGTGGTCGTCGTTTTGACGGGTTAGAGCCACGTTGCTGGAAAAAGCCACCTTAACACACACGAGAGGAGCCTGAAAAATGAAGGCTAGCTCATCCGTAACGTAGTGGGGGCTTACATACATACACACATGTAGTGCAAGGTATTCCCTGCTTTACTGGAAAAAAATGTTTTGACTGCAGAGCAAGACAAATTCGAGACATAACATTACGAAACGCCTGCATGTTCTCCTCTGCTGGTGTGTTTTGCCCGAGCAGCATTAGACTGTAATAACTGTCTGTTTTGGATAACCGTGCAGCCCAGAGCACACACAGTCCTCTTCCAGGACGGACTGCAGTTTCTGTTGTGGTCCTGGATGTTTTAACCTCGTAGAGATCAAACGCGCCTCATGAAGATAAAGAAGCCTTAGTTGCAGAAATGTCCAGTCTTTGCTTGTCATTTTGGTGTTTTATATGTGGATGCTGGGGGTTGTTTTCGTCCACATTTTGACCATTCTTTTTTTCTGCCTTTTTTTCTTGGGACGACGACAGTTTCAACATAAATCTCCCAAAGGAATCATGTTGGTACACCGGGAGTGGATTTTGATCCGAATGATGTGATCTCTGTTTTAGACGCTGTGAATCACGGTGAGTATTTGTTATTATAACGCTGTGTAAGGTTGCTTAGTTTTTTGTAAAGGTCTACATTTGATGTCAGTGGGATGTCAGTTGAAAAATCCTGAGATTCGGTATCCACATGTTTGTGTGTTTGTATTTCTTTTATGACTTCCACGGTTCTTGCCAGAACTAACGATGGAAGTCAGTCAGAAGCTAAGTCTCCCCACATTACGGCAGAGAGAAAAAAAGGAGTAGCCAAATTGCACAGCTTGCTGTTTTCATTCTTGAAGTCTGTATTCGACATCCAAGACTTTTATTAGTCATTTGTAACAAGTAGGCTGTGCTGGAATTCAGACTGGCAGCTCTCTCCAGTTAACAACACAGAATATGAGCCCTACTAAAAGTCCTCTAGGGAAAGATGCCTTTTTTGTTGTCTGTGTGTTAACTGCACTTAAGCAGTATACATAGACTGTGCTTTAAACTGCCTACTACCGGGAAGTCCTTTGGATGAGCCTTGAGCATTTGTGCAGTGGTTTATTTACCAACTTTTTGTTATTGACAGGCCACAGAATTCAAGAAGACTTGAAGAGTGTTAAACAGTGATGCGATTTTGCACCTGTCAGAGGTTTGATACCTCAGATGGTGAAAGATCATGTAATCTTGAAGGAGCCTCCATTATAGTATGGTTTCTTATACATGTGCATAAGCTGGAGTCCTTTTTTCTTAGGTTTGCATGCGAGGAAAGCATTTCTTTTACAGACTGACTGCTCAGCCGCTGATAAGGGAGAATCCGTCTGGAACCTCTAAGCCACCTCTGACCTCTGACACGGAGTGAGGTTATTTGCTGCCAAGGGGGGGAGGAATTCCCACCATGTACTCCAACGGCTCAGCCTCCTCTTTTCAAGAAGATAATGGCACGTTTGCAGTTTAGATCTAAAATCAGCCAAGCCTCAAATGGACTGTTGATCATTATTATTTTTAAAAGGGGTGGCTTTGCCTTTGGAATATGGTGCGGAAGATGCATGCATCAGCTTTGTCCAGCAGTACAGTGCTTGCACGCTGTTCATTTTAATGGAGTTCACTTAACTGACTGAAGCTCTTGTACAGTCATGCTCCCTCCAAAGCACATTCACAGAGTAATGAAAGTGATGAATGATAAGGATGCCGCTGACATCTGTCCTCCTTTTCCAGTTGCTTTTCAGCATGTAGCCTAGTAAGCAATTAAGATTGCCCTCAAAACAAGAGAAAAAAAACAGCATTGATGCACAATGGTGTACAAAAAGAAGAGAGATGGGGTTACTTAGAGAAGGAAAGGGGCACGGAGTTGTTAACTGTATCTCTGCTGCAGTGTTTTTAGAGGACTTTTCTTTCATCATTTTCTCAGTGCCATCTGGTCAACTCCAGCCTCACAGTATGTTCATGAATTCCTGGACGTGTGACTCCTTGTCTCAATCATCAGCATATTTTATTGTAGGCCTCATTCCTTACAGGATTCAGGATTACAGGAATCCATCGCTTAAAGAAGGGTTTTGTGCCTTCACTCGGGCTGTCGCAACAAGGCCATCTGCTGAAGTTGCAGGGAGGAGAGGGACGAGGGCAGTGAGAGGCAGCTTCCAGGAGAGTGAAAGTGAGACAGAGAGGGAGAGGAGTAACACGATGGTGGTCTTTTGTTATAGCAAAGTTACAAACTTTGGATTGGAATGTGTTAAAATGATTAAAAATACTTAAAATATGATATTGTGAAATATTATCCACTAACTCTTTTGCTCTTGCCAAGCAATTGAAGGAAAAGTCAAAAAACACTTTTTTGATTTTTTTTTTTTTTTTTTGCCTGAAGCTGTTGTTTGGTACATGGTACATGCTTTCTCTCCTTTTTTTTTTTTTTTACAAAGAGCACGTGTGAAGGTGACTGAATAACACGAACACTTACGTTTGTAAGACTTAGGAAATAGGGGAGTGATTGTCACTGAGGGAGGGACAGACAGAGGAAAGCGAAGGAGAGGGAGTGCTGGAGAAAATGTGTTTTCGATTAGCAGGAACACAGCGACTCTAGTTTGACCGCTGTACTGTGAGCTTTCCAAGTGAGTAACAGAGTGAGAGAGTGTGAGTGAGTGTGTGGAAAAGGAGAGGGGGGAAGAGAAAGTAGTATTGTTTGAGGGGGGGGTGAGTTGTAAGGGAGAAAGAGTGATGATGTGATTGTGGAGGGCAGTATGTGAAATGGGGGAGATCATTGAGAGAAAAAGGGGGTTGGGTTTTAGAGATATGGAGTGAGTAATCGTAGTAAACATAGAAATGTGGGCGTGGGGAAAGTCAGGCAAGACTCCAAGTTCTGGACCACAGTTTATAGTGGCAACGATCCTGCAGAAAACAATTTCCCTGCACAGAACGCAGCCACTAATGAAAGTGCGCTTTTCCATCAGTTTTCACATGGAGTTTTCATCACGCCTCGAACAGTAAATAGCCATGCTCACAGGCATGGGATTTAGATGATCCGCAAACTCTTAATAGACTCTTTGCGCTGCCGTTAAGCTTTTGGTCTCAGTGGGGCGTGAAGAAACTGTTTGCATGCCTTTTCTCTCTTCTTCTGTTTTTCCCTCTGTTACTCTCTCCTGCTATTTTCAGAGGGCAGCTATATCCTCTGTCTCCCAGAGGGCCGTTTGTGCTTAGGTCACAGCTCGGACTTGCCTCTCTATGACTTCACCCACAGACAGCACCTGCTCTGAGCCTGCCCCTCTGTGGCTAGAGAGTTGCAGAGAAGCTAGGCTAAATGTAGTTAATGTAGTTTCACGGTTATAGCATAGGTATAAGCATGGCCATTGAAACAGTTTTGTCTGTTTGAAGCCCAATGCATTTAGAGGTCAGAGTTGCCAAAACAGTTGGTTGTTGAGGTTCACCAAAGCTGAACTCAGCAAAGTTTTGCTTGCAAAGTTTATTTGCTCTGGAAGTTCGTGGGAAGTCCATCATAGCAAATTCTGTTAAAGCTGAATGTAGCTTTTATTCTAGCGGTTGTATTTTTTTGGAGCTCATATTGTTTTTGAAAATTAGTCATGAATCAAATTAGATTGAACCTGGAAGTATGTGCTTTACCACACCCCTACAGATTTACACTGGTGATACTGTAGACACTACAAGTTTGATGTTTTGCTTGTGGTCACTGGCATTCTTCTTAGAGGATCAGGTCAAGCCACAGAATTGCTTAAAAGTGAAGCACAATCAGGCAGTTGTTCTCATTTGTGCATTTTACCAAGACACCAATTTGTACTGTCTGGCTTGTCCTCATTACCAGGCCAGTCAGTGTAGCAACAATGGAACCAGGCTAATGAGCTGCCAATCCTCTGGCTTTGTTGATAAACACTGGAAGACGATGCATAAAATATGATCGTTACAATGACAAGAATGATCTACTGTGAGTTTGACTGTTTTAGGGGTGAAGACAGTATAAGCATTAGTTTAACAAAGTCTCTCAGTATTACACCCTAAGTCATTATGATCCAGAACATCCAGGTGACCAAAGATTCCGATACACGACTGTCGATACTGATACAGATTCCGATATAAATAATGTTTATTAGTAAGGTTACATAACCGAATAAATAAACTACTAAGCACTTATTAGAAGAGCAAAAAATATACTCAACTACTTTAAAGGCATTCCGAAGGAATTTATTTATGTCACACTTCACAAAAAGGTAGAAGGATCAGCTGTAAAATTTGGAAATATCAAAAACACAACAGTCTTGGCTGAATTATCTAAATAGTTCAAGTATTATGTCCATTTTAGCAGCAACAACTGTGTAAAAAAAAAGTGCAAAACTAATTTTTAAAATAACGTGAATTCCGAGGTTTAAGGTGGACCGGCCAAGTTACTAGATGCCCAACTTCAGCCTCGTCATGTTGTGAGAGATGGAGAGAGAGGGATAGGGCCAACAAAACGCACAAAAACACACAGCCTACAAAACACACAAAATAACCTTTGAAAGAAGCCCAAAAAGGTCTTGAGGGAGAGCTAAGAGTCTTATCTGATATTCCTTTCACTTTTGGGTTGCCTGCTGTAAGTTTGTTGCATTTTGGAAAACGTCAACAAGCGTCTGCTGCCTGGTGTCTTTTTCCCTATTTGCTAGTATAAACTCCTGGAAATCTCTGCAGGTGCTTGATTAAATATGTTGTATTGTAGACGCAGCCGTACTTTCACCCCTCGGCATGCTGCCCTTACACACATTGCAAGTAGCAGCCTTGCTTTTCTGCCTTTCCAAACTAGAGTATCTCCAAACGAGCGACATTTTGTTCAAAACAATGACTAATGTTCACTCGGTCAGATTGATGCTACAGGTTCATGGTAGGGAATATGGAGCGTCGATGCATCTTGTATTACACAGCGCCGAGTTTAAGATCCAGTGCAAGCTGCAAACTGGAATATATAGATCAGGCCTGTCCGACTGATATCCGATGACGGACTTGCGGCTATATCAGATCTGATACTGATATCATATCAGGTCGGGCCCATCTGTAATTACGAAAATAGCAAATTGTGGAAAATTTCCCTTTCCTTGTTGCCTTTTCCTATGTAGTATTGTGCAACAGTGGCACCTGTTTGCTGACTGGCACAGCCAGCCTCTTTCAGGCATCACTTTTGGAGTTAGGCTAAATTTCCCATGCTAAAGTGATATCTTTTCCACTTTAACATAGTCCCTGGAAACTAATATAGTTGCGAATTAGCTCTGTGTAGCTTACAGCTGCATTGCTTAAATAGTGATTGAGACAGTTCGTTCATAATTTCAATTTCAGATGACTTCATAATTATTTCAATAATTTGAGAGTTGGTCAATTGAGGGGTTTGCAATTATGTTTTTAGATCTAGAGTAAACATGCACATTGTGGGCTGGTAAGCCTTAAAGTGCTTGATGTTAACAACTCATTGAAAGGGGTCCCTGTGTTTTTGTAAGAAGAAATTGTACAAAGTGAACATTTAAAATAGCACTGAGCTCTAGATTGTGTAGTTGATGAGTCTTGAGTGTGTAGAATCAGAATAGAAATTTGCCCATGTTTATATATGTAAGCAGCTACTGAAGTTACTATATTTTTAAACTTTTCTTTATGTTGTCCAGAGAGTATGAGTTTGTCTGTTTGAACTCCTGGCTCTCTTTCTTTTTTCAATTTGAAGGTGAGGAAGGCTGGGCAGCCAGGAGAAGACAATATTGCCACAACCCAACAAGGATTTCTTCTCAACTTTTACTGTACCTCCTTTCCCCTCCCCTCTACCCCTTTCCCTCCTCCCACCGAACTTTTAAATCCCTTACTTCTAAAAACTGAACACATCCTGTCTGGCTTGACCTCACCTGCCAATGGATCAGAGGACACAGGGGGGGCCCACCACGCCACCCCCTCCCCCTGTAAATGCCCTGCCTGTGGAGCGTGAGAAGGATGGAGTAGGCGGCCAGAAAGAGGATGAGGAGGACACAAGGAAGCGAGAGAAGGAGAGAGATGGAGTTCCCGCCAACCTCTGTAACTCTGAGAGCAGGCCTGGTGATCAGCAGCAACAACAGTCCCCACAGTTTTCTGTCAAAGAAACAAGCTATTCAGAGGGCAATGTCAAGCTTAAGATAGGCCTACAAGCCAAACGAATGAAGAAGCCCCCTAAAATTCTAGAGAACTACGTATGTCGGCCAGCCTTTCGAGCCACTGTTAGACATGGGGCCCGTGGAGGGGGACGTGGAAGTCGTCGAGTAGGACCCAATGATGGTAGTGGAAACACCCCTAGTCCACCCCATATTAAAGAAGCAGAGAAGGGTCCAACTGTTAACCAAGGAACGCCTCAGTTGTCAGGTGTTCAAGCTGCTACCACACCTACACCTTCTCTTCCTCTTCCCACTTCTACCAGCACTACCCCTCCTGTAAATGGGAGTGTGCCAGCTAAAAGGGTAGGTGGGCTCACAGTGTCACTCATAGTGGGATTTTGATAATGGTGTGGGAAGGGGAAAAGCAGTGTTTACTAGTACTCTAATTAAAATGTAAAATAAAGAGACCTGAATGTAACAGTTTTCCTCCTGCAGACTGAATAGCAGGGCCAAATCAGCATTATGGAGAGTGTGTTTAACTGTGTAAATATGTATTATTATTTTCTTATTACAAAATCTCTGACAAATGTCTAAGTGTCTTTCTTTGTTGTCTTTTTGTCACACCAGGGACCACCAAAGCTGGCCTGCAAATCAGACGGAAAGGCAGATGTGAAATCCATTGCACCTTCAGAGAGACCCCTTAATTTGCACCGCTCTGTAACAGATAGCAAATCACACTCATCTGGAAAGAAGAGCCTTGCACCCCCATCCAACCTTTCAAACCCTTCTCCGCCAACTCCTATTCCTACATCATCAACTCCACAGGACCCCAAGACAGAAGTTACGAAAACCCATCAATACACTTACACAGAAAAGGATCAAGATAGAGGAGCACAGAACTGGGGTACACCTACAGTCACAGAAAAACTAGCGCAGCTCATAGCAACCTGCCCACCTACTAAGTGTCCTAAGCCCAAAGCTCGCAAAGTGTCCCCTGTTTCAACACACAGTAGCTCTCCCCCCTTGATCTCCAATTTGCAGCGGCCTGAGAGGAATAGGAACACATATTCCAGAGCGGTTCATCTTGCTCCTCCTCCAGCAGTGTCGAGGCCTCCAGGCCGTCCATATGGCTCACGAAACAAAGACAGTATTTTGGAGAAGTTATCCAGCATACCTAGAAAAGAGGAAGCTGATGGACTTTCTAAGGGGATTACAGGTAGCAGCAGCCCCCCCAACATTTCAGCAGTATCATATGGTGACAGCCGTTTTACAAACATCACAAATGACAGCAATGACAACATTAACAACAGTGGAATGAAATCCCAGTCTCGCATTGGCCACTGCCCTTCTCATACCTCCACACCTTCTCTTTCCAGCTCCTCCTCTTCCTTACCATCCTTAGAGAGGATAGGACTTGGGGGAAGCCACCAAGTGATGCCTGCTTCCCTTGCTGCACGAATTAGAGCAAGCCCCTCACAAACAGAAGAGAACATGGAGAGAGAGAAAGAGCGGGACAAAGAGATTGATAATCCCAGAGATTTAAGCAAGGGTTCATCCCCTGTAATGTCAGGGAAGCAAGACACTAAAGAGAAGCTGCCTGTGTCCATGCCCCGAGGTGAGATGGGAAAAAGCTCAAGTCCAGCCAAACGAAGTCCTGCTCAGGATTGTCGAGATAGTGGGGAAAGTAGCCCTGCCGAAAGCACCAAACATTCTCCTTCTCCTCACCGTTCAGGTAGTTGCAGCAGCCCAGCACCACTGTGTGATGATCCTGAGCCTGCATCTCCTGCGTCACTAACAGAACAAGACTCAAAGCCCCTGAAAAAAAGACGAGGTCGGCGACCTCGCTGGACTAAGGTCGTCAGTCGCACACAAAGGCCACTGCAAGATGCTGCTTGTCAACCCAGATCCACCACACCCCTGGATGCAGGTCTTACTTCTTCACCACCCATCCGCCGACCTGTAGGAAGGCCTCCCAATGCTAATCGCGTACCCCCTGTTGTCTCACAACTTTTTGCACCTCCACCCAAGAAAAGGGGCCGCCCTAAATCCAAAATGCCAAGACTTGATGCCCCTGTTCGTGGCCGCCCACCTCTGAAGACGGCCCCTTCAAAAGTATACTCCATGCTTAAGTCCAAAGAGGAACAGGACCCCCCTGTCTTGCACCCAGAGGTGGACCTTAACCCTCCTAAACCTATGCCAAGGAAAAGGGGGAGACCGAAACGCTTGCCTCCAACCTTGCCACAGGAGACCCAGCCACCAACACTAGCTCCAGAGTCAGGAGATGCTGCAGCAGGTGACAAGGGGTTTCGCAACAAGGGCAATGGGCAGCTCATAATGAAGACGATTATAGGCAAAATCAATAAGATGAAAACGGTAAAGCGAAAACGGTTACTTACCCAGATACTCTTGGGACCTGGTTCGGGAGCTGAGCAAGAGATGACAAAACATACGAGCACAGCAGGAACAGTAGCTTCTACACCACAGTCTCTCTCAACACTTGCTGCAACTTTTGGGGGAAAACTGGGACCTCAGATTAATGTAAGTAAAAAGGGGACAATATACATGGGTAAAAGAAGAGGTCGCAAGCCCAAAACACCAGCCAACCAATTACCAGGTGCCCCTACACCACCACCTGAACCTTTTTTGACCCCAAACACCACCTCCCCTCACCACCCACATCAAGCTTCTCAGGCTTCACAAAACCAGCAGCATCAGGTACCACCTTCTGATATCTTCCCCTCGCCATCACTTTCCCAGTCCAGTGGTGGGCAAAGCCCTATCAGTGATGCTAGTTTTGTTGAGCCAGGTTCAGTGCACTTCATGTCTCACCCACACTGCAGCCACTCTCATCAGAGCCACCACTCATTTTCTTTTACCCCGCCGACTTTTTCAGCACCATCTCCTCGTACCCTCGGAGCTACCATGCCATCACACTCCTCTCAAAAAAAGCCGCCTTGCAGGGGTCACCATTATCACCACCACCACTACCGGCAGCACTACCATTATCGTAAGCTTTCACCTCCTAGGCCGCTATTGCCCACGTCCCCTGCTCCACTTAGTGAGCTGAAAGAAGCTACACCTTCCCCCGTCAGTGAGTCACACAGTGAGGAAACTGTGCCTAGTGACAGTGGCATTGGGACAGATAACAACAGCACATCAGATCGTGGCGAGAAGGCTGGGAGTGCCAGTGGTTTAACTGGGGTGGGAGTCCCACCAGCTATGACTAGTGGGCTACTGATTCCTGGTTTAATGGGGTCATCTGTGGGTGTTGGGGTAGGGCTTAATCCCAGAGGCAGTAGGAGACATTCTTCATCTGTGCTTCTTGATCGCCCCTCACCCACACCATCCCCACTTGGAACGAGGTCATCACCTGATCCTCGCCGACCACACCCAGTGGCTCCTCCCTCTGCACTAGTTGGGCACAAAGAGAAGCACAAGCATAAATGTAAACGCCGCGGGCATGGCTGCCCAGGTTATGACAAATTGAAAAGGCAAAAGCGCAAACGCAAGAAGAAGTATCTGCAGCTGCGTTCGCGGAGGCATGATCCTGACTTCCTGGCTGAACTTGATGAGATTTGTGTGCAGCTTAGTGAAATACGAATTTCCCACCGCACACCTGCCTTTCGCTTGGGCAGCAGCTTGGGTCTGGGTGGAGGTCCAGCTGGCACAAGTCGTGGGGCTGGCTTGGCTAGTGCAAGAGCAGGCAGTAGCATTGGAAGTGGAACCAACCCCCCACCTCATCATTATTTGCATAGAGACCTTCTGCCCACTATCTTCAGAATCAACTTTAGTGGTTACTATTCACCCCACCCAGCCTACCCATGTGATTCTTTGCACTATGTCCGTAAGCCAGATCTAAAGAAAAAACGTGGAAGGCCCCCAAAGCTGCGAGAATCCATGTCAGAGGTGCCTTTTGTTCCTGGGCTAGGTTTCCCTCTTTCCGGTGGAGGGTTCTATCACCCATCTTATGGTGTTCCATATTCCTCTGCCCCTCTTGGACTCGGTTATTATCGGGGCTATCCCCCAGCTAGTGCACTATACCCACACCCTCACCACCAGCCTCCTCATTCAGGCCCATCCCACCATGGGCACCACTCTCCTTCCTTCCCCCCTCCTCCTCCTTCATATGTTCATCACCATCACCCATCACACCTTCTTCTTAATCCTTCTAAGTTCCACAAAAAGAAGCATAAGCTGCTAAGGCAAGAGTATCTAGGTGGGGGTCGTTCACCAGTGCTCTACCCTGCTATGTCCTCTGAGTTGTCATTTGGCTGGCACCACAAACACAAGCACAGACATAAGCACCGAGACCGTTGCGGAGAGGAAGAGGGTGATGCTGCAGGAACTGGAGGTGGTGGAGAAGGAAGAAGTGGAGGTGAGAGCATAGGCACAGGACGAGGGGAGCGAGGGAGACGAGGAGGGAGTCTGGAGTCTCTCCAGCGTTGTGGATATGGTCGAGATGGCTCGGCTGACTCCAGTGCTAACAAGCAGGCAGCTGCCACCTCTGGCAACTCCCCCTCTTCGTCTTCGTCATCCTCAGCAGAAAGATATAAGCGTAAGGAGGCCTCTATGTCCTGTCTTGGACCTTCACGGCTGTCTTTGGGCCGAGGGAGTCGAGGGCACCACCCTGTGGACTCCTGGTTTAGAATGGGCAGCTCTGATGTTGATTACTCTAAGCTGTCACGCAACCAGGTCCTTAGCCATGGTGCATTCTCTGATGGACATGTGCAGGAACCAGTAGGCTGCTCAGACAGTGATGAGGAAGATCCGACATCAGCTAATGAGGAAGAGGATTCAGGCTCCCACCACACCAACCTGTTTGCTTCTGCCCTCACTCGGACTTCGCTTAAAGGCAGTCGGGGCAGGAAAGGTGGGAACTCTGAGGGCCTCATACAATTGGACAGGCCTCTGAGAAAGGATCGTTCCACATCAGCTGAAAGGAGAGAGTCTGGTGAGTGAGTTTAATGGATTATTGCCAATTATAACTGTTGTTATAATGACTAATCTTCTAAGATTATAATGAGATGTGATCTGCTGTAATTTGGCTAAATGTTCTACATTTTTAAAAAAAATAAATTTTCATTAATTTAACAACCCCTCTTCATTGTTACATTCAAATATGCTGTTTTTGTTATTGCCACGTTCCAGGCTAAAACATTAGAGCTGAATAGGCGCACACACACACACACACACACACACACATTACGTTCCAAGAGCACCTGAGTATAGTGAAAAACTGTATTGTTGTATTTTGGTAAAAAAAAAAAAAAAGCCAATTTTTCTAGTGTAAACCCAAAATTTGCCCCCAAATATGCTTATATGAAAATATTTTTCATAATAATTTAAATAATACATGAATAATTATATACTGCCATGAAATAAAATATTGTGGAGAATATCTGCTTTTTCCACAAATTTGCTGTTTTTTTTGCCAACAATAGTTCGGTTCCCAGGAAAAATGACTGAATTCGAAAAACTTTAATTTCATTTTAAATTCGGCTTTATTACCCTTAATGAAAATGTATACGGGGCGGACTGGCAATCTGTGCGTTCTGGAAAGTCTGTGTGCACCGAACGGCCATTCTGGACTTTTCCAGAAGAGAGAGAGAGAGAGAGAGAGAGACAGACAGACAGAGAGTAAAAGAGAGAGACTTAAATTCAGCGGGGCAGAATGGACTGATTTTCAGTCCGTCCCCGAATATATTTTCTTTACGGATAATGTATTAAGCTGAATTTAAAATTAAATTAAAGTGTTTTGAATTCAGTAATTTTTTTCTTTAAATCTCTCTCTCTCACTCTCTCTCTCTCACACACACTCACTCTCCTACTCTCTGTCTCTCACACTCTCTTTCTTCTACTCTCTCTCTTTTGGAAAAGTTCAAAGCGGCTGCCTGGTGTGCAGCCATCGGGCCCGAGATATATATGTATATACAGTAATCCCCCAGTTTTACACAGAAATAACGTGGAAACTGCAAATATCCTCTGCCTTATTTGCTTTTTTCTGGTAATAAATATATTATTTCTGGTTGTTTTTGACACGAGGGGTCCCATTCTCCTTCCAAGTTGCATATCTCTGCGGGGAAAGCACTCAGACACTTCAAACTCCACCACTCTGTAGATCTCCAGGAGACCTTTCCAAAGAACCCTCATTTGTTTTTTTTTTTGCCCGAGTAGATTTTTTCCGGTTTTATTCTCCAAAACCTGTTCACCTCGCCTCGGTGTCCCAATACTTTTTCACAAAATCTTCCAAGTTGCATATTTCGGCAGGGAATTTAAATTCGAATACAGGTTTACCTTTAAATTTTCTTTAAGGGTAATGCATTAAACTGAGTTTAAAATGACAAAGGAGCTTCTGGGAGCATATTTAGGGTTTACACTATAAAATGGGTAAAATTAGGTATTTTACATTTTTAGGTTTTTTTTTTTTTTTTTTTTTTTAATAAACTAGGAAATTTTGTTTTTCCACTATATGGGCTCTTTTAATATTAGCTTGCTTTGTAGTTTTATAGCATCTTGACAACTGACTGAATGCAAATTGGTGCTTGTGCCTCCTAAGGTGACCCAAATTCAGTCTGACATTGGGAAGGTTACAGAATTAATGCAGTAAAGTGTAGTCACATTCCAAATATAGCTGTTACTTCTGTGTCCTCCAGAATTCTTTGCTGTAATTTGATTGGACGATGGTATTCTTTGCCTCTGCACTCCACATTGATGCTTAATTTGTCACTGAAGATCAGGCTATTGTTGGCTATGTTGATTTCAGTGCAAGACCATCATCCCAAACAATCAAGACAGTGTGTTCGGCATCTCTCTGCTCGAATCTTCTGTTTTCTTTCACACATCTGAAACCCCAACAACATGAAATGCCTCTCCCTGCATGAATTCTGCACCATGCTTTAAATAGCAGCAAGAGGGAAGAGTAATGGCTTTGCAGCAATACTGGCCCTGAACTTCAGAGCTCTTTTAAAATCACCAAAGTTAGGGTTGTTTTGTTCAATTTTGCTTATACAGAAATAGATAAATTCAGGGTTTCAACCAATGCATAGACTAGAATCAAAACAAACAGAGATTTTTGCTCACTGCACCTGCTTAGTAATGCTGAATTAGCTGACATGAAGAGCTTTGGGTGAGCCTGATCTTGATGATTGGGAGAGAGGGTGTGTGTGTGCATGTGTGCACAGGCATCTGTGAAAACGTTGAGTGTCCCCTGTGAGACAGAATATGGTGTACTGTGAAGCCAGTGAGGCTAACTCAGAATTACATTAACATTTACAGCATTTGGCTGACGCTCTTATCCAGAGCGACGTACATCAGTGCTCAAGTAGTCCTCAACTGTTTTTTAAACCTGTAAACAGCTTAAATCCATGTCAACTATTTAACCGGAATACTGCACATTCAGTGCACCTATACAACATCTACCAAACAATACCGGAACAACATAAGCCATAGAAAAGTCAAGAGAAGAGAAAGGAAGGTTTAAAAAAAAAAAAAAAAAAAAGCAGCAAACTACGAGAAGTATTTCGTCGCCGATGTGCTCCTTGAAGAGGTGGGTCTTCAGGCGACGCCTGAAGACAGCGCAGGACTCCGCAGATCTGATTGAAGGAGGGAGTTTAATTCCACCTCTGGGGGGGCCAAGACTGAGAAGAGTTTTGACGCATGTTTCCCTCTTCTTTTGAGCAACGGAGGCTAAAGACGAGCCATGCTTGAAGCCCTGAGAGGACGAGAAGAGACACGTTTGATCAGTGCTGTTATGTATGGGGGTGCAAGTCCATTTTTGGACTTGCATTGAACTTACATTGAACTTAACATGAGGAGCCACAGGGAGCCAGTGAAGGTTCCTTAGTAAAGGTGTGGTGTGAGTGAACTTGGGAACAACACTAACCTGACAGCTGTGTTCTTAATCAAAAAGTGGTTTTGTTACCTTCTGTGGAAATCCGGCAAGTAAAGAGTTGCAGTTAGGAGAAAACCAGGGACTGGATGTGAATCTGTGTAGCTTTTGTGGTGAGGAAGGGTCAGATTCTTCTGATGTTGTAGAGAAGGTGTTCTAGAGATCTGGTCCACTTTCGGCAAGAAAGACAGATCTTCATCTAGCGTAACGCCAGGATTTCTGAATTCCCGAGAGAAACGATGAGATCGTGGCTTGGTGAAGGACTTGCTTTTAGTAAAAGGAGCTCGGTCTACTTTTTTTCAAAGGATGCTGAAAGGATGATAATGGGTGTCAGGTAGAAGTACTGTGATGCTGATATAATAGTGCATTTAAAGAAAGGTTTTTAAATGTTTGAGACATTCTGAAATAAGGTGTAAAGTCTTGAAATGTTACCTGCAAGGGAGGCAAAAAAACCAACAAGGTAGATAAACAATTTCAGAAGGAGAATGGTGAGCTGTTCGAATGGTGAGCTGTTCTCCGAAGAATGGTGAGACTGATTTGAAAGCATGGTAAAGGATAAAGAATCATAAGAGAGTTGGTAGACTGAAAATGAGAGAGTTAAAAGAGATAATGGAAGAAAGAATGGGTGTTTCCAAAAATATTTTTACACTGGTTAAAGTGCTTGAGTGCTTGAAACAATAATGATAATAATAATGATAATTAATTAGAAAAATAATTATGAAAAGAAAAAGTAAACAGCATAAAAATGAACTACAAAAGCTTTGCCGCATCAAATAGCTTTAACAGCAGGCCACAGACTATGGAAAGAGACTTGTTCCTGTTGTAAGATTTTCCCATTCACTCACTCTGTCTGTCTCAAGTATTCACACACTGTACAGGAAATGTTGGCCAGCTAGTTAAATACATTTGTTGTGCAGTAATGAAGTAAATGTGACGATGCCCAATACAAGCTAAATTGTTAGCAAACACCAGCTATTAGATCTAAGAGATGGACAACTTGTGCAAATAATGTAATTGGTCTAGACTTGTTTACTTAAGATTTAGTAGTAACTTACCCTGCTGATTCCTTCATCCATCACTCCAGCATGTTTCGGTTTCAGGTGTTCTCTAATTACTGTGATACTCCTATGCCACGCCAGATCGATTACAATTTTTACTCTAATTAAATGTGAAGTGCTCCTGTTCAGCAGATGATTTTGTCAGCTCCACAACAACATGTCTGGAATTTGTAGCTGTGGAGTGCACAGCTACAAATAAAAATGTCAAAACAAGTTTCCTTTGTGACATGGAAGGAAAATTAACAATTCAAGTCTGACATCCTCGTTACTGGTTGTATTGTGATGTCAAAATCAAGGCCATCTTTTATCTTTAAATGTTTTAGTTAATATTTGTCTGGTGATCCACATTATAATTATATGACATGGCTTTTATAGGACAGTAGTGACATTGGGACAATTTGAACAATTTCCTCCGGGATAAATAAAGTTTTCTGATTCTGATGATTTCTTGCTTATGCTCTTATCAATCACAATTTGTAGCAGTGCAAGGAAAATAAAACTGAAGGCTGGCATTAGGCCGTGTTGGACCATTATAGTTCATGAGTAAAAATGTTGTGACTTCTGTTTCCACAGTCACGTTATACTGTGTTTAGAAGAGCATTCTATGCATGTGAATTTGTCCTTTGGAGGCACATGATAGGCTCAAACATTACTGTTACTAGGAACTAAAACTTTTTATCATAATATAACATCTTGTCGCTATTGAGCAGTTGGAGATCAAGCTTTATTTGTGTGTCCCTTCACCCCTCACTTTTCTCTTTTGTTATTGGCTCGCAGGAAACACTGCTGTACAGACGCGAGGCAGCCATTCAACTACACCTGAGTGTACAGAGGCTCCTCTTCACAGACACCATCTCCACCCATCACTGTCTGTCTCCCACTCCTCCTCCTGCCTGTCCCACTGTGGTTTGGAGCCGTCTGGGGGTGGAGTGGCACCTCGTCCCTCCAGCCGTCAAGCAAGTCCTTCCACACGCCCTTCTCAGGCTGCATGCTGCTTGGAATCCTCCCCCTCATGCTCCTCCCACCGTTCAGCCCCGCCTCCTCCCAAGAACAACCTGCATCATGTAAACAAGATACTCCGGGCCAAGAAGCTGCAGCGGCAGGCACGCACAGGCAACAACGTGGTGAAGAAGAGGGGTCCAGGGCGCCCACGCAAACACCCGCTTCCCTCACCAGTCCCATCTCCCCTGCCTCCAGCTCCTGAACCGGAGAATCCCCTGTCCCCTACCAGACACAGAGGGAGCTGGGAGGGAGACACAGTGATTGATGCCATTGAGTCTGTTGTACAAGGTCAGAAACGAAAGGGCCGGAAGAGGAAGCACTGGGAGAGAGAAAGGGATGAAAATGAAGAGGATGAGGAGGAAGCTGAAGAGGAAAGAGAGGAAGAGGAGGAGGAGGAAGAAGAAAGACCACAAGCCAGAGAGGAAGAGGTGATGGCAAGAGCACGAGCAGCAGGTGGGGCAGGATGGCTGACACAAGAGCAGTGTTTTCCAAGGTATGCAAGTGTGTCGATTTATTTATTTATATTTGAAATTAGAGTTTATTTTGCTGTAAATTCATTGACTCACGCTTATTCTCACAATCTTGGTGATTATGGTAAACATTTAGCCTTCAGACAAAACCAAATTCTAATGAGAAAACTTTACTGTTTTATTTTCAGTGCTGTGGAGGGAAAATCTGATGGCCACTCCACCCCTGAACGAACAGGTCAAACTGCCATAGAGCAAGTTCCACCGACAACAGTCACTAATCCACGGGAAAAAAGAGCTGCTAGGCCACCTAAGAAGAAGTTCCAGAAAGCAGGGCTGTACTCGGATGTATTTAAAACAGATGAGTACGTAAGGCACCATAGGCAGTGGTGAACAACCATAAGAAGTCAGTTGTCGTTTGTTTCTGTTTATCAGCTGGCTGCTGCTGCTGCTCTCACTGCTCTCTTTTGTCGGTTGATGCTTCATAAGTTGAAGTCTGCTATCCAGTTTTTTTTAAGAAGCCTGCATAATGCTATAGTTTTTAGTTTGTTAATGTCCCTGAACAAGTTTTTTAGCTACCTTTTTGACACAGAAGACTGTAGTACTCCTAATGCTCCACCTCTTATATATCACCAAGAGTCAGCATGTGTGGTGTTATTTTTTCAGTCAAAAATGTTATGCTGTGTATGAAATGGACTTTGATGTCCAAATTCATAAAACTGTCCCTTTAAACATCCAGAATGAAAAAAGTTGGAATATGATAGATCCTTAATGCTTAAGAATGGATTTTCACACAGATCTTAGAAATCTCTTGGCATGGTCCTAGGATCAGCAGTGGGTTTGTTGAGCGAACTACTAATGTGCTACTGACCCACAATTAGAGCTGCCCTGTTTATTTTGAATGAGGAGAATTTTGGCCTTATGCATCAGCCGTTTAGTGGACATTGGGAGGCTTTTCACAGGCCATACCTTGTATGTATATATAAGAGCAAGGATAACCAAGAGAGAGGAGTTCTTGGGGCTTCAGGCTCAAACTTGCAGCTTTGTTAATTTAACTCCTTTCTATCCCTCTGCCAGTCCTCGCAGTCAGCTGCTACAGCTAAAGAAAGAGAAATTGGAATATATTCCAGGTGAACACGAATATGGCCTTCTTCCTGCTCCCATTCATGTTGGTAAGTCTTTATTTACCAGCTGCCCATTTATTTACCAGTGTTAAGTTTTTAATATATACTGGGTGGGACATGCAGATGAGTCAGGTTTTTATTATTCTCTTATGTGCATTCTTTCTCTGATTTGAAAGTATTTGACCAGCAGTTAAAGATTAGCTTAGCCTGAGCATTATCAATGTTTCTTACTTTTTTAGTGACTGTTAAGTTATGTCATGATTGTGGACTGGTAATGCATTTAGTCACATGGGCTACTGTGCAGTACCGCAGCCTGCAAAGTTAAAAGAGCAATGCTGTATATCACTTCAAGCCTACCTATTATTAACCTTGATCTGTCTCCTCTTCAGGGAAGTACTTGAGACAGAAACGCATTGATTTCCAGTTGCCTTACGACATCCTGTGGCTTTGGAAACATGACCAGGTAGACTTCTAGTTCCATCCCCATTCTTTTCAGTGAAGTCAATATAGCCTATTACTAAATGTTAAGAGAGTGTCATATGACAGTGATATGTTCGGTGTGCTCTTCCTAATTTTTCCAGCTCTATAAGAGACCAGATGTGCCTCTCTACAAGAAAATTCGATCCAGTAAGTTTTCCATCCATGTTATTCACTACATCTGCTATTAATTACTGTAAATATTTCCTTTTTTTTGTTTGTGAGCCAATGTTGTTATATTCATACTTTTTTAATATTGTTCCGTTCAGATGTTTATGTGGATGTGAAGCCTCTCTCTGGCTATGAAGCCACTACCTGTAACTGCAGGGCCCCCGAGGAGCACGTCGAAAAGGGCTGTGTGGACGATTGCCTGAATAGGTAATAGAACTTGATGCTATTTAAAAGGGCCTCATTTAGAAAGCTTTTGCCTTCACCACTGTTCACCAGACTAATGCGATTGCAGTTCATGAAACGAGTCACCCTATTCTGAAAGTTTGAAAAATTGTATGTTGTTGAAAGGTAGGTAATGCCTCACAGTGCACTCATTTTACTGTAGATTTGTTGTGGAAATGTTCTAAATTGATGTGCTCATCTCAGAGTGGTAGACTTGTTTGCATGATGCTTGTCTTTTTAACACTTAACTTCCAGCTCTGGACACCCCATCACCTCCTGTGTGGTGTTCTCATCCTCTCTTTCACTTTCTCCTTCCCTTTGTTTTTTTCACAGGATGATTTTTGCTGAGTGTTCGCCAAGTACTTGTCCATGCGGTGAACAGTGTGATAACCAGCGCATTCAAAGGCATGAGTGGGTACAATGTCTGGAACGCTTCCGGACAGAGGGGAAGGGATGGGGAATCCGCACGAAGGAGGCACTCCGTTCCGGCCAGTTCATCATAGAGTACCTAGGAGAGGTGGTCAGTGAACAGGAGTTCAGGTTAGTGTAAGAGTAAAATGCTGGCACAAGTGTCTGTAGCGTTCCAGAATACAAGATCGCAGATAAATTTCTCTTCCTCAAATTTGCATTTTAGCCAGTTGAATAATCAAATAAATTTCTTGTATTAATCTGTGATTTTCTGCTGTGATTTACAAAGTTTTCTACTGGTTACAAAGTTTTTAGATTAGTTCAGAACTGTATTTCCCCTTAAAAATCTTTGTACCATTTATTTCATTGTTTGTACACTATTAAGAGCAATGCAATAATGTAGACATCCACCCACTCCAGGAGTCGAATGATGGAGCAGTACTTCTCTCACAGCGGTCAGTACTGTCTGAACTTGGACAGTGGCATGGTCATTGACAGCTATCGCATGGGCAATGAAGCTCGCTTCATTAATCACAGCTGTGAGCCCAACTGTGAGATGCAGAAGTGGTGAGTTGAGCAACAGCTTGAATAACAACTTCAACTCTGTTAACCCAAATGTAATTTCAGATTTTAGGGTTTTATTTTGTTATGTATATTTGTTTCCACTTCAGAAGATACTTATTCTTAGTTTAGCAGTGATCAGAACTTTGGACGCATTCTGGCAAAAACTTGAAACAAAAAATAATTATTGTCATGTTGGGAAACCAGAGTACTATAATTAATCTTTAATTAAATGACTAATTAATTGTAAACACCTTCCTAAATAATTCTAAATTATGAAAATAAAGTGTAACACTTACATTTTTGTAATGGTCATGTCTGTGTAAAGTAAGGCTCATAAGGCTTAACAGCAAACAACAGCAAGTGTTTATATTTGATCTGCCTCTGCTCAGACTGTTTGAAATGCATTAGTACTGACCAGCACCTTCAAATTTTATTTCACTCCAGCTTTTCACTACACACTTTAGCACTTTCTTGTGTGGCTCATCAATTCCACATTATCTTTTCACAAAACTGGCAACAGTTGACAGTTGATTTATTTCAATTTTACAGTGGCCATAATTCTGTTACATCCCAATTTTTAAGTTGCTTGACCTTTCTTTATATAGCGTCTGATTCTTGAGCTGCAGCTCTTGAATGATTACAAGAAGTAAAGTGGTCTTGACAAATTAAACATAAGCTAATTTTCCTTAAGCTTGTTGTATGGTATTAAATTAGTTGATTAGGTGAAGTGTAAACATCCTCAGGAATAGGGCAATGCACTCAAGATGTAGGCCACAGACCCAACATCTGCTTATTACCAAAAGACATGTGTGAATACGAACGCACGCACACACACACAATAGAGATGGCTTCCAGGCTAGGTGGTGGTGGGTCATTCATCTTGTCATGGAAGAGCAACTATGTATAGCTTATAAGAGGGAGGAGGACACACAGCTGTGCTGCCCACTAGAAATTCACACATGCACATTCTTTCAATTGCACCTACAGAAACAAAAGCCAATGTTGACTATGATTTCAACTCGTTTTGTGTATTAGCGAAGAATTAATAATACTATTTTACTTAAATCAACTGCAGCATGTACAATATTACACTATAATTAAATTGGAATTACAGTTTTATGGTAATAATGGCCAAGTGATTGTCTCATTATCTTGTCAGTGTCATTTTCAATCCTTTTTACGGTCATATTCATTTTCTTAATGTCGGATAACTTAATTGAATTGCACAGATGACATGAATAATCAATGACACCAATATCCTGTCTCAGGTCGGTGAACGGGGTGTACAGAATCGGCTTGTTTGCTCTGAAAGACATGGACAGTGGGACAGAGCTTACCTACGACTACAATTTCCACTCCTTCAACACTGAAGAACAGGTTTGTGTGTGTATGTTGTGTGTGTGTGTGTGTATGTTGTGTGTGTGTGTGTGTTTGGGCTGCTTCTATCCCACACACACACTGTCACAGACACACATAGGCCTACGCTCTGATATGGGGCGGTGCTCTGAAAAGTTCCCTATTTAATAGGCATGGCTGATGCATAATAAAAACGTTATATAGCAGCATCTAAGCCATGTTATATATTTAAATATTCTATACAAAAATTTTAGATAAAAACACTTTAAAAAACAAGACAATAATTCCTGTCATTTCAGCTGGTATGAAATAGGTATGTGCATGTTTTACACCTAAAACACAGATGACTAAATCATCCAAAGAGTCAAAAAGAGATCAGCTCTTGAGCTCACTTACATGAACAAAAGAGTGTCAACAATGTGAACATCAAATCTGAATTGGCTTTTTGTACATGTCATTCTAAACCTATAACATTCAACGGGGAGTTTTTTCACCCTTGTTGCTATAAAAACTTCACTCTGCTAGGGAGGCTTTGGACCATGGCTGTATGAATCAGTTTAGCCACAAGAGTATCAGTGAGGTCAGACACTGATTTTGGGCAGTAAGGCCTGGCTCATGTTTAGTATTCAATGTCAGTATCCAGTTCAAGCGGTGCAGGCCAGTCAAGTTCTTCTCACCAGACATAGTAATTAATTTCTGTATTGATCTTACTACAGACACAGGAAAGGGTCATCACCAAACTGTTGTTGATAGTTTATAGAACAAAGCTGAAAACGTGTTCCTCTAGTATGTCACTGTATGCTGTAAGCATCAACATTTCCCTACTGTGGCACTAAGGGCCTGATCCTGAGCTATGAACCGATTATGAGACCATTATTCCTTCTCCACCAAACATTGCAATTGGCACTGTACATTAAGGCATTGATATACAGTGAGTGTCTAAAATAGACAGCCCCAGTAATCACTTGCTTAAAAATGCAAATATCCAAATTGCAAAAATGACCCAAATTCTTGTTTCTGCTCTGCGAAAACTCATTGATCTGTCAGTATTCTTAATTAACCACCATATTAATTAATTTGTTGCTGGTACAGCTAGTGTGTCAGTTATTGCTCTGTTCCTCATATTTGATTTATGCTTTCAATAATATATGTTCTCTTTTTCCATGCACAGCAAGCTTGTAAGTGTGGCTCAGAAGGTTGCCGTGGTATCATTGGTGGCAAGAGCCAACGAATCAATGGCCTGCCTGGTAAAGGGTCAGCAAGCGGCGCCCGGAGGCTTGGTAGACTGAAAGAAAAACGAAAGTCAAAGCATCAGCTGAAAAAACGGGTATGGGTGATTGTATTGACATGTTTGTGAATAGGCAATAGGGTAATTATCATTGTAGTTTATGTAGTTATATAATAGTCATATAATGATTGAAATTCAGTAATAGTAAGATTATTTTTCTCTCAAACACTCGCAGGAGGAGGAGTCTAGTGACAGCAGTAAGTTTTACCAGCACCTTCTAATGAAGCCCATGTCTAATAGAGAGAGGTAGGTTACCACACATAAGAACGTCAACATTTTTCAGTAAAACTGCCAAATTTGTTCAAATTTCAAAAAATGTTTTTTACACATCCTCTCACCCAGAGGCAGAAATGTGCACAGTCTCATTTGCCACACGTTTTAGCACCATTTAACAGATGTTCAAATATTGCTTTGTATCCTAGCATGCTCAGCTGATGAGGACTCTTCTCGCTTACAGGAACTTTGTGCTGAAGCACCGGGTGTTCCTGCTGCGGAACTGGGAGAAGATGAGGGAGAAGCAGGAGATGCTTAAGCGGGAGGGAGAGAGGGATCGAGAGAGGGAAAGTAACAGCCTGTCTCCATACGCTCGCTGGGGCGGCGTCATCCGGGATGACGGCAACATCAAGTCAGGTATGTAAACGTCCCATGTTTCTCCACTCATCCACAGTTAGTAGAGTTAAAGAATGTGGCCAAAAGTCTTACAGTGTTGTGTTTTATGTTTGATTTAGATTTTACATAGAACACTTCATTTTCAACAAAATTCCACATCCGCATTGTGCACCATGTTTCATCTTTCATCTTGCTGAAGAAAGCCAAGCATTTCCCCATTTTTTACTCTCCCTTTGTTGAGATATTTGCCCAACATTTTTATTCTCCATAATTTCAATGGTTGAAAAAAGTCAAGTGAATCATAAAACACTTGATGGTGTTTTGAGATAATCGCTTGCTTATGTAAATTGACTGTTATTGCATTTGTTGTTTAGAATCAGTGTTTGCTTTTAGATGCATATGCAGAGCCTCATGAACATGCTAATTCCAGCACATTCCTGCTGGTTGACCATCTCACCTTTGACGACGATTGTCTGTGATTGTTGTGTATTTTGTAAAGCACAGTAGGTCCTGTCCTAGTCTGCTTTTGATTTTGTTTGCACATTGAATTATTTGTGTGTTTCAGATGTGTTCTTGACACAGTTCTCAGCACTGCAGACGTCTCGTTCAGTACGCACTCGCAGACTAGCTGCCGCTGAGGAGAATACAGAAGTCACCCGCACAGCACGGCTAGCGCACATCTTTAAAGAGATCTGCGACATGATCACCAGTTACAAGGGTCAGGACACTCGCTCACACATGCAAACGCACACAGATGTACATCATGCAATACTGTGGCAGGTTATAATGAACATACACGATTTCTTGGCTTGGTTCTTTTACATCACACTCTCTCAACACCTCCAGCTAATGTGTAATCTCACATTTAATTAGTGACTAATGACAATCTGTCTCTGTCGTTGGCACATACTGTTGCTGACACATATATACACACACTCATATGTGTGCATGCACTGGTGGAAGAACTGAGTTTTTGTTTGTGCATAGGCCTGCTAAACCTGGATAGTTTGAGTCACAGCTTGTAACATGATGACTTTCAGAAAATGCACAAATTTCCACACATTTTAACTAATGTAAATTGAGATATATACAATCATTTTAACTAATGTATAACTGAAAAGCATGCATTTTAAAGTTTTATGGTCTCATTATATGTTTTACTCATCCGTAAGTAATTTGTTCAACCTAGGTTAAACACATTTTAGCACTGATGTTGGCCAGTTGCTGTATACTTTAGTGTAAGCTACTTTTGCTTATATATGAGAGGGAGACTGCATAAAGATGGTTGTTCATTTTTATTTTTGCTAACCATATTGACCTGACAAAATTCTTTATCTTCTGTGACATGCACTGAAATGAGTCATCAAACTACACACACACACACACACACACACACACACACACACACACAAACACGCTTATGAGCAGCACACTCATTCTCTTTTCCTCTCTCCATGTAGATTCAGCTGGCCAAACTCTTGCTGCTCCCCTGCTTAATTTGCCTTCTAGGAAGAGGTATGCTTTTGATCATTTTCTATTTTCCTTATCTTTCTGCTTTATTTGATCACAAATAAGAAGCTTTTCAGCTTATTGTTATTGATCAAGCATGCAATATCTACATTGTGAAGTTCATAGTCCCATAAGGAAACACAGTAGTCCCATAAGGAAACTCATTAATTGGATGAGTTAAGTGTGTTGGAGCAGGGAAATGCAGAACCACACAGGGAGCTAAAACGTACAACGCACTTCTGTCTGAATTGGCTGGAATAAACTAAAATGATGTAATATGTGCTTAATAGTCATAGTGGTCACAATGTTATTGGTGGCTTGCTGCTAATATATGTGTGTTTGCAGGAACATGCAATACTATGAGAAGGTTTCAGACCCTCTGGACCTCAGCACCATAGAGAAGCAGATCCTCACTGGACATTACAAAACCGTGGAGGCCTTTGACGCAGACATGCTCAAAGTGTTTCGTAATGCTGAGGTCAGTCTAACTGCAGAAGAATTTTGTGCTGACAAATGTATTGTTATTCGTAAAGCTTACTGACATACAGTCTCATTAAGACCTCCATATTAAAGATGGGTTGTTGGTATTACTTGGCTTTATCATTATAAAATACCATTACTTAAGGCGCATACTGCCCAATAACTTCTCTAGTAATTCCCCATACTCTTGGTCTGCCACAAAGAGATTCCAATAAGCTTTCAGAAATAGCAGCCATTTTTCACTCCATTTGCCATTTTTCCAAAGTAATTGGATGTGACTGACAAGCAGTTTTGCAACCAAGTGTGGCCCTTCCCCTTGTTAATAAAAGGTCTGGAATTCAAAGCACTGACTTTGCTTTTGGTAGCTGTTCACTTGAACAGTAAAGTCCAAAGAGGTGTCAGTGCAAGTGAAAGAGACGGTCATTAGGATGATGAAGCAAAATAAATCTACAAGAAAGAGAGTTAAACCTTTAGGAATGCCCAGATCAACAATTTGGTACAATCTTAAAAAGAAAGAATGTACTGGCCTAGGAGACCATGGAAGAGCGTGGATGAATATAGAATTCTTGCCTTGCTGAAGAAAACCCCTTCACAACATCTGGCCAGGTCAAGAGCACTCTTCAGGAGGTCAACATATCACTGTCAAAGTCCACAATCAAGACACGCCTTTATAAATCAAGACACCTATATTTGCAAATGACTGGCACCACTAAAGAACAGGAAAGCCATATTACACTTTGCCAGAAAGCACCTTCAAAAGCCTTAACAGTTCAGGAATATGGCTCTGTGGACCAAGATAAACTTGTACCAGAATGATATGGTTTGTTTGCAACAAATTAATTAATATGGTAGTTAATTAAGAATACTGACAGATCAATGAGTTTTCGCAGATCAGGAACAAGAATTTGGGCCATTTTTGCAATTTGGATATTTGCATTTTTAAGCAAGTGATTACTGGGGCTGTCTATTTTAGACACTCACTGTACATCAATGCCTTAATGTACAGTGCCAATTGCAATGTTTGGTGGAGAAGGAACAATGGTCTCATAATCGGTTCATAGTACAGTAGGGAAATGTTGATGCTACAGCATACAGTGACATACACCACCTTGAAGTACACCACCTTGTCTGTCAAACATGGTGGAGGTAGTATAATGACATGGGCATGTATGGCTCTTAATGGAATTGTGTCACTGGTGTTTATTGATGATTTGACTGCTGACAGAAGTAGGATGAATTCTGGTGTTAATTGGGATATGCTCTCAGCCAAATGCTGCAAAACTGATTTTAAAGTGCTTTACAGCACAAGTGGATAATGACCCAAAACAAAAGCAACACAAGAGGTCCTCAGGGTGAAGAACTGAGATGGCCAAATCAGTCACTAAAGTCCCTCTTTAGTTACTAAAGACAACGCTGAAGGCAGAAAGACAAACAAGTAGTAACTGAACGTGGCAGCAGGAAAGCATTTTAAGGAAGGAAACTCAACATTTGGTGATGTCCATGGGTTACAGATTTCAGGTATTTTATAAAATGATTAAAATAATACATGTATTTTATATATATGTATTTTATATTTCTGTGTTCAGTTACCTTTGAACCTCTGAAAATGGAGGCAGCCTGATACATGTCCGTCAACGAGTCCCTTCGTTAAACCCTTTAATTTAAAGCTAGCAGTCTGCACTCCCGTCACGTCTTGATCGCTTCATTTCAAATCCATTTTGGAAATTTGCATCAACTTGACAGTAAATGTACATATATTTGCAGATACATTCTGTTGTTAAATTATGTGTTCACGTTCGTTTACTTCAGTTCAGTTGTTTAGATTTTTTATTGACACGCACGTGTCATGAATGCATGTTTATTTTGTTTTCTAAAGAAATACTATGGCCGCAAGTCACCGGTGGGTCGGGACGTGTGCAGGCTTCGTAAAGCGTACTATGGCGCACGGCACGAGGCCGCAGTCCAGATCGACGAGATCGTGGGTGAGACGGCCAGTGAGGCAGACAGTTCAGATTCTCTGGAGCGTGACCATGCCCACCACCACCACCACCACCATGGGACTGGTGGACATGACAAGGACGATGATGTGATCCGCTGCATCTGTGGCATGTACAAAGATGAGGGTCTGATGATCCAGTGTGAGAAATGCATGGTGAGTTATGCTACTGTACTGTATTATTTTCAGTCATATCTTGAAAGTGTACTTGGAGTACTTACATCTAGGAAGAAGGATGAATGATTTATTCAAATTGTTAGCCATACACTAAATGTGTATGTTTATGTTTTAAATGTGAAAACAATGTTGTGTCGCATTTGAATTCAAAGTTCTGTTGCACTTCTTAATTAACTGGAATGAACAGTTGGTTACCCACTATGTTGTGATTTTCATGTGCGATCATAGATTCTTTTCAAACCATAATTTTACCTCTTTAAACAAAAGAAAGCAATGGCCTATTTAATAGCCTGAATCAAATAGACTACTCTCTTAAAAGTAAGATGTTTAATCATGTATAAGTCAGATTTTTACTTTGTGATACAGGTGTGGCAGTTTGTTATTTAAGCTGATTTGGATTGTGCATCCCTTACCATCAAGCTTTTTACCCCCAGTATTTTAAAAGGGGGGGGAAAGCGGTAGCTCAGTGGGTAGGATACTTGCCTCCGGACCAAGAGGTCATGGGTTCGAATCCTACCTTCAGCAAAACCACCACTGGGTCCCTGGGCAAGACCCTTACTTAACCCTAAGTTGCTCCAGGGAGACTGTGCCCTGTAGTTAGGGAATGGAAGTTGCTTTGGATAAAAGCGTCTGATAAATGCCGTAAATGTAAATGTAAAAATCTTCCTAATCTAAGGACCAGCTGGAGCACCCAGTTAAAGCCTATTGATTCTATTTTTTGCCAGTATTTTATTGGTCTGTTCAAACTATTTTACTGATGGCAGAAAAGTTTGCTCTTGCTCATTGGTTGCTTGTCTGATTTGTTGAGTAGCATTAGGAATGTTGTCTGTAACCCCTTTCTCCTAAACTAAGACCTTGTTTAATAGTTTATTAATGGGACAGGAAGATGAATGTGACAGCAGCCATAAAATCTGTTCTTTTACACACTCACTCTGTCTCTTTCTCTCTTTGTCTCACCCTCCCTGCCTCCCTCCTTTTAGGTCTGGCAGCATTGTGACTGCATGCGTCTGGAGTCGGAGGTTGAGTATTACCTCTGTGAGCAGTGTGATCCTCGCCCAGTGGACAGGGTATTTCACCTTTTCACCCCTGTTACTCACGACCCTGTGCTTTTACGTTCTTTGACCCTGACTATCATCTCCCATGCCACAAGAAAACCTCTTGAATTGCATGAACTGAGTACTAAATGTCCATTGTACTGAAGTCCCTGTCTAGTAAAAGGATATTCAGTAACACTTCTGCTATGCACTTATGACCTGCCATGTAAATGTCAAACTGCTGCCTCTGTTGTTTCACATCATCTTGTATTTTTTCTTACTGAACAGGAGGTCCCCATGGTGCCTCAGCCCAGCTATGCGCAGTCAGGATCAATTTACTACATTTGCCTGCTCAGAGATGAGTTGTTATTACACCAGGGTATGTATGCGTTAGTGATTTCTTATCCCATTCAGGTGAAGAATCAGTTATTTATTCTTTGCATGTTTTGTTTTTCGACAAATATTTCAGTGAAACAGTGACTCATTAAAACATAATAAGCATTGTACAAAACATTAACCTTGCTCTTTGCTCAGTTCTTAAAAAGGAACTGAGCATGTTTGAAGTTCCTGTATCATGTACAAATTCTGTATGTTTGTGTTTGTAGTATTGTATTATTGTATTAATGTTTTAAAAAGTTTGTTCTAATTGTGGATTTATCTGGCTAAGATAGTCCTGAATTCTTATTGTTTTTGACAATTTTAGGTAATTCTTCTGTGGTTCTTTACCTTACAGGTGACTGTGTCTACCTTATGAGGGATAGCAGACGCACTCCGGAGGGCCAACCAGTGCGTCAGTCCTATCGTCTTCTTTCCCATATCAATAGGGACAAACTGGACATCTTCCGAATCGAGAAGCTCTGGAAAAATGAGAAGTAAGCTCTCTCATTCACATTTCATTACATTTTGCTCCCTTGTTTCATGAAAAAATGTGTACCACAAAATGGCCAGATGTACATTGTTAAGCAGCCGGTAAATTATTAAGGGAAAAAAAGACAAATAAGAAACTTTTTTAATGTAACGTTTTCTTTTTCCTACTGCCTATTTAAGGGGTGAGAGATTTGCCTTTGGTCATCATTACTTCCGCCCTCATGAGACCCACCACTCGCCCTCACGCCGCTTTTACCATAATGAACTGTTCCGAGTGCCTCTCTATGAGATCATTCCTCTGGAGGCAGTGGTGGGCACGTGCTGTGTTTTGGACCTGTACACTTATTGCAAAGGTAAGACATGTATTCTCAAACATACATTGAATTACAACATAAATCTCAGAACCTCACATTTTTGCTGTAGTTACAGTACTAAAGCTAAAGTACTTCCAGATGCGGTGACATTCTCTCCTGTTGCATATCATCGTTCACACACAGAGAATGCCAATGCCAAGAGCACTCTGTCTAGAAAAGGGCATGCCCAACCACACATGCACACACGTTTTTCACTGACTTTGTCTGTCTTTGTCTGACTTCAGGTCGGCCAAAAGGTGTGAAGGAGCAAGATGTGTACATCTGCGATTATCGGCTGGACAAGTCTGCTCACCTCTTTTATAAGATCCACCGCAACCGCTACCCAGTCTGCACTAAACCCTACGCCTTCAACCACTTCCCCAAGAGGCTTACACCCAAGCGGGACTTCTCGGTCAGTAGAAACTGGGAGTTCTCTGTTTCTGTGTAGAGTTCTGTTTAGATTGGCTAAGTGGTTGATAGACAGATAGACAAGATTGACACATTAAATATCGTTGTATCACTTACTATGAACACTTTCTTACTGTCACCTCTATTTCTCTGACTGGTATTTTTGTACAAATTTGATTGTTCAGCTTAAAGTAATTTTGCAAATATTTGTTAAGCTTACTTCAGATACATTTGTTAAGCAGGTTTATGGCATACTTGGGCTGCTCATTGCCCATCTCTTGATTGTCTCTTGAGGTGGTAATGGTTGTGAACAGAATTTTGCCAGATTTGGGGCAGATTCAGATGTAAAACTTGGTGCTCTGAGTCAAGCTGAATTCAGACAGAATGTTTTTGGACCGTATTTCAGTTTGGACAAAAAATAAAGGCTTAATTAAGTGTCAAGTTTTCAGCTCTAGAATGCGTTCTTGTTGGCCAGTTTTGTTGTTGATGGAATTTTCATTCTTTAATGTAATCTATCTATCGATCTATCGAACTGGAAGAAGTGTTTGGGCTCAAAGCGTTATAATAGATCAACATGTATGACCTGTTGAGAACTAAATGTATATTTAGAACAGTAATTGTACTCACTTTAGTCAACTGTCTATAGTCTTGATGCAAATCATATCAGTGGTTTTGTCCATGAACAGCCTGATACTAATGAGTTGCCAGCACAGTTCTCTGAAATTATGGGCAGCCTTTGTACACTCAGATGTTCCCTTTATATCCAGTCACATACATGTACAGTGTTCAAAATTTATTCTCAGCTGTTTTTGTCCGCTGACTTACCTTTTCTCATTTTCCCAGCCTCACTATGTGCCAGATAATTACAAGAGGAATGGTGGCCGTTCAGCTTGGAAGAGTGAACGGTCCAAAGGGGCAGCGGTCTGTGACGAGGACCCCTCCCCCAGCGGGTCTAGTGACCAGCTGTCTGTGGCCTTCTCTAGAGACGGAGAAGGAAGTGGGGGAAGAGCAGCAGAAGTAGAAGTAGACCGAGCCCATGAGGACTCCTCCACCGGACTGGCCTCGGTAGCACCACCGCAGGAGCGGAGGCGAGCCACCGAAGAGGAGGACGAGGAGGATGATGAAGAGGTAGATGAGGAGGAGGAGAGAGGGGAGATGGAGGAGGAATCCGCTGAGAGAACAGGAGGCACAGAGGCATTGGAACCTGGCACCACATCGTTGCTCTCCTCTTCACCCATGCACCCTTCAGTCCTGGGAAGAAGGGAGGCGCAGAGGGAACGACTGAACAAGATACTGCTACACCTGCTGCACCGAGCACCCAGCAAGAATGGTGAGAGAAAATTGGTTCAAAAGAGACAAAGAGATCAAAATGAATTATTCTAGCTCTGTTAGCTGTTGCTGTGCAAATCCCACAAAATTATTAAGTACACCTATATTGTTCCTAAACTTTATTGACTGTTGCCCATCTGTCTCCCTGGAAAGAGATCACCGTAGGACCACTGCTGGCCAGATATTATTTCATTGGCAGACTGTTCTCAATGTTGCAGTGACTTGCATCGTTGTTGCTTGTTAGTGTAGGTACTGGTGAGAGTGCATCAGGTGATTTGAACCTTGTGTACACTTTCTGGCCACTTAGACACTTCTTGGTACATAGTGTTCTAAAACTACAGTCAGTAACTGTAAACCTAACAAGGTGCTCCTGTATGTTAGATAGACCTGTTAAAGAAGCTAGTGAGTGTAGTGCAGGTTTACCAATCAACTGTTAACTTAAGTGTACAGTGCAGTACTGTTGATGTTTCAGTAGTTTAATGCACTTATTTCTGTCTCTTCCACAGCAATAGATGTGACCTATCTTTTGGAGGAGGGCTCTGGGCGGCGGCTACGCAGACGGACTCTTGGACTGAGTGACTTTGTAAGCAGGAAGTGATGTCGTCAGTGCTGCCTGACGAGCACGTTCCCCTCCTCCTTGCACAGCAAAAAATGAAATTTAAAAAATCAGATATGCAGGAGGGGTAACAAAACAGCAAAAAGGGGAGAAGGGTATGAGAGAGGAGAGACACTTGAGGGGTGATGTTTCTCTCTTTCATGCTTCTGTCCTTCTGTTCGCTCTCTTTCAAAAGGAACTTAAAAAAGAGAGTCTAACCTAGCTTAAGTGCACAGGACACAAGGATTTTGCCAGCGATGAGAGAATCCTGTTATCACCTTGATGCGTTAAAAAAAAAAAGTACGATGCAAATACTCAAGTGTCAAAGACTCGAGTGAAATATAGAAAATGTACTCCAGGCGCTTTAAACTGAAGAGAAAAAAAAGAAAACTATTTAAGCCTTGAAATTCAAATGAACTTTCACATATGAACTTCGTCTAACAGTCTTTCAGTTTCCAGGCATCATCAGAGGTCAATATTTTAGAGGCAGCACGTGGTACTAAATACAGTATGAGGCCTCTGAATGGACTGGGCAAGGGGTTGGATTTGAAGAGAAGCCCGGGCGACCAGCGCCCCCTTGTGGTCTGCAACGACAAACCCGCATTCACGATTAACTGAGAGGAGGAAGAAGAGAGGAGAAAGAGAAGAAACATAGGAGGTGCAGTGTGGCACACATAGGCACTGCCCACGGACTGGGAGACGAGAGGAAGGAATGGATAGGAGGAGGAGAGCAGCGGAGAAAGAGCAATGGCTAACTGCACTTTTTCTTTTTCTTTTTTTTTTCAGTTTTTTGTTATGTGTTTTGTTAGGGTTTTATTTGTTTCTCCAGGAGATGTACATCCGGAGATGTACGTACGGAGATGAGACACACTAACACTCAACACAGTATTGAACAACTGTGTGGTAAAGGCAAAACGAATAAGCATATTCTTTTTTTTTTTGTCTGTTTGTTTCTTTTTCTGTCATTCTGTACTTACATTAGGAATGGAGCAGTATACTTGGGGGGGGGGGGGGGGTTCTGTATTTTGCGAGCTTGGATTTGTGGAATATGGGAAAAGGTCGGCAGTTGGCTTAGTTTAGCTTCTGTCGCTGAAAACGCAGAGCGTGGTCTGTGAAGCAGCCAGCCCTGCCCCGATTTTGATTGTCCGATTCACCAGCTCAACAGGATCGTTAACCAGTGGGGGTGCACTGACTAACTGTAACGCCTTAGAATGCCATGGTCTTGACCTGTGTGTATGTGTGCGCGCGCGTGTGTGTGTATGTTCTTTTGAGTGCTGGCCCAGCTGTATATAACTAGTCAGAAAAAAATGTCAAACATTTAGAAAGATTTTTTTAAAAAAGGGCTTGATGGCAGTTGATGAGAGAACGCATCTTGTGACGTCACACTTTGTGAGAAGAAGGTGGGATGAGTTCACATGAGGGAGGGGAGTCAGAGCGTTACCATTTACTTCTTTTACCATCTTTTAGATGACCATGGACAATGTTTATAAATTGTGGGTTGTGGATTTTGTTGGGTTTTTTCTTCTTTTTTTGGCCCCCTGCTTCAACTTTTTCACTGAGATATCCCCGCCCCACTGATGGACTGACAAAAAAGACAGATCAGATTAAAAGTGAGAGGGGAAAACTGACAAAGAAAGGAAAATGTATAGTGCCAAGCTATGTATATATACAGACAGGAATATGTGAGAGATGTTTCCAAAAGCAATATCTTGATAATGGATTTTGTGTATTGTATTGTACAGGACTTAACCCTATATGTATTATTATTACTATTATTATTATTATTATGCCATTTGTATTGACGTTCATTTAAGCTTGGGCTGGAGGATGAAATGGCTGGCAAACGTTACATTTCTGGTCAACGAGCAGAAAAAAGGCAACGGAAATCCTATAGCCCTTAAAAAAAAAAAATCTAAAAAGCCCTAAGTTGACATAGGAGCATGGTCAGACGGACACGAGTGGAAAGTATTTTGGACGCAGTGACCCCAGACCTGATGACTGTCATTGTAATTATTAATTTTAACATTATTCTAATTATTATTATTACTTTTGAAGGGGGAGGAAAAAAACGCTACCCCTTCTTTCTTGCTGCAAAGTGTTGAACACTAAAAAAACAAACCAACATGAGTGTAAAAAAAAAGAAGCTGATATTTTAGAAGGTGATGGAAACAACAAAAAGAGAAAAAAGAACCTGTCAGCAGAATATTATGTTCTGAATCTCCTTTTTCTTTTTTTTTTTTTTTTCTTTTTTCCTTCAAATCGGAGGAAAAAAGGTTCCGTTTTTTGTGATAGCGGTCATACTTATGATGCTTGTATTTCTTGTATTTGTGTGTTTTTGTGTGATTTGTTTAGTTATTTTTAGACAATCACAAAAATAACATGCAAGCATTGTATATGGACAGACTGACAGACATTTTGTGTTGTGTACAGTTTGTCAAGACTTCTTCCACTCTGGTTAAAAGTTTGTAATTATGATTCT
The DNA here is from genome assembly GCA_037974465.1 of Brachypetersius altus. Taxonomy (NCBI): domain Eukaryota; kingdom Metazoa; phylum Chordata; class Actinopteri; order Characiformes; family Alestidae; genus Brachypetersius; species Brachypetersius altus. The sequence continues at coordinate 4,643,297 of JBBPDB010000140.1, forward strand.
AAAGTCATGAAAATGCTGTTGGTTTTTACTTTTTTGTTTTATATTCTATTTGTTTGGGGTTTTTGTTTGTTTTTGTATAAAAAGCACTACATTGTGAATATAGCTGTCTGTTGCTCATACATTTAGCCAAGAATCATGTGATGGTTTTTTATTAGGTCATAACTATTGATACTCAAGGTATACAGTCAAAGCATATTTTAATTGTATGGATAGTCAATTAATACATCTGCAAATAAAGTGAATTTTAAATATTGAATAGAACATTTACATTGTGTACCGTTATTTGAATCACTCCCAGACTTGCTGAGCGATAGGAGCTCGCTGTTTTTTTTCATCCATTCAAAGTTTTCTTATACATGCTTTAACCTGGGTGGGTGGGTGGATGGGTAAATGGGTGCTATTTTTTTCTTTTTTTCTCTTTTTATGTTAAAATTCACTATACAGCCATACAAATAAATGTACCCTCTATTTTTTCTTAAAGGAAAACACCATTTTTTTCTAAAAACGAATTCCATCATTGAGCTATAAGGCCATTTTCTCTCCTTAATCAATTCATCGGTTAAAATCAAATCTCAATAGAAATACTGCATGGTTTAAAATTATTATACTTTCTGGTAATTGACATTTAAAGTGTATTTCCCTGTTAATAGATAATCATCTATTGTACAAGAAGACTGTATATGGTCAGTGGAGAATAATTGTAAAGTTAGATCTTTGGGGCAAGAATTCCTCACATGCAGTTAACATATTGCCTCAAAGAGTATCATTTTGTTGGATTTCCTAGCAGAATTAGCTAGCTAGTATTTGTGTTAACAAGAGCAATTTAGGGGCTAATTTTAGAGGGGGGTTACTCTAGATTACTCTAGGGGGGGTCACCTCAGTGGTTCATATTCAGCATAGACTTCAATATGGAGTTGGTCTATAACAGCTTCCACTCACAGAGCCCTGACCTCAACTCTATCCAACACCTTTGGGATGAACTAGACTGGAGATTGTGAGCTCAAAAATACTCTGCCAACTCTGAAAATATCTCCAATGTGTGTGGACACTGACACTGGACTATGGAGAAACCTAAAAAGGAAGCCTGGTCTGATGAATCATATTTTCTTTTACATTATGTTGGACGGTGTGTGTGTGTATCACTTGCCTGAGGAAGAGATGTGAATAAGGCACGTCGGTGGAGGCAGTGTGATGCTCTGGGCAATGTTCTGCTGGGAAACCTTGGACCCTGGGATTCATGTGGATGTTACTTCAACACACACCTCCTACCCAACCACTAGGCCAGATCAGATACACCTCTTCATGGCACTATTTTCTAATGGAAAGGGACTTTTTCAGCAGGATCAATAGTCCAGCCGCAAAAACTGTTCAGGAAAAGTCTGAGGAACATTAAAAACAGTTTGAGGTGTTGACTTAACCTCCATGTGAACCCACAGAAAGCTGCTGGACCTGACAACATTCCTGGTTGCCTGCTCAAAGGATGTGCAGAATAGCTGGCAGATGTTCTCACAAACATCTTCAACATCTCTCTGAGCACCGCTGTCATCCCAACATGCTTCAAAACCACCACCATCATCCCAGTGCCAAAGAAATGATCAGTGTCCTCCTCAATGACTATCGTCCCGTCGCATTCACACCCATCATCATGAAGTGCGTTGAGAGGCTCGTCATGAGGCACATCAAGACCCAACTGCCTCCCTTACTGGACCCTCTGCAGTTCGCATACCGTCCCAACCGCTCCACAGATGATGCCATCAGCACCACTCTTCAACTGGCCCTCACTCACCTGGACAAAAGGAACCTTATGTTAAAATGCTGTTCATAGACTTCAGTTCAGCATTCAACACCATCATTCCTCAGCATGCTGGGCCTAAACACCTCCCTCTGCAACTGGGTCCTGGACTTCCTGACGAGGAGACCCCAGTCAATCAGGATTGGGAGCAACATCTCCAGCACCACCACACTGAACACGGGGGACCCCAGTGCTGTGTGCTCAGCCCTCTACTGTTCATGCTCCTGACCCACGACTGTGCAGCCATGCACAGCTCAAACCCCATCATCAAGTTTGCTGATGACACAACTGTGGTTGGTTTGATCACCGGGAATGATGAGGCAGCGTACAGAGAGGAGGTGAAACGGATAACAGACTGGTGCAGAGCCAACAACCTATCCCTGAACGTGGAGAAAACAAAGGAGATGGAGGTTGACTTCAGAAGGGCACAACATGATCACTCTCCGCTGAGCATCGATGGTTCCTCAGTGGAGATCGTCCAGAGCACCAAGATCCTTGGTGTTCACATCACGGAGAACCCTCACCACCAGCTCCGTCACCAAGAAGACCCAGCTCTACTTCCTGCGGAGACTAAGGAGAGTGCACCTAACTGCTCCAATCCTCATCATGTTCTGCAGAGGGACCATAGAGAGCATTTTCAGTAGCTGCATCACATTTACATTTACATTTACGGCATTTATCAGACGCTTTTATCCAAAGCGACTTTCATTCCCTACCTACAGGGGGCA
>JBBPDB010000140.1:4645916-4662287 GCA_037974465.1 Brachypetersius altus
AGCGGTGCCTAGCGATCTTGGGAATCGAACCCGGACTTTCTGGTCGCAGGGCGAATGCCCTAACCACTAGGCTACCAGCTACCCTCTGAACACCAGAGGGTGGTCAGTCTAGCATAATATCATTTCTCTGTCCTAAAAACTTTGAAAGCTGAGCCCTAGCTGTCTTGAGAAGCCCAGCATCTCCTGAACAGAACCTTTACCAAACAGAATGCTATGCAAATGATGGACCTCAGCCAGTGCTTCTTGTTGACATGTGTGGATAGAGTCTTTATTACAGTGATATTCTCAGTAGGGATGCACCAAAATGTTTTTTTGGTTTTTTCTTTGGGGCTGAAACCGAAAATGAGGAAACACTTATTGTACTTATTATACCGATTCTTTGTAATATTGCTGTTATGGCTGGGATTTTGTGTACCTCACTAAAGTCAAACATTGCAATTGCATATATTAATATTTATGGTTAAAAGAATAAATCTCTTAAAAACTATGAAAAGATTTATTTAGCATTTAAACAATGCATATTATAAAATAAAATTTGAAATAAAATGTTACTTGGCCCTCGTGGATAGCCTAAAAGCAAGATAGCTGAAATATTATAGAATTAAATATCTTCACTCATAACTAGTGAATTCAAGTGCATTTTTATATTCTGAATGAAGTGCATGAACAAAGTGCATTCAGAACAAGTGCTTTAAAACTTTTGAAAGACAGCCATGTTGGCTCTAATCCAATCTGGCGTGTTCAGGTTCCGGTTGTTGCTTGCATCATCACTGTTTCGGTTATGCATTTTTTGCCATTTTCGGTCGAAATTTTTAGGTGGGTGCATATTCGGTGCATTCCTAATCCTTAGTCATAGTCTGTTTATTCCTCCAGGTGTATGTGCTGATCATAGGTGGCAGCTTCTCTGAACATATTCCAATCTGTGCTTATGAGGCAGTCCTACAGGGCTGCAAAGGCTCCCTCTGGCCAGACTCTGAGGGACTTTCATGTTGGCTTGAAGCGTATGCATAGTAGCCTGTACGTTAGGAGAAGCAGGACACAAAGCTGGTCTTGATTGTCACGGACTTGGACAGTCAAATCAAATGAAATACGCTCATGTTTTCTCCCCTGGTTGCAAAGTTTACATGATGTAACTTTGTTAGATTATTTGCATTGGGGTGGGCCATTTACATTTACATTTACAGCATTTAGCTGATGCCCTTATCCAGAGTGACGTACATCAGTGCTTAAGAATTCCACGACTGTTTCTTACCTGAAAAACAGCTTATATTTACTGGTCACATATGGCATTGTGAAGCTTGCACAGTGCCTCGTTAGCATTAATAGCAGTATAAAATGAAAGTGAAAGTGACAATCTGGTCATACATGAACACACCAAGTGTAGCAGGGGGCAGCTACGAACACAGCGCCTGGGGAGCAGTGTGTGGGGAGGGTACCTTGCTCAGGGTACCTCAGAGGTGCCTAACGGTATTGGTAATCGATCCCACGACTTCCTGATCACGGGGCGAATGCCCTATCCACTAGGCTGTCAAATATAATACAAAATAATAAATAGAAAGTCTTTCTAAATATTCTACTCATGAACTCTTGCATGCTCCTTCTCTGTAGGCAAAATAGTAACTGATGACCTGGCTAGCAGTGAGCCTTGCATGTCTGGCAATGAATATTTGGCCAACCTGGATTACATTGAAGAAGTGGAGAAACTGAAGGAGGGTTATGAAAGTGAAGCGTATTGGTCTGAGGAAGAGAGTGACAAGAAGACTCTTATAAGGATGACAACAGGTTCTTTAAAGAAGCAGAGTGTGCTCACAGTGGACTCGAGCAATGATGAAGGTACTGTGGTTGTGTATGTGTGAGAGAGAATGTGAAAGGATAGAAACACTAAAACACAAGATACAGTCTGTGGCTCTTCTTTTGGAATCATTTTGATTTGTGTTTCTCTTTCATTAGAAGTGGAAGTTCTAAACCAACAGGCAAGTGCAAAAAATGTTTCTGAGGATGAGAGTGACGCATTTGATTCTAGTGACCATGACACGGATGATGAAGATTATGTAGTAAGCACAGATGATGCTCGAGAGAGGCCAAAGCTCACAAATGACAACTGTCAGAGAAGCTACGTCACACGAAGTAACACCAGAATACGAAATGGTAAGTACTAGAATTTACTTAAATGTACTAATTGCTTTCCATGGCTTATCTCAAAGAAAGAAAAACACACATGAAACTTTTATTTTTCTAGATTAAACACTGCTAGATTTGCTTATCAGTAAATGAAACATGGGAAATCAGAAGCTTTAAGGGTTCAGCTACAAAAGAAAACATAGGGTTTTCCCCATTGGTGTTACGGCATGGTGAGGTTGCTGACTTCTGATTGATCATAAAAAAAAATTCATAGAATTATCACACATCATTATTCAAGTCAGTTTGTGCCATTTGTGACTCTTTAATATGAAATCAAACGTTAAGTAAAACCGTAAATCAAAACAACTTCTTCTGTGCAATCATGCCACCATGTCATCACGAGAGAACCCGGTCAACTTTTGATTACCTAATCAGGTTACGGCTAGTGCTGAGGCACACCGTGCCATTTTGGGTTTCCTGATGGGGAAAAGTTTTTGACGTAAATTTTTTCTTTGTGCTTACCCAGATTGTGAAGACTCTCTCAACAAGGTCCATTCAACCCTACCTCAGAAACTCGCAGAAGAACAAACAGAAGTATCCTCTTTCATAGCCAACGAGAAGAAAGAGGGTCAGTCTCTATGTTGTTTGTTAATTTGATGTGTTGGGCAGGTAACAATATCTAAAAGGAGATTATATTGTCTTGATCTGTTCACCCCTGTTCTTTCTCTGGCCCAGGGGAGTCTGAAACGGGGCTTGTACAAAAGGCCTCGCGCAATTTTGCCATAAAGTCCTTTAACAGGAAGGTGAAGCGGCAGGAAGTGTCCTCAGATGAGCCACCGAAGAAAAAGGCAAAACGCTGCAAAAGGAGCACTCGAAGGATGTTTGATGATGAGAAGGCCTGTTTCCTTATTGACGCCAAGCAGGAAGGCAACATAGCTCGTTTCATCAATGTAAGCAAACATAGCACGTTTTATCCATGTCCTTTCGTTTTGTAAAGAAAACACAAATATGTGGTGTAACTCACTTATGCTAGTTTTCCACAAAGTCTAGGTCCAAAATGTGCAATTAATTGGATTTTCTTATGTTTTAAATGGCTGGGGTCAGCTTTTTGTCTTCACAAGGTTTGTATAGGATTCCTAGATCGATATCGTTTTGTCCACACACTGAAATTATCAAGAAAAAAAAATTGTACACATTTCATACTACAATATAATCTGGCTGATTTGGTCCCTTGCAAAACATCTCCTGTGTTAAAGGAACTCATTTACAAACTAATGTATAAATTAATATCTACAGAGAGAAAAAAAGAACTACATTGAGCAATAATTCATATGATCCAAAGAACACCACACCCACAGTGGAGTATGGACCTGAGAGCATCATGATACAGAGCTGCTTCTCTGCAAATCATAATGGGGCATTACACAAGGAAACATGAATGGACCAAATGGACAAGGACATATTAGAGGAGAATGTAATTTCATTAGCCAGGGACCTGAATCTGACAAGATGATGGACATTTTAATAAGACAATGATCCTTAACATACAGCCAGAATGAATCAGGACTGGTTTCCAAGTAACTGCGAGTCTTAACTTTGTAAGCTTGGGAAGCTGAAAACAATTTGAATCACAGTGTGCACTGAACCACTGCACGTGATGAGGAGGCAAAGGGCTTCAGGAATAGTGTTTACTGTTTTGCTTTTACTGTGTCAGAGATTTTTGGTAATGTTTAGTAATGTTTCGTTTATAATGAACAGGAATGCGAATGTTTATTCCTTATTGACCCCGATGCCTCTCTCCACAGCATAGCTGCAGTCCCAATTTATTTGTCCAGAATGTATTTGTGGACACACATGACCTCCGCTTCCCTTGGGTTGCATTCTTCACTAGCAAGTGAGTGGGCTCTCTTGTTTCAGACTTTTTACTGTCTTGCATGTAGATCTTTATTAAATTTGTCATCAAAATGTCTGTCCCCCACCCCCTGCTCTCAGGAGGATCAGGGCTGGCACAGAACTGACGTGGGATTACAGTTATGAAGTGGGCAGTGTGGAAGGCAAGGTGCTGCTCTGCTGCTGTGGCTCTTCTGAGTGCACTGGGAGGTTACTCTGAGACCCTCCTTCCTGCGTAAACAAAACCTCCAGGCACTGTCTATAAATCTCACAAAATAAAGTGTTCTGTCTCTGGAGCCGAGGTGTCCTATTCAAGATCTGCGCCAACATCCTAATCCTGATCGCTAGATGCAGAGATGAATCGGGTGTGTTTGTGGAGAAAAACACCTGGACACTTTTGTTTTTTTTTGGTTTTTTTTAAGAAATTGCTAGTTGTAAGGTATTTCTTTAGAACCAGTGGCATTGGAGATGTTATTGTATTCAGGTTCTGGATCTATCGAAGACTGTAATACAGATTAGCCATTTGCAACTTGGCAAATGGCTCCCTTCATGTATGTTAGGTAGCAAAAAGGTTTTTAATAAGTATGAATTCCTGGTAAGAAACTTTTTTTCATTTTATAAAATAAAAAAGTTCATTACTTGAATGCGTGGTTTTATTTTTCAAAGTAGTTAAAGAATTTTAAGTGTTTTTTGATCATGCAATTTCATGAAATGGTCAGAAAATGCTCAAGGTGGTTTGATGTGAAACAATTAATTGTAAAGAAACTTATTAAACCTGACTTTCAGGTTCATTTCTGCTCTTCAGTACTGTGCTGAGCATGCTGACTGTATTGTGGTAAATATATAGTCTATATAGAGCAGTACAAAATATTCCTCAGGATGCTCAAACTCAGTGAACCTGGGCCCTTAGGGTCCACCAGAACTTCCTTCAAGCACCCAAACTGAGGAATAACACGTGCTTAAGCGAAGATGTATCATTGCACAAGAAAACATGTACATACAAGTTTATAAGACTGTTACATGTCAGATGTGTCAAAACTGAACCGTCCTCTAATAAACGGGGGGCGGGGTGTCCGTGCCGGAGTCTTGCAGTACGAAGTCACAAATCGGGTACGCATTTGCGCTGTGAGGACTGAAAACTGGAAAGCAATTTGCGCACTACTGCTGTCTATTTAGGCTTGTGTACCACTTTGTCTATCCCTGTCAATAAACCAGCTACGCTGCATTTCTTAGACGTATGATTTTAACTAAGAAAAAGTTTCAGACTTGTTTAGGGACTTGTCTAGCACTTGTTTAGGGAGCTTGCAATCTGCTGTAGCTCTACCAATCATTCTGGATGGTGGAGGACACAATATCGGTGACTGGTTACTGTCGCCAAGAACATCACCATAAGCCCCAACCTGAAGCCATAGGTGATTGCAGAGGTGTGCATGCAGCTGTTAACCATAGACATTGCCCTCACATCAGATATTAAGGCGGCCCTAAGAACAATGAGGCTAGTCTGACCAGGTACAGCTCAGGTACAACTCACGAGGCTACCAGAACAGACAACACACCTGCTCAAAAAGTCTACAGACCAACCAGCAGATAGACATTTTCGATACCTCTCCAAGCACGACTGCTTTAAAGCCACCACCACTATTCTTGTCTCCAGAAAGTCTTTGATGTCTTGCTTTAAGTGATCACTGTTTTGTCACATTCACACCCATAATGAAATTCTTAGAGAGGTTTGTCAGGTGTTATATGAAGACCCAACTGCCAGTTGCCCCCCTCGCTGTGCAATTTACAATCAACCCAGCTATTCAGGTAAAGCCATAATGGCCACCCTTCACGTGGCCCTCGCCCATTTGGATAAAAGGATACTTATGCGAGGATGCTATTCATGGACTTCAATTTAGCATGTAATAGGGGTCCTCATTCCTCAGCATTTAATAGGAAAGATGAAACTGCTGGGCCTGACCAATTCCATCTGCAGCTGAATCCTAAACTTCCTGGGCGATCACAATAGGTCAGAGTAGAAAGCAACATCTCTGACGCCATCACACCTGAGTACTGGGCTGTGTACTTTGTGTTTGATCACACTGCTGCCGTATAACTGTACAGCAACGCACAGCTTGGGGTCATAAAGTTCACTGATAACACGACAGTGGTTGGTTTGATCAGTGGGATGACAAGGCGGCATACAGAGGTGTAATGGCTCAGGGACTGGTGCAACCTGTCTCTTGATGTGGGCAAAACAAAGAACATCAGGGAGAACATAATCATTTTTACACAGCGGAAAACATCATGTGGACCTGTTTTTGGAACTGCACTGCCTCGGCCCAAGACCCTACCGAAAGACCCTACCGTGGACAGAAAATTCTTCGGGTCTCTCTTTGAACATCTTAAACGTGACAGTAGCGATAGAGAAAACGAAGAACATTCTGTGTCATGTGACGGTTTTCACTGACCAATCAGTAGTCTGCAGTTTTGTCACTTCACGATTTGGTACCTACTCGGCGCGCTTGGAACCATGAAGTAGTACAAAAAATAGTTCTAAGTACCAGGTACTGGTACTAGATCGGCCTAATGGAAAACCCAAAAATAGTAAAACGGAGCCAGTACTATGCAGTGGAAAAGCAACACTTCCACTGTTTCTTACTTTTATTTATACATTATGCATTATGATGTTACAGTACTAACCTGTTTGTATTCATTAACTTTTAATATTCTGTCTAATATGGAATAGTCTGTTATTATTATCCCCTACCTCTTTGTTTTTTGTTTTAAACATATTTTTTGCTGGAATGTAATATCTCACAATATTGTACTCACTCTCACTTGCATCTGTTTCTGCTTTTTTTGGCTGGTTTCGGCTTGGCTGTTTGCTGTCCTGTCCTGTCCTGTAATATTGTTTGGCTCTGCAAGAACGTTGTTTCCTTTCACTGTACACTAGTGCTGATAACCTAAACGCTGAATTTAAGGCCAATTTATCCCTTGCAAAATGTCTCCTGGTAGCAGGGTGACCATAAAATGATTATCTTCCCAGATTATTCTGACCTAAAAAATAATGAACACCTCACTTAAACTGAATTGAATTGCAGCCTAGTATAAAAAAGGACAAGATCGTTTTCTTCAGAGTTCAAATCTATCTCGCAAGCACGTTTTACTCAGAGGTTAAAATGGACTGAAATGATGATTCGTTGTCAAAATGAACGTTGGAACTGTTTATTGATTTGAGGGGGCGATGAAGCCCTAAGTGAAAGGTGTTGTTTCCCTTCACTGTACACTAGTGGGTGGCCCAATAGATAATAAACATCTCCCTTTAATTGAATTTAGGGTCAGTTTATCCCTTGCTAAAGGTCTCCTGATATCAGCGTAATCGTAAAAGGAATACCTTCCCAGTTTATTTGGGGCTAAAAGATAATAAACACATCACATGAATTAAATTTAAGGCCAAGTAATCCCTTGATAAAGGTCTCCTGGTATCAGGGTGAACTTATATCACTTGAATTGAATTTCAGCATAGAAATGTTCGACATAGAAAAAATGATAAACGCGTTTTCTTCTGAGATTAAAATATTAAATCATTATTCTTTCATTCATCTACATACTAGGGTCGTCGATACTGCGAGCCAATCAGACGCGAGATAGGCGCAGTATCCTGGGCAGGGCGCTTAACCCACCGTAGGGCCTATTTGGAAATGTTTTATTTGAGTATGAGGTGGGGATGGGCATAGTGAAAGATGTTCATTTTAATTGAATTGCAGTCTAGTAGAAAAGGGGATGTTTTCTTCATGTTTGTCGAAATTGGCTCTGGCAATGTTGATTTATTTGCGTTGGTGTTGACGTTCACATCTGCAGCCGAGTAGAACTGACTAGCACATTATTCTTACATTACAGTCTTACAATGTAAGACATTACAATGTAAAATGATTGTTCTTTGTCGAAATGAACTATGGTAATGTTGATTTATGTGCGGAGGGTGAATCACAGTGAAACGTGTTAGCGTTGAATTTAATTGCTAGTATAAAAAGGTACATGTGAAATGATTATTATTTGTCGACATTAACTATGGAAGAGTTTAATTATTTGAGTGTGGGGGCTGAAGCCCTGAGCAAAATGTGTTCACCTTCTCTGTATTTTAGGCTAAAAGAAAACTCAATAGAAATCAATAGAAAAACGGACACAATGTGAAATTGTGATTTTTTGGGAAATGTTTTTTTACTTGACTATGACAGAGTAAATCCCTGAGTGAAAGGTGTTTACGTTGTTTGACCGCGAGGAGCCTGGCTGAGAGGGGGTGGAGGCTCGGCTCGGGCAAGTTCTGTGGTGAGAAATTGAGCCGAAGCGTCAAAACGGATTTTCTTTGGGATAAACGCACAGGCCTCGCTGCTAAAACGGTAATTTTGAACCTTTTAAAGTCTGCCGTCGAATGTGGTGTACAGCTATCACGAACGGTCTTCATTTTTGTATTTTTCGTAGTTAGTAAAGGTTCTCCCTCCTCCTCCCACTAATGCTAACCTGCCTGCCATCAAGATGGCGGCTGGAGGCTAGGAGGAAGGACGGCTAACTGCATTAGAGCTGGTTTATTTGGATTAAGCTTGCTTGCAAAACGGCGAGAGTGTGTTTTAATAGCTCCTTTCACTTTCACATAGCATTACACGCTGTTTGTAAAGCCACCTGGGTTGGTTAACTAATATCATTTTGATATAAATCTTGCTGCGTTGAAGTTCTGATCTTACAAGCTAACTGGACCTGGTTCTATCAACCGAACAGCTGGCCCAGTTTGGAGGACGAAGCTCACTGTAATCCCACAGTTTGGGCATCTAATGTAGTCCTCCCATGCCAAAACCTCTGGATTTAACTTAGATCCACGGGAATCTTACATGTCGTACTATTTATGTCCAGTAGCTAATCTGGGTAAATGATGCTTAGATATACACAGACTATCAATAGCCTCACATATTTGGCCTTGCAAGCCAGGCAGGTATCATTACAAACCCGTATGTTAATGCAATGCCATGTAGTTGAAGCAAGGACTACAGTTCTGGTAGATGTATTAAACATTATGGGTTTGTATTTTAGGAAATTCCGTATGTAATGACTGCAAAGAGACGAGACACAGAGACAAGAATATAAAACGTAAAGTCTAAATAAATAAATATATTGGGGAAAAAAACTCGATATGAAGCACAGTGATATATACAAAATGCTGGGTATCAATATTACAGATAAATCTAAATAAATCCAATAAAACAATTTGTAAAAAAAAAAAAAAAAACTGGAATGCGCTGTGATGTACAAATGCTGTGTTTAAATACTCTAGATAAGTAACTTACAGTTAAGTGAATTACTAATAACGCAGATACTGTTTAAGAGTATGTTAGTTCAGTAGTTTGCCTAAACCTTTATCAAATAGTTTTATTGAGGTTTATTGTACAAAGTATATACAAGTTTATGTTGCAAAACCACAAATACTCCTTCAGCAGTAGATAGCTTTATGTCAATGCTGTTGTAAAAAGTTGAATTAAAATGGGATTGGATCCTTATGTTCAAGAATTAATAGGTGAGGGCTATCTAATCCAGATTCTAGTAGTCTTTAAAGTGTAAACTTTTAGCTTCCTCAATTCAAATGAGGGTAAAAGCACAAAGTTGCAGATTCAAAGCCTCACTTTCTGTCATTGTGTCCTTCAACAAGACACTGAAGCACTGTAATGATTTCATCTGCCAGATGTCATGTTTAGAAAAGCCTTCTGTTCTCATAACCAAAAGATTTTATGCTGTCTGTATGTTAAAGCAGATTTATGTAATCGCTCTTCATCCATTTGTTATCTGAGCTGCTTATTCTAACTGCAGGGTACTTGGCTGGATGTCTTTAAATGTCTTTGCAATACAAGTATTTTTGTTATGAATCTAAATCAACCTAAAGATGCTTTAAAGCTAATAAAGGTGCTTAGTATATTTTGACTGCTGTTTTAGGTTTTAAGTACTGCAGCACTACAGAAAACTTGTTCAAGCCTGACGGTGTTGCTTTGTTAAAGGCAGTTAGATACTCAAAGCACTCATATTTAAGTCCCAATTTTAATATAAGATTTTTTTAAAGCTTCTGTAATTAGTAGGTTACTGTACATTCAGCCAGGCTGGGTTTGGAGACGTCTCTTCCCTCCTCAGTCGGTCCTGGATAATTCTTAGGTTAACAGCCTAATCATAGAATCTGAAACTTCTGATATCCATTTGAATTTGGTTTGAAATTTACGGTTCTCAAATTTGCCTGATAAGAAATACTATTATGTCATTTTAAATGGTGAACTATACAGTGAAGACTTTTTTGCGGACTTGTTGAGTGACATTAATACTTTTTCTCTGTTTATAACCTGGTTACTGACCAAATGATGTCAAAGTGATAAGGGCTGAATGGGACAGATGTTGAAAGATTATTGATGTATTACGTTGTCTGCGATTGATATGTATGTATCTGACAATGCCTTCAAAGAGAAGGTTGGTAAATGTTACCGTGAGGGGTTCTATGGCATGGAACATGGGACAGCCATGGCAAGTTGACTGTCGCAGGGGAAATATTCTGATATTCATTGTCCTAAATAGTTAATTGTGCTAGTTGCGCTGATGCTGATTTCTTATGGGTTGTTAAAGACTTTCTTATAATGTCTTGTTTTTGTATATCTTGTGCCTTTTAGATGCCTCATTCTAGGCGGTACCCATCCTCAGAACGGGTGAGCCGCAGCAGCTATCAAGACAGATATCGGGATCGGGACAGAGGGAGGAAGCAGCGACACCGCCGCTCTCCCTCTTTCTCCTCCAGCAGTGACCGAGAAAGGCGTGGTCGAGGTCACAGGCAGGAAGGAGGCTATGCACGTTCCAGGAGGTGTGTGCAGATGAAAACTTGTCCTTCTGAGGCAGTTTGTTCAGAAATGTTGGTTTATGTAACTTTTTTCCAGATATTTGTTTTGAATACTGTTATCACAACAAGAATGTACAATGTGTGTATTCAAGTAGGTGTTTGTCATTTCAGGACACAGTGAAACAAAACAACATTCCTCCAGGACCATGGTGCAACACAAAAACAAAAACACCAGGATAGGATGAGAGGGGGTGCAGTAAAAAAAATATTCTGGCAGCACAGTAATAAAGTGTGCAAAAATGCAAAGATCATGGTAGAGCACAAAAAAAAGTTGTGGAAAAATAGGCATCAATTGCAGCAACAGGATATCAAGTGTGCTGTACAGTGTACCCAGGCGAAATTGCAGTACAGAGTTCGCAGCTTCATTTTTTCTTAGAACCGAACTGATAATCAAAGGCGCTCCTAGACGTACGTGAAGTACGTATCCGCGTTGGGCTCCGACCTTGAGGGGGGCCCCGGCACCGAATACCGCAGAGGCCCCTGAAGTTGCCAGGAATGGCGCGGAAACCCCCACAATTTTGTGGAAACCGCCGATATCCTCCACATTTTTTTTGATCGCTAAATATATGTATCAATTATATATCTCAATTAAAAATATAATTATATGTATTTTTGAAAGTAGCCAATCTGAGAATGTTATTAATTTCTCCTTGGAATGTAACCCTCCAATTTTCTCATTGGAACGTAACCCCCGTGAATATCAGGGGTTTATTGTATATGCATTGCGTTTGTGAAGGAAGTTTGGTTCAGGAGTGTGTTTGTACTTTCATATAATCAAAAATACTAGATACTCAGTCCAACGTTATGTTAGGGTTATTACTAACTTAGATTCTTATTTGCATTTTGAAATTCTAGTTATATGAACAGTACTTGCTAATAAGATGTTAATCAATTTGGTTATCTCCTTTTCAGCTATGACAATCGTTCTCCAGACCGAAGACCATATGATAGACGTTATGGTGAGAGCTACCGACGACAGGATCACAGCCGGGATCACGACCGGGAACGAGACCGTGGAACACCGGACAACTACTACTCTCGCAACGCTTCACCCAGCTTCGACTACCGGCGCCTCCACGAACGGGAACGTGAGGACTCTTATCGACAGAAAGGCAGCAGGCGTAAGCACAAACGAAGGCGGCGTAGAACAAGGTCCTATAGCCCATCCTCCTCGGTGAGTACTTTCTAACCCAAGCCTTGCTTCTTCCCCTCCTCTGTATTTCTGCCTCCATCTCTTCAGCTCTTGCTTTCTTTCTCTTTAACCTCTTGTTCTCCACAGCCCCAGGATTTGGTAAGTATGAACTCTTTTGTTTTGGCTTTGTTTTTTGTTTGTTTTTGTTTTGTTTTGTTTATTTATATGTATTACTAGTAAGCTATTTCTAGTATTGTGATCCTACTTTAAGAAAAGACCCCTTATGAAAGCTATTGTAGCTTAGGGTTAAGTCCTGCCCCATATTTCATATTATTTTGAGACATTACTATTTACATCTAAAACTTACTAATTTATCTGAGGAGTATCAATTATATTTTACCTTTTAATTAAAATGATTCTGTCTCTACACCTCTTTTCTCCGTAGTATGAGAGCTTTATTGCATATTTATCATCAGGATATATAATATTAAGTGTTTACATTTTTCTTCCTTCGCTTGATTTTCTTTATTTCTTCACTGGCTAGGGCAGCTTGTTTCAATCTGTAATTTCATGGTTCTGAGTAACCAGTGCCTTTGCTCATGTGTGTTGTTTGTATGAGTAAATGTTTATGATGCAGGTTGATGTTTTGTCAGGGCCTTTAGGCAGAGGGTTGAGGGGGAGTACATGTAGGAAGCAAGAAATAAGGGACGAAATGTGATCTTTGACTTGTTCCCTTGCACTATATCCCTATCGTTATATATATCTCCTCACGTGGTGTCATACGAATCGCCCCATGATCACCAAACCTACCTACAACAACACTGCTCCTCACCATCGCCGTGGCTACGGCTGCCCCCCTCCGTTCTCCCCTCTCCGCCCACACCCCCTCCTCCCTCTGCGGTCGTGCTGTGACCTCTCACCTGTGACCCTGGCGGGGGCCGAAAAGCAGCGGAGTGACAGCGGGACGCGGGCGCTGTGTGTGAGGGACGACGAGGAGGGTCATCTGATCTGTCGGAGTGGCGACGTCCTGCAAGAGAGATGTACACACTGCCACTACTACTACTCTACTCCTATATCGTAACCTTTCTCCCTATCAGTACCAGCACAGAGCAGACATACTCATACTTGGGAGGGCAAGAGGTCATGTTGATGTTCACGATGAGTGTGATGATGGAATTATAATATGCGCTCCCCTGTTGTCAGAATAGACCAGGAAGGCGAATGACACGTTGAGTTTGGATTTTTCATATATATATATTTTTATTTATGTCACATTAGTGGTGTACAGTGGTTACAGTACCTTTTTACAGCTTTTGATATCCTTCCCTATTAACAGAAATTTCTTTAGACTTTGCTCTTAGAATTAGCATTTCCTGCATTTGCAGAAGTGACTTGCCCATGAAATTGGTGGAGATTTCGTTTAAACAGACTTTTGCCAAATTAAGAATAGAGCAGCTGTTTAAGGGACGGGGTGAGAACTCAGCACAATCTCTATGATTTCTCAGCAGGGGGATATCTTGGTTTTTAGACTGGAAGAAAAAAATACTCTCACAAACAAAAACGTTTTGTTTATCTCTTTTTGTTGAAGGTGTGCGTTTGATGGTTGTATATGTAGGTTAAGTTATAACAAACTATATAAATAGGGAATGATGCCAGAAATGCTAAAACCGACTCCTTTTGTTGTTCTGTTATATTTTATTTCTAAATATTCTTTACTTCTCTCCCTTTCTCTCTGTCTCTTTCTCTCTCTTTGTCTTTTTGTTTCTCCTTTATCTTCCTCTCAGATGAAATTGTTGGCACGTTGGGGGAGGGCACCTTTGGGAGGGTGATGGAGTGCATTGACCATCGCAGGTAAGTGCCTTCAGTTAAAATGCTAATTACCAACCAGTCTACAAGAAATGTACCCTGTTGGGCTAATCTAATTTTAATTGGATCATAATCAACAATAGCTGGTTCCTTCCTGTAAAGAATTAGAAGTATCTTTTGTATTAAACCTATTTGTTATTAATAGTTATTTTTCATATGTGATTCTGGACATTTTCTGGAGTTGGCATGTCACACATGGCGCATAACAGGACATTGTTCATGTCAGGCACATTATCATCAACTGAAAATGCTTTGTTTTGTTTAGGTGAGGGGTGGCAACTGAGTAGTGCATGCAAGAGGCAGGACATGACATGGCCACATAATTTTTTCATAATTTGATGGTTTAAAAAAAAAAAAAGTTTTCTCTTGCCATGTCTTGAATCTGCCTGACAGTTCACAGCTCATTGAGATTCTCAGCTCTTGTTGCCTGCCCAGTTATACATGTCTGTTCACACATTTTTGTATTCGACCCTTCTTCACTCTCAGGCATTTGTATCCTAACAATATCACGTCAGTTGCATCATGAAGTCAACGTACTAACTTGCTGTGCATTCTCCAGAAAATGACCTTTTTTTTGTTGACTGTTTCTATTTTACTCATTTGTTTTAATACATTGTGTGCCTTTTTTCATCAAGGGGTGGCGCCCATGTTGCTCTGAAAATTATTAAGAATGTTGAGAAGTACAAGGAGGCAGCACGACTGGAGATCAATGTCCTGGAGAAGATAAATGAGAGAGACCCTGAAAACAAAAAGTAAGGAGATAAAACTTTCACTTATTGTCCGTACACAATATAGGGAGAAAATTTTACAACTACTTTAAAGCATGAGCATGAGTGATAACAAGTGAAAGTGACCATCATTGGACAATTGACTAAGTATTACATTTTCATTTTCTCCTTAGTTTTAGCTTTTGCTTTCATGTTAGCGTACAGCCATAGTACTACTGACTATGAGTTTTGTTTTAACGAGAGCATTGCCCAGACACTTACATGTTTGAAGGATTCTTCATCTTGCCTCTTGTTTCTCTTTCAGTCTGTGTGTACAGATGTTTGACTGGTTTGACTACCATGGCCACATGTGTATTAGCTTTGAGCTCTTGGCTCTAAGCACTTTTGACTTCCTGAAGGAGAATAATTACCTGCCCTACTCAATCAGCCAGGTCCGACACATGGCCTATCAGATCTGCCTCGCCGTCAAATGTGAGTTCATCAGTTACTGGTACTTGAGTTCTTTGTGTGTGGAAAATATCCTTTAGGCTTGATACAGTATCATGGTATATGTTTGGCCAGTTGCTGTACAGTTTAAAAACACTTATACTATAAGTTCATTAAACGTATGTGTGGTGGTGGCCTAGTGGGTAGGATACTTGCCTTTGGACCAAGAGGTCACGGGTTCGAATCCTACTTTCAGCAGACCACCACTGTGTTCCTGTGCAAGACCCATAACCCCAAGTTGCTCCAGGGAGACTGTAGGTAGGGAATGGAAGTCGCTTTGGATAAAAGCGTTTGATAAATGCTGTAAATGTGAATGTAAACTGATCATACTTCTATTTGAACTGTGTCCCGTTCTCTTAAAACATTAGTTCTACCTTGTTGACTATGTGCCTCTGTTAGTCACTTAGGTTAAAAACACATGCAACATCGCCCCTTTTTCTGTTGCCCACCTTACATTTAGGACTTTGTTGTTCTCTGTTCATCAACTGTTTGAGCACTTCTGAAAACCACAGTCTGAAATTAATCTCTGCATCCACAAATGCAGGTTAAAACTCTATTCTTCAATGAACAAACTGTATATAAACATTAATTTTCTAATGCTTATTGAAATTTGTGGATGCTGTGTTCTTTGGGCTAAAGAGGAGAGTGACTCTTCTGCTTCTTATGAGCACAAGGTTCAAAAGCCAACATCCATGATTGTGCATTAGTGCATATCATGGGTAGCTTTCACTTCTTTGAAGACATCATGAATGATGAATGATACGCACAGCTTTTGGATCAACATATGCTGACATCCACATGACGTCTGTTTCAGGGAAAGCCTTGCTCATTTCTCCAACACAGTGCCAAACTGCATTCTGCTTGTATTACAGTATCACTAATTTGTAGTAGAAGTAGTAAACTGGCCTGCAGTCCAGTCCTGTAACCTGCTGAAGGCATTTGCAGCATCATGAAACAAAAATATGAGACCCTGAACTGTTATCTTATACAGGACCAATGTAGGACAAGTAGCAACTCCTCAAATTCAAAGTGACCAACAACAACATTTCTCAGTTTTGACAATTGATATGTCTTTGCACACTTAAATATAGAGTTTACTTGGTCTGCAAATCATCACCGTTTTGGAAATAGGGCTGCATGTATTGATTTTAAATATTTCTGAAGAAATATTGTGGTGGCGGTAGCTCAGTGGGTAGGATACTTGCCTCCGGACCAGGAGGTCACAGGTTCGAATCCTACCTCCAGCA
>JBBPDB010000140.1:4662387-4678563 GCA_037974465.1 Brachypetersius altus
GAATTCTTAAGCACTGATGTACGTCGCTCTGGATAAGAGCGTCTGCTAAATGCCGTAAATGTAAATGTAAATGTACATTAAATGTGAAAATGCATCACATATAACTTTGTGGAATGTCACCAGTTGTTTTATTTAGATAATTAACATTCTTTTTTAAAGTACTAGTTTAGTATGTTTATTTTACGTTTATAATATTTGTGTATGTTTATAACAGCAGAGCATAGATTTTAGCAAACTGAAGATATGCAAGAATTAAAGTAGATTACATTTATATTTTGCCTTGTATTAAAGTGATTCCTTCAGGTAAAGACCCTTGTGGTACCATCCCCACACTCTGCTCCCTGAGTGCTGTGTTGCTGGGTTAAATGCATTGAAGAATTTTGTGCTGTTACTGTGTGATCATATATGACAAATTTACATGTAGCAATGTTTTCCCTCACCAAACCGGTCTCACGCTTTGGAAGACAAATCATGACTTCAGTGAGAAAGCTTACCTAACTATATCTGTCCATATATCATGGCAAAAAAGTCCCTTCCCTTTGCTGATATATTTGGAATTCAATGCAACTTTGTGAGTTCAACATGAGCACAGATTAGTACAGTGGTCTCAAATAATTTCTCAGGAACTCCTGTATTTCGGTCCTATGCTTTGCATTATTGATGTATTGGGAGCTGTGCTATAGCATGGTATGGATTATCTGGGAGGTCCCTAAGGACTGGGTTGGGAAACACAGGATTAGAGCATGTTGGTCAAAACCTAGCCATAGGCCTGTGCCTGGTGATACTGTAGTGACTGTAGAAACAGACCCCATTGACAGCAAAAACTCATTCATTCTAGCAAAAAAATGTTTTATTCATTACTGATTTTTTCACGAACAACTGCGAGACAATAGTACATTATGTCACATAGCAGTTTATCACTGGAAGTTTGATAGAAATAAGCTTCTGAACATTTGATGGAAAGGTTGTTGAGCGGCAAAACGCAAAAAAAATATTAAATGAATTTTCATTTAATCACATAGTTGAAGTCTGTTCTGCTAAATGGAGAAATGATTGTTTTCACTGAACTACTCAAATAGATACATTTTCCCTGCCTTGTATCACCTATCAAAGACAGCTAGCTACAACAAAACTACAGCTAACTTTACCACTAGCTGGAAAACAGCTGCAAAGACTTTGCCTTGCTGTAGTTTTAATGTTCCAGATGCAAAAAGCAAGTCTGATCCCAGTGTAAGGTGAAGTGACTGATCATGTGAAAATCTTGCACGGTACTGCTGAACGGTATTATTTCAACATTTGTGGAATGGCCCTGAAATGAGCCTGTAGCTGGAATTTACGCAACTAACCAGTAGTCTGCTTGCATCATGTGAAAATGAGTTTTCATGCCTCATTGTTTGTAGATAAAAGCGGAAACAACAAATGCACATAGCACCATCAGGTCAAAATTGCAATTAAAGCCTTGCGACTTCTTAGTCAGAGCTAAGCTATAATCTCAGAACAGATGATGGCTCAGTGGTATTAATGGCTATACTCTGCATATAACTTCTTGCCCTCCTATAATCCTTCATTCAGTAAACAAACAAATTATATAACTGATGTAGTTTTTTAGCGTGCACAATACATAATGGTATTGTATTTGTCAAGCTCTTGGTTTTATGCTCTATACGGCTTCTTCAAATGTTGTGTATTTTACTGAATTGGACATTTTGCATATAGGATATTATTAATATAGGATATTATGTTTGTACCTCTATAAACTATATATAAACTATATATAAACCTCTATATATAAACTTTGAATAACCTTTTTCTAACCTCTGTTATCTCTGTTATAAAGCTGCTTGTTTTTGCAGCTTTATGACCGATCCATGTAAGTGTGACTTGCTGCCTCATTCATTCATTCATTCATGCATTGTGCCTAATTCAAAAAGCAATCTGTTCTGAAACACCTTTTTATAACTTCAGTGTGAATGGGTGGAGTTACACTGCTATAGGCTGAACAGGTAGATATATGCAAGTATGTTAGTTCTCATGACATTACTACACCAGTGAATTAAAATCAGCTGTTTTTGCACCTTATTTTCATACATGGACCATATGCACTAGAGAGTGAAGGGCATGAACACGTATGATGTATGTACCATCTTCTTACTTTATTTAAAAATACTGCATACATTTTTTTCCATGTCTCTGTTTAATATGGTGGCTGCTAATATTTTGGTCTAATTTGCCAATTTTCTGTTTTGTTTTCCAAAAAAGAAAGCATGTTGCAATAATTATGTCTTTATAACGATTTGTCTGTCTACTGGATTTTGGCAGGAATCAAATGAGTAGGTCTTAAGAGGGAAGCTTTGTAAATTGAACATTAAACACAAAAGAGTAATGACGCTTAGTGATAGGCATTTAGGATGGTACTATCTATCTAACAGAATCATTGGAAGCATGAAGAAATGTGTTTCTTACCAATCTGAAATGTAATTCTTGCACATTTTACAAAGCACAAGATGGTCACCAGCAATCTGTCTATATAATCTAACGGGATGAATGTGCAGCCCTGAAAGCTTTGCGATGTAATGTTGGCTTAGTGATTAAAGCTGGAGATGAAGGTGGATCTATGGAGGCAAAGAGTTCAGGACTGTACGACAGAGACATAAATAACCATCTGTCCATTGAGGCTTTCCCAGGATATCATTTATGCTGTAATCCTTGGAAAGAAAGAGCCTGAAACTGATGCTTAAAGCTGTTCTTCGAAATGGGTGGATTACTTAAAAAGAAAAATAATTATTTAACACATAACATCCTTTTTTGTTCATTTTGTCTTGTTATTAATAGTTCCAGTTTGCGTGATAAGCTGCGGTTTTAGTAAATCAAAGGATAAACTCACATGCATCATAAGCTTGTATTGCAGTCACATGTTTAGTGCTGCACCTGCCTCTGTACATTTGGCCCAAAGTGTAAAAGGAATAGTTTAGACATTTTCTTACTCAACCCAGATGAAGTTAGTCAGTCAAATATGATACAAAAACTGCTTCTGTAGTTTACCACTGGAGTTATGAGGTTAACATTGATAACACTAGAAATCTGCACCCTAATCTTCTCCATAAATACCCACCAAAATCTCCAAAACTCACATTCGGATCTTTATTATGGTGGTGCAGACTTGTCAGTGTGGTTTAAGACACTGTTTCTTCTTTGTCTGTGCTATAGAAATTATCAAAACTTCAGGCTGCTATTTCAGACACATGGCCATGTGGAGGATCAGATTCCTGATTCTAGATTAGCACTCCTAATCTTCAGAAAAGAGACCCTGTTGTCTAAAATGGCTCAGAGGGTTTTAAAATTATTCTATATGCAGTTTATTTTGTTTATTTGACCTGATCTGTGCTGATCTGTGATAATGTTGCACTGAATGCCAAAACAGTGTAGCATAAATACACGTATCTCTGTGGTAAATAACCAGTGGCTTTCCATGGGGCTCGTTATGTGATTCATCGTTATTCAAAGTTTTCATTCCCTAATTTTAAATATCAGTTTGAAAGAGCCATGGTGGAGTGAGCCAATGGAGCTTGGACAGGTCCAGACAGAAAGAAGGGGAGACACTGGGACAGTGTGACAAATAAAATGATTGGTGGTATTTAGGATAATTAGCCACCAAAAGAACTGATTTTCTTTCATCTGTTGACTATGGTAATCAAGTTTCAGTTCCAGCTAATCAGAGTTAAGTGTCAGTTCCAGCTAATCAGATACAAAACCTAGTCCAATTCCGGATGCGCACTGTGGTTTTATAAGGTTCAGTGCCAAGGCAAGCACATAACAAATATAAATATAATAAAGATTTTCTTTATACAGAAAAACTTTTCAGACTTCAGAGTCGTTGCTAGCTATTTTTTTCTTTGGAATGACAGTGACATGTAGGGCAGGGTGACTCTTCTTAAGTGGCACCATGGTCTAAAATGACATACTAGATGGTTTATCTAGTCTGTAGTGACAGCCAGAGAAAATGCCTTTACCCAGCTTTAGACCAACTGCGTCTTACATTACCTGGTTGAATTACAACTTACAGCCTTGTGTTTGTGGAGAGCTAAACCCCATACTTACAGATTGAAGAGCTAACATGAATCTTTTACACCAGTATCTCTCCGCTGACATCCTCTATTTAAAGGAAGGAAATATCTATATCAGTAGGTCAGTGTATCACAGCTAGTGGGATAGCTGTCAGCCTGGCGGTAAGGGAGTTGCCTCTGCAATTGGAAGGTCATGGGGGTCGAATCTCAGGACCACCAGTGGCACCACTGAGGCTCCCTTGATTAAGGTACCACCACACACACTGATCCCTGGGCACTGTATTGCTGGCTGCCTGCTGCTTCACTTTGGTGAATGAGAACAAGCTTGTGCTGTAATGTTCTGTGGTTTGTTCACACGTCACAAATGGACAATTGATACTTACACTTGACCGAACTTCAGATTGTATTCCGCTGAAATCAAAGCAAAAAACACAGACAAAAACAAAAGGTGATGAATGTTTCTCTCATGGGTCAGATGACCGCAACGGGATGGTAGGTGTAATTAAGCTTGCAGCTGATTGAGTGTTCAAGTTCAAGGTTAGTTCAGGGGCCAGTGAGAGGTTGGTGTTGATTGACACCACTTTGGAAAAAATGACCACAGGAGGAAACCTCAAACCATGGAGCGCTAAAGAGTATACACAGCAGGTAGCAGATCCAGATAAACACTTGTGTTTTCTCATGCATATCAACGCTGTTAATACTGGGGTGTTTTTTTTACCCTTGTTGTAATTTTGTTGCAGTTCTTAAAGTTTAAAATCATGCATGTACATTTACAGCATTTAGCTGACGCTCTTATCCGGAGCAACATACATCAGTGCTCAAGCAGTCCACTCTGTCCTTTAAACCTGTAAAGCTAAACTTAAATCAACATCCACTATTCAACCAAGCTACTGCTAGCTAAGTACACCTCAACAACTCCTGACAGAGTCCGAGGTTAAGGCAAAAGTAAGGAAGGCATGGAGATAGGAGAAAGTTTTTTTTTTAAGTGAAAATAGGGAAGAAGAAACAAATAAGCAGAAACAAGCATAGGTAGTCACCAAGGTGCTCTTTGAAGAGGAGGGTCTTCCTCGCTGTCTTCAAGATGGCACTTGAAGAGAGCGAGGGACTCCACAGTTCTAATCAGAACTGGGAGTTCATTCCTGAAAAGAGTCTTGACACATGCCTTCCTCTACTTTTGAGCAACAGAGGCTAAAAACAGAGATGAGCTGTGCTTGAAGCACTAAGAGGACAAGAAGTGACAAGTGATATGTATTGGGGTTTAAGTACATTATTGGCCTTGAAAGGAAGTGTTGAAAACTTGAACTTAATGTAAAATGGTTCCTTAGTAAAGGTGTGAGAATTTTGAATCATTGACTAACCTTGCAGCTGCATTCTGAAGTGGTTTTATTACCTGTCATTATCTCAAAGGATCAGAAATCTTGTGCACATTATGTTGTGTGAGTGTGCTTTCCCTCTGATCCACTCTTTAATGCCGTACACACGCAATGCTATACTATTTAACAGGTCTACACACTACAAACAGGTCTATCAAATCTGAAGGAAGATAACTCATCAAGCCAGTTTATTAGGTTTATTAGGCTTTGTTGTTTTAACACTCATTGTCCAGTTTTTACAAATACAGACTATAGTCCGTCTCTGCATTTTTTATTTGCCTAATTTTTCAATGACCTCCACAGAGCCCCCAATGATGCAAGTATTATTTGGGTGGTGAATCTTTCTCAGCTAAAACAGTAACATGATAGTGGCAATGTTAGTGTGTGATTGTCTGTGTATCACACACAGCAGTGTTACTGGAGTTTTTACTTGCTGTTCATTTTTGTTAGACGCATTGATTGGTCCACCTTGCAGATTTAATGTTAATGATGATAGTTAATCTGTGTTGGTGATCCTTTAGTCATACATCAATGGTCAGTTTCTGGACACAGGACAGTGTTAGTCGCTGGTTGCTGTTCCTAAAACACTCCATTGATTAAAAAACACATCACGCATTGTTGGTGTCTAGTTTGTAGTTTTAAAGTCTACAATGTGGAAGTGAATGCTGAATAAAAAAACAGCAAATTATCAATATGACAACATTTGAAAAGTAGTGTGTTTGTTTTTTTGTTTTATTTTTCTCTTAAATTTTCTCTTTTCATTCAAACTTCAGGTTCTACTGGGATCTGGTAATGCTCTTTCTGATGATGGGCAACCTTATCATCCTACCATGGGGCATCACCTTCTTTGAGGATCAGGACACACTGCCATGGATGATCTTCAACATGGCATCGGACACTCTTTTCTTGGTTGACCTGGTCTTAAACTTTCGTACAGGCATACTGGAGGATGATAATATCATCCTGGACCCTCAGGTTATTCGCCAACGATACCTGCAGGGCTGGTTCCTTGTGGATTTCATCTCTTCCATTCCAGTGGACTATATTTTCCTAGCGGTGGACCTGGAGTCTCGGGTTGAGTCGGCAGAAGTTTACCGCACTGCCAGGGCTTTGCGGATAGTCCGCTTTACCAAAATCCTCAGCCTGCTCAGATTACTCCGGCTGTCCAGACTCATTCGCTACATACACCAATGGGAAGAGGTGAGAGATGAGGGCAATGAGGATTAAAGTAATATCTAATAAGTGAAAGAGGGAGTAGAGAATGTACAGCACAGATTGGTAGCTTTCTTTCTATGCAGATTAAATGATTACAGCATTTGCCTAGCTGGAGAGGGCTTATTAATAAAATGGATTAGTTCATAAGGGTCATGCATGTTGAGGAGAAGTAAAAAGCTAAATTCTGCAGAGATGGGTGTGCTCCAGTTACTTTTTGCAACTCCATCCATGGCCTCTGAAGCACAGCCAGGCTTTATTTGTTTGCTAGCCTAGTTTTGCTCAGAAAGTGGTTAGTTTGCTAATGGTGTGGCTCAGGTGTGTAAGACCAGAGAAAATGCAACACAATGCAATACAGGGATTGATCAAGAACTGAAACCGGGAAGCATTGATGTAGACCACACACAATTATCTAATCCACTGTTTCTCAATACTGGTTCTTAGAGATCCATGCCTTGCATATTTTTGTCTTTTACCTGCTCAAAGTGTCACTATAACTCAGCAAAACTTTGTAGATGAGCAGAGGCCTCTGGACAGATGATGGCAGTCATAGCAGTAGAGGTTACCTCACAGTAGAGTTACTCTGGGAAACTAATGGATGTGATTATTTGGCAATTTTTCTGTGAAGCATAAATTAGTTGAGCATTCTGCTACCACAGTTGTTCAAACTGTTCAAACATCTGCAAATATGCATTCATCAAATCCACCTGATATGCTTCATTATGATTCATTTAAACTGAGTAATTGTGTCAGCCCTAAACAGGAGTGGTAGTCTGGGGGTGAACTAAACTCTGCAGAATAATGTATATACATGACTAGAATCGGACATCCAGCTTCAAAGAAAAGCACATTCTCTGATTCTTCTCTCTCAGATGTGCCACATGACATATGACCTGGCGAGCGCAGTAGTCCGGATAGTGAACCTGATTGGAATGATGCTTCTGCTGTGTCACTGGGACGGCTGCCTTCAGTTCATGGTGCCCATGCTGCAGGAGTTTCCCCCAAACTGCTGGGTCTCCAAAAACAACATGGTGGTAAGGAGGCAAAATATGTTGGGGATGAACTTTGTTATAAACTTCCTACATTTTTATTTCCGTTCTCATTTGATTTGTTTTTTTAAATACCTTGAATTTAATTCCTTTTCTTTGTCAGAATTCCACCTGGGAGGTGCAGTACTCCTATGCTCTCTTTATGGCCATGAGCCATATGCTGTGTATTGGGTACGGTGCCCAGGCTCCTGAGAGACTGACTGACGTATGGCTCACCATGATCAGCATGATTATAGGTGCCACTTGTTATGCCATGTTTCTGGGCCATGCCACCACCCTTGTCCAGTCACTGGATGCCTCTCATCGCCAGTACCAGGAAAAGGTATCTTCTGAATGTAAAGTTGTATCTGCATGGCAGTTGTATTGAATGTGAAAATAAAAAAGTAGAAATAAATCAGAAACAGAGGAAATTGCTTATGTGGTGATTACCACAACACACAAAGACACAGAGAGACACAATACACAGAGACACAAGAATAATGAAATAAATGAAATCAAAATCAAAATAAAAATAAAAATCTGTAGGAAGAAAAACACCACAACATGAATAGACTATGATACATACAGTAATGCTTGGTATAATATCAATCTATAAGTAAGTAACACAGCCAAGTGGAAAAACTATTGACACAAATGGTAGCTTGGAATTAAGTTATTGCACTATTGGAAAATCAATAGTAATTAAGTACTATTAAGTGATATTAAGTAATGAAAATATTGAACAACTAGTAATATTGCACATGAGATATTGCAAGTAATTAAGTGATTTAGCACCATTTAGAGGACAACATATGATATTGCACAAAAAAATGTTTTAGCATCTGGAGAGTGTCCAGGACCGGTCTGTCAAAGACCTTCATGCTGTGTAAGGTCAGCGCAACTGGCCTGTAGTCCAATGTGGCATTGGGTCGCACCGTCTTTGGTACAGGAACCAGACACAATGTTTTCCATAGCACAGGTACTTTCTTGGTAATGAGGTTCTCTCCTCACTTGGTCCTCGGTGATGGTGAAGGATGGTTTATGGGTTTCAGAGTCAACAGTGGTGGGAGGAGAGGAGGAGGAGGCTCTGGCTGCTACAATAGTGGGAGAGGGAGAAGGAGAGAGGAAGGGAGGAGAGCTGCAGTTTGGCTTGACACTGATGGAGGGAACAGGTGCACTGTGTGCAATGAGGGTAGTGCTGGAACTGGAGATGCTGAAAAAATTGCTGTCAAATCTATTAAAGGACAGATTAAACTGATTGGCCCTCTCCTCATCCCCATCAGTCCCAAGGCTGCTGGTCTTGAAGCTGGTGACGTTCTCTATGCCCTTTAACACATATCTGCTGTTATTCTGTTGCAGCTCTTGTTCCAGGTTTCCTTTCCCTCCTTTAACCTCACAGACAAGCGCCTCTGTGCTTTCTTGGCTCCCTCCTTGTCACCTGACCTAAATGCTTTCTTGTTCTCATTCAGGGGGGCTTTGATGTCTTTGGTGACCCATGACTTGTTGTTGGGGAAGCAGCGTATGGATTTCACTGGTACAGTGTCTTCCACACCGAAGCTGATGTACTCAGTGACACAGTCTGTGAGGTTGTCAATGTCCTCACCATTTGGCTCATACAGGGCCTCCCAGTCCTTGGTCTCCATGCAGTCTTGCAGGGCTGCACTGGCGTCCTCTGACTACTCCCTCACTGTCCTGAAAGTTGTAGTCTGATGGTAGGTGGGCTGAAAGTGCA
The DNA here is from genome assembly GCA_037974465.1 of Brachypetersius altus. Taxonomy (NCBI): domain Eukaryota; kingdom Metazoa; phylum Chordata; class Actinopteri; order Characiformes; family Alestidae; genus Brachypetersius; species Brachypetersius altus. Next base: position 4,671,797 of record JBBPDB010000140.1, read on the forward strand.
CCAAGTTCTTCTTCAGAGAATACATTTAAATATGCTATTTTACAGTTTCAATATTGATAAAAATGACTTTTGCACATTTTTATCACATTTTATTTGTTATGGTAGTAACTGTGTATTGCATTGTGCATAATTGTGTTCTCTGTATAGCATTCATACTTATTTTACTTACAAAATCAACAAAATGTCATTTCACCAAAACCTTCTGCATCGAACAATGGCTTTAATATCACACAAAAACCATTTGTGGGCTATAACTGTTTGAAACAATCAAACAAACAAAAATGCCTAGTATATGTATACTGGGTGACATACAGATGCACATACAGGTCACATAAAATGCTACTGTAAAATTCATTTCCACACTGATAAAATGACACTTTTCATTTTTGTACATTTTTGTACTTTGTACTGAATGGTTTGCTTGGATGTTGTGTGTGTTACAGTACAAGCAAGTGGAGCAATACATGTCCTTCCATAAGCTGCCTGCTGACATGAGGCAGAGAATCCATGACTATTATGAGCACCGTTTCCAGGGGAAGATGTTTGATGAGGAAAACATATTAGGAGAGCTCAGCGACCCACTCAAAGAGGTGTTCTCTCAATATCTCCATTTCTTAGTTTGCAAAGAATTATGTTTTATTACTGTGTAATAGGTTTGGGCATGCAAAATTATTGAAAACCAGTAAGCAATTACCATGTTAGAATATTACAATTATAGAATATTACAATAAATAAAAAAAAACAACATAGCTACATATTAATTTGCTGGTTAAAATAATAAAGTCTGAAGAACAGTTTGGCACCTGGCTTCTTGTTTCACTCCAACTATTGTGTTCAGTTCCATCCTCCTGGTTTAATTTAATAGTTGATTATCTGTGGTTGTGGTTACTGAACGTCCTAAAGTTTTACAAATGGTTAAACTTAGCTGTACACACCGCAAATTGCAATGTATTGTTTGTTAGTCTTTATTTATTCTAATGTTAGCTTTGTAAGCACATAACAAACCAATTTACATGTTTTCTGCTAGGATATAGTGAGCTACAACTGTCGTGGACTGGTAGCAAACATGCCCCTTTTTGGCAACGCTGATCCACACTTTGTCACTGTGCTCCTGACCAAGCTGTGCTTCGAGGTCTTCCTACCAGGTGACATTATTATTCGCGAGGGCACACTGGGCCGGAAGATGTATTTCATCCAGCATGGCTGTGTCACCGTTATCACCCGTGACAAGACAGAGAAGAAACTCAGCGATGGCTGCTACTTTGGGGGTGAGTACAGGTGGTTTGGTTCGTTGATTTATTCGTCCATTATATAATCCCACCAACATTCTTCTCCATTATTCTTTCCTGATAAGTAGAGATGGCAACAATCCATTCAATACCAGGAGAATATGCAGGATAAACAAACTTGAATCTAGATGAATCCAGATGCTCATATTAAGTGAAGACATTCTATAAAGCAATTAATTAAAAAAAAACATGCTAGTTTTCAAGGAAAAATATTTCAGTATTCAATGTATATATCTATTTTTGTGTACATTTGGACCATTTCTATTGGTCCATTCTACATGACAAAGTGTAAATGAGACTGAATGAGGTTAAAATGAAAAGAATCACCTTATTAAAAATCTATTTACCTTTTCAGAGATTTGCTTGCTGACCCGTGGCCGTCGTACTGCTAGTGTGAGAGCGGACACCTACTGCAGACTGTATTCTCTTAGTGTGGACAGTTTTAATGAAGTTCTGGAGGAGCACCCTATTATGAGAAGAGCCTTTGAAACTGTTGCTGTAGACCGCCTGGACCGCTTGGAGAATAAAGACACAATCAACATGACATCCTTATGAGGGGAGAGGAGCAGAGGACAGTGAGTCAGTGAGAATGACAGTGACTTTGGATTGCCCTCACAGCTCAGTTTAAGAATGGGTTAAGAATATGGCTCAGCATGAGGGCATGAACTCTAAGGCAACATCTCAAGAACGCACCATGTTAATTGTCCCTTTTTTCTCCCTGTAACATGTTAATTGTTTTTGTCACATTAACTGTCTTAATGGTAATGGTCTTCACTAAAGTACAGCTCAACACCGTTGGACACCCGTGAACCTTGTGCCATACCGGCTGCATGGTCTAGAATCCTTTTCACACCTGGTGTTAACCCTTACAAGTTGTGTGTTATTACTTTTGTTTTGCGATACCATTTAAATGTAATTACATTTAATTACACTGTTATTTACTTAAGGGGCAATTCCAGCAACTTTCCAAAATCTATGTATAATTCTGTAAACAGTAAGCAGATGTAATATAATTGTAAATATTCAGAGTGCTTTGGTGTGTAATGCATCCTTCTAGAGAAATGCATCAAGTCAGAATTGTTCACAGCGGTGGTGATGGAAACCAAACATCAGAAGTATTTATTGCCTCTAAAAACTGACATAAAGTACATTACCAGATGCCTGATGTCTGTTTAGTGATAGTTATGTAGTTACGTTTTGACCTAAAAATATTTATAAAATGTGAAAACTTACATAAAGGGTGCTTTAATGAAAAGCAATATCTATACATGTTTTCCTTTTAAGAAGTGTTGGCTTGAAAGCCAGATGATAGTAAAGAAAATGGCTGTTTTTGTGTTGTAGACATTACCACCACTGTAAAGAAATCAGTCAGTAAGTTTGTCTACAACATACCGTTTCACATCAAATCAGTCCTGAATGACTTTTAACCACTGGATTAAACAGAAAAATCCCATTCGATACTGACAGGTCTGAGGATGCACTTTTTTTTTCATTAGTTTCCATGTAAAAACATGGCAGGTGTACACAACCGTAAAATTTCTTCAAACAGAAATCTGCACTTTAAATCTACAGTGATTCTCTGCATGTTTTGTTGAGTTATCAATAAAAGACAACTAATATCAAATTACACCATGCTTTTGTAAGCACCAGCAATAACTGCGACTTCTAAGGGTTAAAGGAACGGTTAAGTGAAAAGGAACTTACACAGTTTTCCCGAGATGTAGCTGATCAGCCAAGACATGTGTAGTGGATATCATTTGATTTTTAATTAAGCATTGGAGCTACAATGCTACTGTAGCTAACAAACCAAATACTTACAATCTATAACTACATCCCCAAATGTTCTCTCAGCTCACTTAAAATTGAGTCTTCATTAGGGGGGGGGGGGCAAAGGCTTGTGGATATGGTTTAGTATGACTAACTGTGAGCTATATATCTAATAAAATGTAAATTTTGTAATGAAACGCTGCAATCAGTGTAATGACCTTAAAGAAAAGCTGGATTTAGTTTGAGCAGGTTGAGAGTAGTTTTTGTGACGTTCTTTAACAAAAACATTTTGTGTGACAGATAACTTCTAGAATTTGTTAGCAATGTTAGCCTCATAGCTCCCGTGCTAAACTGAAGATGCAAAAACTGGACTGTAAGCATGTCTTAGCTGATCAAGAATAGTTTTTTCCTGACCCATTCCTTCATTGTGTGAACAGTGCATACACAGTTTTCCTACTAGGAACTGGCGTTTGAATTCATGTGCAATGGCTGTTTTGCAGGAGTACAGTGACTGAACTTTACCCTTTCATTCTGTAAACTTTCACCTGGTGTAAGTGATTATCCCGTTGTCTTTGATGAATATCTTTTAGGTAAAGCATTTGGTGGCATTTAACCTGACCGTAGAACACACAGAGTCTGGTGGATTTACCTTGTCTTGATGCTGACATTCCACACATTTAGCCTACACATTTTTCTAGGTCATGATCCAGACTTGATTACATTCCACACTCTCACCATATATTTGCAACAGACACCAGCGTGCATTTCTAGCTTTGCACATACTGATTGCATGTTCAGTGGGTCTGAGTGTCCCAGTGTCCTGAGTGTCTTATTATTACCCACGTATTATCCAATGTGATTAATATAATCACAGCTTAGAGTAATTAAACCTACCTTCCCACACAGCCAGACATAGGGACAGCAACATTTCAGGGTCAGACTGCCTTCAGACATGTGTAAAAGAACTGGCAGAAAAGCTGGATAAACTTTCTGATTACTGCTTCTAATCTCAATTAAAGGCCTTCGTGGTCAGAAAAACACTAGAAAAACATTTTAAAGACACTAACTACTATACAACAGTCTGTAATATTGCTAGAGTAAATCAACAGACTTGTGTTTCCCTGCCTCAGTCCTGGAGGACCCTAGCCCTTTATAGAGTTTTCCTTGCTCTTACATGTTTACTTCAACCCAGGAAAAGCTAAGATCAGGTGTACTATAAGCAAGGGAAAAAAATCTAAATTGTGCAGAGCAGGGAGCCTCCAGTATCAAGGTTGCAAAACACTGCTATAGGGCTAACCACCAAAAAAATGTGTAAGTGCAATTGATTTGAATGAGATATTATTATTTTGCACACAGATATCTGAGTTACTCGTTTTCATGTCTTCCACTTACAATCTAAATACAGCACTGAGCAAAATCCTGAGCCATGCCGTATTTTTCATATTTTGCTTCAAAAGAGAACATTTTTGTATTTTTTATGTAGTCTTGAAGAACAGTTTTCCAGGCTTCGTGAATGCTTTTCGCATGCTCTCATTTTCAGTCCAGTCCCTGAACCTGACCAGCTTCAGAGGAATGTTTTTGTTTGTTAAGTGATACAGTGGTGTACATGTGAATCATTCAAGCATAACAAAGCACATCTAACTTAAGGCCTGAACCAGTGAAGAAAAATGAGCAGGTGACTCCAGACGATCAGTTGGTGGTCAGTATACTGGTGGTGCTGAATGCTGAGTGGTTGGAACGCCTTTATTTAAGGCACCTTGTATCTTTAGGCACTTTTCAGCCTGTCAAAATAAAACATTGGCTTCCATTTATTTCATGTTAATCTACTCAAAATGTCAAAGACAAGACAGTTTGACAGTTTTGAAATATAAAGAAATGAGGGGTGGCACAAGACTTTTGCACAGTGCTGTACATTATAGCCATATTTTACTTTTATGTTGGCTAAGGTTTATGTTTAGATTTACAGTAAATTAAGTAGAAACTAATGGTGGTGAACTGCAGTCTCAGGGAACCAGAATCCAGAAGAGTTTATTTATTTCTTCTATGAGGAGAAATTGCTGGATTGTGCAGGACAACAGCTCTCCAGGACCACAGTTCACCACTCTTGTCTTAAACATTTCTGGATTCCTAGACTGAAGAACAAATGGCAGAATCAATTTTGCTGCCCGGTGAGACTTGAATGACACTTTGCACAGAAAGACTTAACATTTCTCAAATGTGTTTGTTTTGCTACATTAAATGCAATAAATGTGTGTTTATTTATATAATGCACAGCTTAACGTCACACAAACTCTTATAATTACATAATTACCAGAATAATTCATAGTAGTTGCTGAAAAATAAGTCTGAAGTTTAATAAGTTAATCACATATAATGCTAATATGTCTGTTATTTAAGAGGTTAACATGTATTCTGTTATTTTATATGTACTGCTTTGGATGTTTCAATGACTGAAGGGTACAGTAATGAACATTTCTGTACACAGAAATTAAAACTCCCAATGAAATTCAACTGCATCTAAAGAATGTACATCTTCTCTGTGTTTGAGTTATTAGAACATTTTCAAACAATATTGAATCTTCTGCTTCTACTAAACTCTGCGTCCACCATTATTAAAACTGTACATATGTGTGATCATTTTATTAAACTCTATAAAGATCTTGACTTTAGGCTACAGCTGTCACGGTGGAGGTCAGAATGAATTGTGAACTGTGCCCACTATGTAGTGTGGTGGAAGAGCTTAAACGTGAGAGACACAGAGAAGCTGGTAAGCCACGCAGTTACTCTCAGAATGCTCCTAGAGAAGTTAGAGTTCACACCAAGATGAACCTGCGTTCTGAACACGCACACAAACAGGTATATAAAGGGACTCCAAAGAGTCAGAGTACTCACGGTACCAGAGAGACGATAAGGAGTCGAAATAATGAGACACGCAGACATGAAGCATGTAACTTCAACGTCAGTGTGCAGAGTGACACTTACTTCCTATTTATATACCTGACGCGAGTCCTCTCGGGTACCTTGTAACGTCACGTGATCAGGTGCGTGTGACAGTACCCCCCCAGGACCGGCACCAGATGGACCAGGAAGGGAGGACACCCGACGACGGTAATCCTGGATGAGGGTCTTGTCCAGGATGATGCGGCCATGAATCCAGGACTGCTCGTACTGGGCGCCACGGCCATGACATCGCGAGTCCAGGATCCACCGAACCGTGTAGGCAGGACCACCGTCAATGATTCTGGGAGGCGGAGGAGCTGGTTCCTGAGTAGACAGAGGAGAGAAAATGACAGGTTTAAGTCGTGAAATATGGAACATGGGATGGATCCGCATGTGGGCAGGCAGCAAGAGCCTGTAGGTGACAGGATTGATCTGGTGAGTGATCTTGTAGGGCCCCAGGAACCGTGGTGAGAGTTTCTTGGACTCCGTGTGCAGGTTGATGTGGCGTGATGAAAGGTAGACTCTGTCACCTACGTGGAACAATCATCCCGGAGGGTGCCGCAGACGATGTTGGATGGTGTACTGGGTGCTGGCTCTGGTGATGGCGGTGCGTGCGGCACCGGCGGACCAACACCTCAGGCTTCTGATGTTCGAACATGGGTGGCTGGATCCCATGCCATACTTCAAAGGGGATGAGGCTGGTGGCAGAAGAGGTAAGCATGTTATGTGACAGCTCAGCCCAGAGGAGATAGTCTGCCCAGAAGCGCTGAT